>CM067305.1:7414286-8014286 GCA_034231615.1 Meghimatium bilineatum
TCGTAGCCAGATCCATTGATTTGTGTGATCCATCGAAACGTTGATTTGTGTGTTATTATGTGTTTTTCCAGTAATTAACATAACTTCATTACTATGTTCCAAGTTCCGTCTGTTGGATTTTTGTTTTGCTGCAGTGAGTACATATTTTTTATTTTAAAGAAAACTTACATGGTTTGACCATGTAAGCCCACATGATTCGATAAAAAATGATCCTGCAGGAAAGTCATAGATTGTAGGAGTAGAGGAAACCAAAGAAATCATGTACAGAAAAAATAAAATAATGAACCAGTTATGATTTGTCTACACTCCTTAACATCTGTGAAAAATGAAAAAATCAATCATTAAAGGGGCTCGGTCGTGATGCATCATCCAATGTAGTACCTTTATAACTACGATGGGTTATCATCCATGTCTTGCCAAAAGGGCAGAAAAAATTTGCAACAATATTTACCTTCCATATGTCATAAGGGGCAACTGAGGAGATTATGGGGTGAAGTTGGCTGTCTCATTCCATATAGGATCAAAGTTATCAAGAAGCTATGCTGAAGTCGGATGTGTGTAGCTGAAAAGCGCAGATATCGCAGCTAAGCTATAAACCATGGCAGAGCGAATTCTGTTCTTGAGGTGACATCCTGCTAACCTGTAGGAATTTGAGCACTTACACAGAAGAAGAAGATGGGATACGGGTTTCATGGATAGATAACTCACCTCATAAGCATAAGTTTCCAAGTCTTCAAGTTGAGACTTGAGCTGTTGTATCAGTACCCTCTGCTTCTCTCTCTGTTCACTGATTTTAATCTCATGCTCCTTCTCACTCTGAAAAATATATTGTTAAAAAATTATACAGTTATATTTTCAGTAGCAATTTATGGTTGTGAAACATGGACACTTAAATCAATGGCAAAGAGATTAGCTGCTTTCGAAATAAGATGCTACAGGAAGATTCTGAGAATACCATGGACAGTGATAAAGACCCCCATCTAGGACAGCTCTTTGTCAAGGAGATAGGGCTTAGTCTAGCCACCAGAGGCTGGAAATTAAGACTGGTCAGGTCCTCCTAAAATCCGGACAACAGTCTGCCCTAGTAAGTACAAGTGCTGAAGATGGAGGCAACCAGCCAAGTGGCAGACCACAGCAATCAGGATGCCACTCACCATCCCACGCAATGGGAATATGCTTATATCTGATATATGTTATGGTGCCTGCCCTGTGACGGACATCCAGGCAGTGATGGTGCCGGACCCTATGCCTCAAATGGGTCCGACCCCAGTTACTGGAAGTTCTTCCCAACTGTCCCAAGGAGCCAGGAGAATAGAGTAACTGGCCAAAAAATAAGACCATTCAAAATAATGCATTAGAATAGTGAAGTGGTGAATGATGGAATGGAAAACAACAAAAAAGTGAGAGAAAAATCAAACCTAATTTTTGTGCTGATTTTCCAACTTATTAGGGAAGAACTCAATCGCAAAAGTGAGTGAGGGGAGAAAATTTGACTGAATTTTTGCTTGCTCCCTTGTACTAAATGTTAGGTTCTAGTTTTCTAAGAAGGGGGGGGGGCATATATTCTCTCTTCAGGGGGGGGGGGAGAATATATGGGTTACTTACATCAAGGGATGTCTGCCTAGATAAAGGTTTAAATTTTTTACAGCTGGCCGGCTGTCTCAACCTCTCTGCTCGACATCAATCAATAATCAATAAAACCCATAACCCTTCAGGGTCGTAGGGGTACCACATTGGAAGCTTCAGCACACAGAGTCCTCCAGCGAATTCTATCCTCAGCGATGCGGATGAGTGTGGAAATATCTAGCCCTGTCCATTCCTTGATGTTGTCTGTCCATGTCTTTATTTGCCCTCCTCTGCTTCTTCCACCCTCGACAGTTCCCTGCAGTATTGTTTTTGACAAGGAATCGTGCCTGCATACATGTCCGAACCATGCTAGTTTTTGTCGTTTCACTATTGAAAGCAATGGCTCCTGGACACCTGCACATATCTCTACTTTATTTCTTACGTACACATTGGTCTTATGGTCCCTATAGGAAATTCGTAGAATTCTTCTGTAGCATTTATACTCGAAAGCCTGTAATCTTCTCTTCATGTCCGCAGTGAGTGTCCAACTCTAACAACCATACAACACAACGGAAAGCACCAGCGACCTATACAGTTTGATTTTCACTCCAACACTGATGTTGCTTTTCCAAATCACAGTTAGCCTTGACAAGGACGCTAAAGCCATCTCCAGCCTTATTTTTAGTTCTGCTTTGCATTTACCATCGCTGCATATACTGGATCCAGGGTATTTGAAGGTATTCACCTCTTCAAGCTTATGTCCATTCATCATGATATTAGTCTGGTTTTCTGTGTCTCTGCTGTTTACCAAGATTTTGCTCTTATCTGAATTGATTTCCATTCCGTACATGCTGGTAACTTTTTCTAACTTTGATGTTAATTCTTGCAATGATTGTTCTGACCCAGCTATAAGATCAATATCATCAGCGAAACGCAAGTTGTGTAGTATTTCAGTGGGCAAAAGGTTTAGCTAGTGGTGCCCATCTCCTCTCCAGCTGTCCTTCTGAAGTGGTTATATGGATGTGTTTTCTCTCTCCATCTCCATGCACTTTTCTGATGTTGACACTACATCACATTTGAACTTCGCGCTGAGCGCATCGCTACCATTTCTCTGCTCGACATATTCACTTTCAATGTGACTATATTGGATAACACTGACTAGCGCATGCAATAATCAACACCACACACAGCCTTCCTTAGACACCTTTATCAATATACACAGCAGGTCTCAGTGTTACTACTTTTTGCGTCCTCCTTCACATGCGCTCATTCTCACAACTCCTGCATATTGGCAGGATATAGTCAAGAGTATTGAATACATTTTGTCATGGTTTGCAGCTTGGCTACAATATCAGCACCTTTTGGTGTAACACATCTGAATTCAGAATAGATTCCGGGTCACTTTGACCCTCTATGAGCTGGGACACCCAACTCAACCCCCAAAACCTTCTTAGTCACCTTCTACGATGTGTCATTTCATGATCCAGATCTCAGGCCCCGGCAACACACTGTCAGTACGTTATTTCCATAACAAATATTCTGTAAATAGTATTTGGTAGTGTGTACTAACAATATCAAGTGTCATACTGATCACAACACCCCTAGTGCACCATTGGTCACAGAGAAACACAGGCCTAACACAGCATTTACCTATATAGCCCAAGAGTGTGGAATGGGACTTTACAAAGCAATAACAAAATTGGAAGTATTTAATTTCAGCAAATGTTTATACTGTTGGGAGAGGATTATTTTTTCAAGATAATTATTGTGACAAATCATTGTTTTACTTTTCGTACATCCTGCTTGGCTGAATGGTTTATACAAGCAAGTACAAATGCACATAATTATTACTCTTGGGTTCTAAATCTTAGGTTTTTTTTATTTTTAAAAAAAGCATGATTGTTCTCCTAATGAAGAAATCCAATATCTGCACTGGGATTAAAAATTGTTAGTCTCAATTTTGTACTGAGTTTTTCTACAAGTCGCTATCTGAAATAAATAACAAGCCTGTAATTTTCTTGATTACTAATGCATCATAGTCAGCTCAGAGATAGAGTGGATAAAGGGGCAATGGGCGTCACCAACTATTTATAAATAGAGCAATAATTGCTTAAGCTTTACATATCAACATAAACCATGCTATGTATACTTTACAAATTACAACAAACACTCTCCCCCTGTAGTAAGGCATGAATTATTATTTGCACATCTGTGTGTTGCTGTGGCCCGAAATTGGAGCAAAGAATAGCATCAATGTTAACTTCCATGCATGTCGTAAAAGCTGACTGTGCCATTCCATTCTAAGTACAGTCCAAGTGATCTGAAGTTATTCTACGTGTGATCCAAGTGTTATTCTATGTACAGTCCAAGTGATCTGAAGTTATTCTAAGTACAGTCCAAGTGATCTGAAGTTATTCTACGTGTGATCCAAGTGATCTGAAGTTATTCTAAGTACAGTCCAAGTGATCTTAAGTTATTATACGTGCGGTCCAAGTGATTTTTTTCTCGCAACATGAAATGACAATGCATTCTACGGAAAACTGTGCACACCAGATTTGAGCACATTTTATAGGTTAGCATTATTTTGTTCCACATACACCAATGACCCTTGAACCCAATGAGAAGAAGTAATCATGAAGCTTGTCAACAACAATAAATCTTTACCATCTCCTCCAAGAGTTGTGCATCTTGAACTTTACAGCCCCTTACATCTGGTATGCCTTTGAAAGCAAATTCTTCAAGCTCCTTTAGTAGTGACTAAAAAGTGACAGAGACATTGAAATGTCACAAATTAATGCTAGCAATACATCAGATTTATTTATAAAAACAGATAACAGAAGACATATCAAAGATGACAAAAACTGCTGTATCACCATGCAATTAGTTTCTTTTATTCACGCCTAAGACATCTCTTGGAATATGGTGTTAGGTCCATACTGTCTCATTGATGAACAGCGAACCAACGGATAATGTGGTTAGCATTACACCTACCCCCTTTACTTTCCCAGAAGATTTGGTACCCATTTACTTAGGTAGGATCAACCTAGTAGGCGTTGATAATTTAAAATATTTCCAGCAGAACTGGGAATTGAATTAGATCACCCAACTAGGAAGTCAGAGCACTAACCACCTCGGTCCCCATCACCGAGCAATTAGTGTTCGAAATCTCAAGAAGAGACAAAACTACAGATATAGGCATCAAGTTCTTAGATGGATGGTTGAAATCTCAAGGGAGACTCCAGTTTATAGAAGAGACAAAACTACAGATATAAGCATCAAGACTAGGGACCAAACCCGAAATAAAGGAATGACGAAAACGGATGTGCTGGACCTCGGACGTCCTGACCACAAGTGGCCAACCGGGGTGCAAATAATCACATTTTTACTGTGGAACTTGCAGCACAACGTACTTCACGCTCCCTGGCGGAAATCACACAAAATATTCGTTGTGGTTATGTGAGAGTGAGCGCTGAAGAGGAAGGCATCAAGACCGTAGATGGATGGTCGAAATAAAACATGACAAATAGTACTGAATCTGGTTATTGGCACAAATAAAATGGTGATACAGCGCATTTCCATTCCCTGATCTACACCCTGCTGGAAATCTAGTAAGACTATTGTCCTACTAGAAAGACCCAGCGGGAATTTGAGAATCAACGCTGAAGAAGAAGAAGCATTGTAAAACTAGCAAACTAGATGGTATTCCCCCCCTACCAGTAGTTTTCCCTGAAAAAATCATCAAGATATATAATGACTAGAGTTAGCATGACACATAGGAAAAGTAAGGAAGTAGATCTTAAGTAAATCACATAATAATAATAAGCCCATCAGGGTTGTAGGGATGCCACCATCAGTACAAAAAAACTCTCCAAACACATTGACTTGTCATTTGGACAAGTGTCAAAAAACCATGATCAGATCATTCCGTGATGTTATCAATAAAGAATTCCTTTCCCGTCAGGACCCAGAATTCCTATTCCGTGCAAAATAGTTTTACGTGAGTGGTGTCTCGTTACATGTTAAAACCAAAAAGGTTTACACAAAAAGTATTTATTTACAAGTATAAAAAAAAATCTCTTACAGGACAATGATTCAGAAGTTAGTGAGCATAAAAGAGAGATAATTACAAGAAAAATATACCAAAAGTTATCCAGATAAAAATGTTATCCCTGTTTATTAATCTTTTGGTATCACTAAAGTCAACGATGAACTACACTAAGAATAATAAAGAAATGCAAGTAAATACAAAAAATAAAAAAGAAGGATGAAAAAGTATAGTGGATTGACTTAATTATACTCTATCCTTCTCATCTTGCCAACAGCACCATTCATAACATGAAACTCTGTAGCCAAGCTCTAATCCACAGGTATCTCTAAATATCCACTTTGTGCTCAAAAGGTCAGAAGTGAGATTCGAACCCGCAATTTCCTCAGCACAAAGCAAACCGCGTAACCACTACACTAGGGATATCTCTCACACGCAAAAAAATTTAGTCGAGTCCCCAAATTTAGTCGCCTCTTACAACATTTTATCTATCTATTTATTCGCTAAACCCTTTGTTGCCTTTCAGCGTCAAGGGTAGACATTACACTCTCATTTCTACCAAGATCACTAAAAATCCTCACCTCTCTATCACCAGGATCGGCACTAACAATCTGTTTCAGCCTGAATTGTACCTGAGCAAAGTGGGTTGTCAATGCTAGTAGAGATGAATTCAGCTGGTCTTGCTCATCCTCCATTCTTTTCATCTCATCGCCATGACTAATGTGGCTGCAAACAGATTAGAAATTACACTCTGTATGCAATGTGCATGCATATATGTCCGTGCATGTACACAAATTTTTATGTTTTCCTAAATTGCTCTAATACATGCAGAAGTCACAATAAAATGAATTTATTAGCTTACTGGCAATGAGGGTGAGTTAAGAGGCAAATTTAATGGTTTATTGGAGGCAAAGAGTTAATTAATACATATATACATAATTGTCATTTCCTCTTCTTCTGCATACATTCTCAAATGTCTGTTGAGTAGCAAAATGTAGTCGAGAGAATTGAATGCATTGTGTTATGGCTTACAGCTCTCAATATCTTAAGAGGTAACTAAGTAAGGTTTTGTGGATGGAGTTGGCTGTCCCACCCACAGAAAGTCATATTGACCCAGAAGCCTTGCAGAAATTTAATGTATCAGGTCAACAGGTGCAGATATTGAGAATGAAATATGTTGTGGCATGGTTTACAGCTTGGCTGCAATATCTGCTGTAAACCATGCCACAATGTATTCCATTCTCTGGACTACATCCTGCTAGTTTGCAGGAGTTTGTGAACGGATGAAGAAGAAGATACCCTATCATGTACGATATATGAATAATGTGCCGTTTCTCAATGAATAAAATACTCTTTCACTCACTGTTGCTCATGAGGAGATGGTATAGGACTGATTGCTGCTCCAAGTGGAGCCCATCTTTCGGTAGGTCGATCACTCCCACCTTCATCAAAACTGTCATAGTCTTGGTCGTGATCTTTAGCTTCAGACATGTCTGTATCTTGCTGTTATGTAGATGCTTTCAAATATAAAGTTACACACATAACATTAGCTTTATATGACAGCACATTAAATTACACACATAACATTAGCATAATATGACAACACATTAAGTTACACACACACAAACATGAGGAGTAAACAGTAAAGCACCAACTTATTGAATGCCCTGCACTACAAGCCCTACGGAAACAACTGTTACCACTATACCCCTCCATCACTAATACCCTTTATATAGACACAACACAGCTAAAGAAGACATGCACTACCACCACCTAACACAAGGAAGAAATGGTGAAAGCTCGCAACCCCAGATATTGGATAAGTAAGTTACACGCATAACATTAGCATAATTTGACTCTGTTATGTAAAAGCTATTTGTAACTCATTGGTTGTGCCCATGACACTACAAAGGTAAACGGTCAAGGTAAACTAAGTTATGAAGGAACATCATAGCACACAGTTTACACATCCGCCTAGTCAGTAGCTGACTAGAAACCACATGACTTGCATCGCCTACCACACTTTCTCAGTAGCGCCGATGTCATTCCTCTACCTTTCCAGATCTTAAGCCCTGGTATCCTACTTCCTTGTGGCTGGGTGAACCACAAGAGTAACTTGTTTGTGGCTTACAGCTTGGCTGCGATATACCAATATCCTTTTTTTTAGCCTGACACATCTGACTTCGGTATGGGTTCTGGATCACTTGACCCTATATGGGATGGGACAGCAAAATCCACTCCAAAATCTTCTTAACCACCTCTTACTATGTGCATGACAGGTAACAGTGTCACTATTCTTTGTTCTCCTTTCAGTTCATGGCAATGCACAGGTGGAGTAAACTGTTATATATCAGTCTCTATAACTGAAAGGTTCAGAACTGTCTATGATGGTTTCATTTGTGCATCCAGATTTCTCAGAAAGCAATGCCAACATACTGAACTTAAATATTGCCTAGAAAACCACTGCATTAAAACAATATGGGTTGATTGCTACATCTTGAATAGTATATTTTACGAACATCTTGTGACAGACAGACACCTCTGCTTCTACACTTAAATAATTTTAAACAATAAAAACCTCAAACCACCACTTGATCTCTCTTATAGTAGGACATTGGTCCTACAAGATTTCCAGCAGAATATAGTGCAGAGAACTGAAATGTGTTTGAGTCCCGGTTTAATTTGTAGCAATGGCCAGACTAATCCGATTTTGGTGTGCTATTTTTATTTGAAATTTGATTATAGTTCTATGACCAATGACCATAGTTCTTCATTCTTTATTAATAATATTTGTGAGGAAAGATCTGGAACTTCTGCGCTCATTTAAAAGCTATTGTGAACTAATAGCATGTAGTCTGGAAAACTGTATGCATTGTATCAGTTCCCAGTTTGTCTGGGATATCTGCATCTTTAAACCACTGACCTCATTATGGTATAGCGAATGTCAAGACCATTCCTCCTTAGTCTTTTCTTATGACATGTATAATAAATCATTTGTACTATTAATTGTTCCTCTTTCAGGTTGGATCCTTCAAAACTTGGGCATTGCTATATACCAAGTCAATATACAAAAAACATAACTTTTATATAACAATTCCACAAATACAACATATACATTAACCTAAGCACATGATGATGACAACAGATGCCACTTGACAGCCCATAAAAGTGTGCTGTCTAACAGAAGTCCTTCTCCGTTGAGTAACTGAGATGATACCCAAAATAGTATTAGGTTTGTTGTCTCAAAATCATGGTTGTGTTAGGGGTGGGTTTATGTATGCATGTTTTGTCTCTGAAGAGACGCACTCCAGTGCCCATAAAAGTGGGCTGTCTAACAGAAGTCCTTCTCCAATGAGTAACTAAGATGATGAATGAAATACACTGAATGTATTAGAACGCCGAACATGGATGCGTTGGGCCAGTGGCAAAAAGATGACACAACACATTTCTGTTCTCTCGATTACACCCTGCTGGAAATCTAGTAGATCCATTGTCCTTCTATATGAGAGATCTGATGAGAGGAATTTCAAAACGAATGCACACAAAAAAAGTCAGAATTAATATAACATCCAAACAGACAGAGGAACATTCCAGTCACATGAATCAAGCATTTAGCAATAACCATTAACAACATAAATGTGGTATAATATCAGTATTCAATAACAAAATTTTACTTATCAAAAATGAAACATGCACATCAAAAGAACAACAACAAAATAATTTCTGACAGACACACACTTCCTTCTGTACATCTGTTAATACTCCAGAGCGTTGAACAATACACAGCACACAGCAATGAGTCCCAGATAAGCTAACCATGCTAGTTGAATGTTAACATCTGTTGCCACTCACATTTTTCATTAATCATGACCTATTTCCTAGCATACATAGATGAAGATTATGTTTTTTTCCCCCTTATCTCTACAGAAACAAATGAGATGACAATACACAGGTATGCAAAATGACTCAAATTAACAAATTATTTAAAATATATTACTGTATACATTCTGTAATTTTGACTGACCAGTCACATATTATATATTTGAAATGTGATCCTTTATAGGGGAATTATTATTTCCAGCTGCAGATAATCTATAGATATGCTGACTGCTATATTTGCTCTGTTAGTTTTATTCTTCTTCTTCTTCTTTTCACTTGAAACATGTCTATATCTGTAATTCTGTCTCCTTAATAAAACTCACTGTCTTTTGTAGTTCATACAGTGTCCCATAGAGTTTTGATTCCAGTGCTGTTTCCTCTGGCCAATATGTCTGCCTCAGCGTTTCATGCTCAGAACACTCTTGAAGTATATGTTTGGCACTCTGTGCTGCCTGTCCACATGGCCGTGTTGCCAATCTTGAACTTTGTATACATGTGACTGCGGAGTCAGTTGTGTCCTGTTCTGAGACGTAGAATTATAACTTGTTCTGGTCTGTTCATAATATGATAGTCATCTTTTGTTGGTGTTTGTGGCTTTCTTATTGACTTGATCATCTGTTTTTTCTGATGGTAGGTGATTGGTATATCTGGTTGGTCTTCTGCAGTACCTTCCTTAGCCAGTTGGTCTGCTTTTTCATTTCCTGGTATTCCACAGTGAGAGGGTATCCACTGCATGGTTACCCTATACTGGTAAGACAATTCACTAAGTAGTTTTTTCAAGTCTGTTAGTTTTTCAGACTGGAGAGCTTGAAGCACTGACCTTGCATCTGTCAGGAATACCACAGGCTGTAGGTCAGAGTTGGAGTTCAGCAGTTTTTTAGCTGCCACACTAATTGCCTGGATTTCTGCATCATAATTATTGCAGTATTTTCCTGTCGGTGTTCTGATTGTATCTCTAGGCTTGTGTGGATATTCTATATATACACCTGCACCTCCATTCCTCACGGCATTCTGTGCTGGTTAGTTTTATTCTTCTCCATTCTCAAACTCCTGCAGATTAGCAGGATGTAGTCCAGAGAATGGAATAAGTTTATCATGGTTTACAGCTTTGCTGTGATATCTGTGGTTTTCGATTGGACACATCAGACTTAAGCATGGTTTTCTGGGTCACAGACCCTAAAAGGAATGTGACAGCCAACTCAACCCCCTCTTACGGCATGCATGGAAGGTAAACAATTTTGCTATTCGTTGCTTCACTTTCAGGCCCCGTCGGTCGGTTGGTTGCTGATCCAGCGGTAAATGGGCTCATGTCCTTTGACCCAATGCCATTGTGGGATATATGCATGTGTTTGTGAGCTGTTGTTTTGTTCCATATAATTTGTTTCATTTATCTGGCCCTGGAGGGAGAAGCATTTTCCTGATGTCATCCAGCGCTGGGCATTCAAAAAGGTGGTGGTCAACAGTTTCATAAGGATGAGTGCACATCTAGCACCCTGGAGTGTGTTGTAGTTGTATTTTGTTCAGGTGATTGTTAAGCTGTACATGTTGTGTGCGCATTCTGAAGATACCAATGTGGGCCCCCGCCAAAACATATGCTTTCTGTTAAGTTTTTATCCCCCGGAATCTTCTTTCATTCTCAAACAGCTGTTGATTCGCAGGATGGACTCCAGAGAATGGAATGTGTCATGGTTTTCAGCTTTGCTGTAATATCTGTGCTTTTTGGCCAGACACATCCCACTTCAGCGGGACTACTGGGTCCCATTGGGGTGGAGTTGGCTGTCTCATTCCATACAGGGTGACCCAGAAACCACGTTGAAGTAGGATGTGCCCGGCCAAAAGGTGCAGATATTGCAGCAAAGCTATAAACAATAACACAATGCATTTTGCAATCCAGACTACATCCAGCTAATTGTAGGAGTTTGAGAACGAATGCTTAAGAAGACACTCTTACAACATACATGGCAGTACACAGTTACTATTCTTTGCTCTGCTTTCAGGTCAAGGTAACACACAGCCATTCTGACCTCTCACCAAATCTTAGGCCTAGTTAAATAAACATCGAATGATCTAACATGGTGGACAGATATAGTTATTAATTGACAAAAGAAATCTATAAAACGTGACATTTATATTTAATGAAAAGAGAATTATAGATTTTCAAAGTGATGGGAACACATTGAGAGATTGATACAAAGCTGAAAACTATTCACTGTGTGTGTCCTTTGGATTGATATTATCTAAACCTGCTGCATCTCATTTTATATTTTACGATAGAACATTTGTTGTCATTAGTTAGTGATTCGCCCTTGAGTTGATGGGGCCCAATAGGGGATCAGATAACAGTGACACTATTACCTCCCAGGCATGTCACAAAAGGTAACTAAAGAGATTTGGGGGATGGAGTTGACTGTTCTTCTTCTTCTCGCTCGCAGTTTAACATGTTTACGCAGCATTTTCGGTGATCTAAATGAATGTTGTATTTGACTGCTTTGCTTCACAAGACTACTATACAGCTTTTTATGGATGTCTGTGTCTGCCCTCAACTAATTTTGTGTAATGCAATCTTGTAGACATAGGTCATGATATTTCTTATAACAGGACAATGGTCCTACAATATTTCCAGCTGGATGTAGTAAAAAAAACGTAAATGCGGTCACCGTTTTATTTGCGACAATGGACCGACACATTGGCAACTAATACATTCATTGTTTTTCCACTTCTACTATCTATCTACGGTATTCACTAAACCCTTTGTTGCCTTTCAGCGTCAGGGGTAGAAAAGTTTTCTGGGATGCATTGTATCATGGTCTACAACTTGGTTGTGGTATCTGTGTCTTATCGCCTGACAGATCAAACTTCAGCATAACTATTAGGTCACTTTGCACAGCATTTCCTCAGAAGGTACCATGCCTGGAATGTTAAATTCAACGAACAAAATCCAGAACTGTGGTACTTCTTGTCAAGGTGCAAAGAATAGGGCCACTGTCTTCTGTCCAGGTTTGTTGTAGGAGGTGGCTAACATAAACTGGGAAATAGGCAGACCTGTCACCTGTGAATAAATCCTCATTGTCACTGCATGTCTTATGTAGATTTCCTTACTTTTACCTTCTGAGATTCCACCTTTATCCTTGTGTGATAAAATAGAATGTGGAGATGGTCATCAGGCCAAACTTTCTACTTGTTTATTTGTTTTAGAACCCCGGGAATAGCAAGCGATTAGTTCTTAATTTCTATGTGTAATGGGGTTGTTTTTCTGAGCTTTCTTTCATACCCAGGAGACTTCAGCTGTTGGCTTACTGCAATGCCTGTTGAAGGAGCCTTCTACTCAGAGGGAGTCTGTGGAGATGGTAGTTGCACCATCACTGCATGAGATGATAGTTGTGCCATCACTGCAGATGGTTGGCTGCTGATCTAGTGGTCCATGGGCTCATGCCCTTTGACCTAATGCCATTATATTGCTGGGAAGTCGCTAAAGCCCGTGTGTTCCCGGGGTCCGAAAGTGGAGGTGACTAAGGAGGTTATGGGATGGAGTTGGCTGTCCCATCCCATATAGGGTCAGTGACCCAAAGCCATGCTGAAGTCGGATGTGTCCGGCCAAAAGGTGCAGATATCACAGCAATGCTGTAAACCATGACACAATGCATTCCGTTCTCCGGACTACATCCTGCTAATCTGCAGGAGTTTGAGAACGAATGCAGAAGAACTGGGAAGTCTGTGGATTTTCGCTCCACCCCAGGACAGAGAATAGCTATCACACCTCCAGGAAGGTAGTTTTCAACCTATGCACTGCTCATAGCCATTGTAGCCAAGATAGGGTTCACTGTGCTCATTCCCCGCCACCAATTGACTACTGGTTATGCTGAACTTCTCTATTGCTCCAGGCATGCAACCAAATGTTCATGTCAAAAGAATTGTCATGTCCTGAGTCACTGTGCCTCTATGATGGGTTTCAGCCATAGGAAAAAACAGTGCTGTCAGTTTCCTCCTCCCCAGTGCTGCACAGTACATCTCTATCTCCCTCCCAACCACAGAGGGTGCATACATATATATTCAGGTAAACATGAAACACATTTCAACAACAAAATAAAAGCATAATTGTATAGATGACATGCCATGAAACTTCTATAAGAAGATAACCTCAATATAACAGCATGTCATCAACTAAGGATTTCTGTTGCATGGGTGTATGTCTAGTGGGCCATTGGTGAGTCCCACAGATGCAACCACATGTATAATCACTGCAGATGGTAGTTGTGCCATCCCTGCAGATGGTAGTTGTGCCATCACTGCATGAGATGATAGTTGTGCCAAAATTGCAGATGGTAGTTGTGCCATCCCTGCAGATGGTAGTTGTGCCATCACTGCAGATGTGGTGGCTGTAATGTCACTATTAAAAAGTGTACCCTCCAAGCAACGGTAGATAAAGTAAGTGTGTCAATCGTACTGTGTTTTATTTTATATTGCAATATAACACTGTTTACATTTTCAACTAACTGGCTATGTGGCGTTTTCAGCACAAAACAAATGAAATTGATAAATCTGGAAACCCTCCTTTTTGCTATCGCATTGTGATATCACGGCATCCATTAATTTCATTAGCAGTGTGCGAAAATCCATGACGTCGGATAGTTCGAAATGTAAACAGTGTGCTATTTATAATACAGTGGTGGACAAAATGATATTTCTACCCCAGGTCTATTATAGCAGCACGGAATCGCTTTGCAATACAAATAAACAGGTTTTCCGTACTGCACCAACCACAAATCCCCTGAATATTAATTCAAAAAACATAAGTGGATGTGGTTGGTTCAAGTATGGAAAACCTGTTTACTTGTGTTGCAAAGCGATTCGGTGCTGCTAGAACAGACCTGGTTCAATTCCCGTCTGCTGTAAGAATTATTTTCATTTATCCTCATGCTCCCTACTTGAATTAACTTGTATAGTTTGTGTATTGTATTATTGAAAATAACAAAGATAATTCAGAAATTATCACCTTAGCTACATTTTGTTGTCATAAGTTTTATTTATATTTTCCTATATGTTTCTTGTAAATTATTTTGATGTCAAATTAATTCGCATAAAATTCATAACGCTTTCAGGGTTGACGTACATACTTGATTGAGGTATCATTGAATTGCAATTTTTAAGGGCTATCCAACTATATTATTTGCAATTATGTAGCATTATTTTAAAAATTTTGTCCAAGTACCTACTTTTAGCAATCAGAAGTGTCATCTGCATATCTTAAATTATTTATATTATGTCCTCCTACTGAATATGATCATAATATGATTATCAATTATCGCATGTATTCGTGGACTTTTTTTGTTTACAACAATCAATATCAATAAAAGCCTATTATCTAAATCTACTCTACTACTACAATTTCGTAAATACCCTGTAAATGTATTTCCACTTCAGTAACTGTAAACTGGCACATTTATTTACAAAGCAAAAAGCATAATCACCTTATTACTGCTAGAGTTAAACACTCACAACAGTGAGTATTAAGTGTTTCAGCGACCATAATCTCAATGAATAAACATCGCGTACTGCTAGCAGATGCTGTCTGTCGTTGTCGCACTCAGTGTTGCCAACTCGTTTTGTTTTAAATAAAAGCACTTTTATGTTTAAAGCACGGGGGGGGGGGGGAAACCATTAGTATGTATCATTACAGATCTTAAAAGATAGCTAATTGTAATTCATCGCTGCCAGTGAATATAGGAATGAAATATCTTGAAAATGGAAGTTAAATATTTGTTCTTCGGTTTAGGTACGGTAGCTATTTCTGTACCGAAACCCCTATCAATAAGACTTACTCACAGGGCGACCTCTGGCGGACTACACATTACTTTTTTTTACGCATTATTTTTTATGGTTGTAGTTATTTTCTAGATAATATAAATACGTTCAGTAATTTGCCAATACTTTCTTAACGGTCTGGAAGCACAATTGCCTGCGGAGGTTTTTGAACTCAGTAACTTGGTAGCCACATACGCGCCCTGTACAACGTCATATGAAATTACGTTTATTCGCAAGAAAGGTATACATCAGTCATATCATAATACTGTCACAGTCTTTCTCATTCTGCGGCATCCTAAGCCGAGAAAATTAAAATAGGACGTTAATATTCATTAACTGAATATCGCGGCTTTTTAGGAAAACGTCCTCGGTGTTACACCTCGTGTTTAATTAATATTTTCTTCTTCTTCTTCGGCGTTCATTCTCAAACTCCTGCCAGATCTCTCTTGTAGCAGAACAATGGCCGTAATAGATTTCCAGCAGGATGTAGTCCAGAGAATGGAATTGCGTTGTGTCGCCGTTTTATTTGCGCCAATGGCCCGACACATCCGTCTTCGGTGGGAATTAATATTTTGATTAATACTTTTTTCGACTGCAGGATATTAATTTCACTTCTATTGCCTCTCATAAGAGCCTATATACTATCATAAAGTCTGAATATGTCTCATCTTCTTTTTGGCTCCTCGTGTTATCTGGTCATTAATTTCAATGTCACCAATGTCATTACTGTTTGTTTTCTGTTATATTTTTTTTAATTTTGCTTCAATTGTTGTCTTGATAAAGGCCTTTTGGTCGAAACATCGATTGTGTGTGTTATTAAGTATGTCTCTAGTTATTAGCTAAATTTATTCCCCAATTCCTGGATCTAACCATTAATTTCAATGAACGAATCAGAAAGTCTAACAAAACAAAAATATTAGTTCACTAACGTTAATTAGGCTAACTGCCTGTGTTGATATTTTACTAAAAACTTGGCATGGAGGTCAAAGGGGATACATTTTGGTTATTATGACGTAGCCTACTAATATACATACTAATATTTACGTCTCAATATGACTCCTCTACTCAACACCCCAAAGGTTAAAAAAAAATAATTTTCGCCACATTATGTCGAGTTTGACAGTTTATTATTTAAAACATATATGTATTAAATTATCTTTGATATAGGTTTATGCAAGACTATTCATTTTTCTGTTGATCTGCCAAGTCTGAGTGTGATATGATGAATAGCTTGAAAGAAAATGCAATTTTGTCATCATGATATCCATATTCTGGAGGAGTTGTGCCCCTTGTGTTAGGGATCAGGGATTGACAATTGGGAAATCTCATACGGGTGAAAGGGCACTCCAGAAGGGAAATCTCAGAAGGATTGAAGACCTTCCTAAGGATGGAAGCAGAGATACAAGTGGGAGAGTAACATCGCGAGATGGACAGGTTACAGTCTAGCAGAGTGAACCACCAAAACTGGGGATATTGGAGGTCCTCCTCTTCTGTGTTCGTTCTCAAACTCATGCAGGATGTAGTCCGGAATGCGTTGTCATGGTTTATAGCATATCTGCCATATTTCAGCCTGACACATCAGACTTCAGCATAGCTTGTGGTTACTGACCCTACATGGAATGGGACAGCCAACTCCATCCCATAACTTCCGTAATCGCCTCTTATGACATACATAGAAGGCAAACATTGTTGCTATTCTTTGCTCCCCTTTCTACCCCCCCCCTTCTTCCCCTACTCAACACAGATGGATTGGAGGTCTATTGCTGCCAGCCTTCATTGCTGGGACGACACTTAATGATTACTAGAAAAAGAACTACAATTGGCAATATTGATCGCAGACCGAGATAGTATATGTACTGCATGTTTTGTCATATTTTGCAAGCAATGTAAATCATCGAGTGCAATATCGGCTGGCGTAGGGGACCATGCATCTCGCCAACTATCTTTTCATAGTAAAACTTATTTTGCACCTCGGTTGGCCACAATGTGTTCTAGACATTCGAGGCCCAGCACATCCGTTTTTGTCATGCCTTTAATTCAAGTAATAGGCTTCCCTAGTCCGTGACAGCCTGCGTATCTGTCAACGGGCACGCGGGTGTGTAGTGATTCTTCGCCAAGACGATTTTCGTTCATGTTTATCTTGCCTTGTGTAATTAGACATTATGTTCCTATGCCCATCGGGTACTGAGCCTTTTCTCATCCGCGAGTCTGGTTCCGGATGAGGAAGAACTAGACAGAAGAGTTGGACCATGGTTTTTTCGCCTTCTTATCCGAGGTGTCGACACAATGCATATCCATTCTCTGAACAACATCCTGCTGGAAATCTAATAGGGCCATGGTCCTGCTACAAGAGAGAACCAGTGGGACTTGAATGAAATCAAAGGAATTACAGTGGCACTGGTTGATTGTTCTTCGTTCACTAATTTCTGCAGACTGTAAACCCGACATGGTCAAATTGTCCCTCTAAGAGATAGAGGTGCCAACTCCACTCCCCTCCCAATAGTCGCTTCTTGCGACATACATGACACTACTACAAGCATGGAAGTTAAACAGTTGCAATGCAGGATATTCTTGATTAGAAACTTGCCTCACAGAACGTGGGGCATTTCCGTAAGTGCTCTGCCCTCTGTTCCAGCAGCCATCCGGCTCGGTGGTTCGAGTCTAATGCCGCTGAAACAGACGTCAACATCAGGCCACAATACTGGCCCTTGCGACAGGTTTCTTTGTTGTTCCGCCCACCCACGCCGTGCCGGTAACTAGTTCAAGCACAACGTCGGCCTGTCAGAACAACATGGTAACTGTTATCGAAGGTTACGACTATGGGATTGTATAGATGATGTGCCATGAAGCTTCTATAAGAAGATAACCACAATGTAAAGGCATATCATCTATTAATGTTTTCTGTTGCATGGTTGGTTTGTCTAGCGAGCCATTGGTCAGACCCAGACGTAAATGCAGGATATGTTCAAGTCTGCCCACAGGTGATGCAGCTAGTAGGCATAATACCACGGTTGTAGGTGTTTCCGGTCTGGCATCTCACAGATGACTTCAGCACCTCTATGGGATGACAGTCTTTAGCTCCCAACCCCTAGACTTGAACGAGGACCCAGCTATCGTCAAGGTTAAGATTGCTTTCTTGATGCCTTGACTAAGGATTATGATGGTTTCCAAATTTCCCACATTAGGAAGTTTACCTTCCACGCATGTCACAAAAGGCGACTGAGGTTATGGGATGGAATTGGCTTTCCCATCCCATATAGGGTCAGTGACCCAAAGCCATGCTGAAGTCGGATGTGTCAGGCCAAAAGGCGCAGATATCACAGCAGCAATGATGTAAAACATGACAACACATTCCGTTCTCCGGACTACATCCTGCTAATCTGCAGGAGTTTGAGAACAAACGCAGAAGATCTGTCAGTGTAGGCCGTAATTGCTGATGGGATATGTTCTTTCTAGGGCACATGTCCACAGAATGTTACGGGAAATGAACTGACGCTAATTGAGTATTGCAGGCAGCGAAGGATCCATAGAACATGAATAAACTTATGGCCAGCTCACTACACCTCAGCAGTACTACCAAAGAAACAGTACTGCAGTGGATCCCTGGTCACCATGGCATACCTGGAAATGAAAAGCTGATCTGGCAAGGAAACAGACTTGTGCAACTGTGGACTGAGGCTAGAGACTGCAGAACAAATTCTTCACGCTTGTCAACTCTACCAAGAAAAGAGGGATAATATAAGGCCTACTGAGATGGCACTACTTTCAGAAATGAGGGGTTTCTTGGATGACCTGAAGCGAAACACGCAATTCATTGAAGCTATTGGCGCTGTAACCTGATATCTGACTGAAGTAATGAACACAGAAGAAAGTTAACACACGCAGGACATAGCAGGATAACGGAATGCATTGTGTCATGGTTTACAGCATCACTGCGATATCTGCACCTTTCAGCCTGATATCTGCTTTTCAGCCCAACTTCAGCATGGCTTTGGGTCACTGACCCTATATGGGATGGGACAGCCAATTCCATCCCATAACCTCCTTAGTCGCCTTTAACGACATGCATGGAAGGTAAACAGTTGCTATTCTTTGCTCCCCCTTTATGGCCCCGGAAACACAGGCGCTCTGTGGATTTGAAATGCATTTATGATGGCGCTGTTCATGTTCACAAAATTTGCATATTTATCAGGGGATGTGCAGCAGACACTTGGTATATGGTTGCATGGTATGACACTTTCTACAACACCTCTGCACAATGTGATCTTGGACAGAAAATTCCAACTATTACAGTTTCAAAGCTGGAAACTATGCAAGATTTAGTCCTGCATTTTGGTAGCATGTAGATTGAAATGTGTTGTCATAAACTACAGCATGGCTCATGGACCCCTTAAAATCAACCTCACTCCATGTAATGATACAAATATCATGTTTAAAATATGGCACACGGAAACAAGAATGAATATAAAAACACAGAAAAACAGATTCATGAAGAATTTATTTCAGCTTTTATGCTGTCAACACACATGCACCCCCGACCTCCTTTATCCTCTTCTCTGCAACTTTGCTGAAAAATTTGGCCTTGACAATGACTGGTCTTTTGGGCAGATGGCCTTTTCCAAGAACCTTGTAGTAACCCTGTGGACATGGAAAAAAGGACATTTACAAGCAACATAAAACTCAACTGTTGAATATTATTTTGTAAATACAAAATCTGCTCAAATTAATAACCACAAATCTAAAACATAATTTAGAAAGTAGAAACTGGCTTTACACTATCGTTCTCACTTATGATCAAAAAATATTCACATACATTCTAAAACTCCTGCAGATTAGCAGGATATAATCTGAAGAAGGAATCTATTGTCACTCTTTAGCATTGCAGTGCCTTTTATGGACACATCTGATCTGTGTGCCTGCCAGTACTCTCAAAGATCATAACTGGTTACCCTCTTTGCCCCTAAAAGCACTATGCAAATGCTATTTCGAGCCTTGTCTAGAAGCACATGATATAAATTGCACCAATGTGTCCGCAGCTAATTTTAGGCATGTATAAAGACATGTAAATATTCACACTACAAAAAATGTTTATTTCTTCAGTTTTCATCCTCAAACTCTCGCTTGTTCTTTCTTGCAGTGTGACAATGGTCCTACTAGATTTACAGAAGGATGTAGCCCAGAGAATGCAAATGCGTGGTTTCCATTTAATTTGCACCAATCACATGGCACACCCAATTTCAGTGGTAAATGCATACTTGATGTGCGATTACCTTTTTATTTCATCCAGCTATGTATTACTGTATCCAAATCCTTGGACTAAAAATTGTTGGCGACTCCTGATATATGGGATAGTAAACACCATTTCATAATGGTAACTCAATATTTATAGCCTCCCTTTCGGGTACAATACATGGGAACAATGGTTAAGAGTTACAATTATTAACACCTGCCACTGCGAAAATTAGAGATATCTACAATAAACATAAAGATTGACATACAGCTTGAGAGACATCGATGACTGGAGCCTTTTCAGATGGTTGATCAAGATATCGTGCTCTGGACTGTTCACTTAAGAGAGACCACAATTTGTCCACATTGATAGAAGGGCAGTAGAACTTGTTATTCGTCTTGTGGTAGTAACGCATACCAACTTTTCCAAAGTATCCAGGATGGCTGAAGATGAAAACATTCAATTACTACCATGATTAAAGGATGAATGAAGATGAAAATCAACATTCAATTATTACCATGATTAACACATTGCTGAACAAGTCCTGAGAATTTCTATCCAATATCAAGTGTGTTTGTGAATTTGAGAAATTTTGAGTGTTGTTTTTGAAAATTCATAAAACATTGAAAACGTTTCAAATGAAATTTTCATTGAAATCACATTGTATCAAATGAAATTTTCAGTCATAGTGGATGTTTTTTATGCTCAATAAATTTTATGCAACTTAGTCATGTGATCATTGTAGCCATCTTGAATATACTAGGCTATTTATAGATATTTGCAGGTGATTTTTTTCATAATCAATTATTTTCTCTGACTTTAAAATCAATGTGCTCATAGTCCTCGCACTAATATGGACAGATCAATAGAATGTACATTATTGACCTACAAATTCAACAAATGATCATACATTTCAATATGGACAAAACATTTGGTAAAAATAAAATTGTTTTTATTGTATTTTCATTTCTCTGGTTAGTCTGAACTGCTTTATTAGTGGGTGGTTGAATTTGTAGGCATGAGTCTCTGATAAACCTTAAAAGTGTGATATAATTTGAAGCAGGGCATCAAGCATAGAGGTACATTGCAGCTTTTCATTTGAACATGTATCCACAAATTGATACGTAAATGAAGCTCACAACTTAATGGTGCTCATTTATCTGGATGTTGTGCAGAGAACAGACTGTGTTGATCATAATTCAGAGTGGCGTGTGTTACTTTGACCCTATATGTGGTGGAACGGTCAACTTCACCCTATAAGTCGCAGCCAGTGATATCTACAGGGAGGTGAACAGTTTACATTGCACACATAATTTCCAGGACAGAAATATACATCTTACTTTTGTCAAATGGGACCCGATATGGGTGGAAAAATAGTACCACCACCAGAATACGATACATGCTGCAAGAGGTGACAAATGATTTAGCATATCTGTGTCACTCCCTAAGATTTAGCAAATAAGTTAACTATTATGCATGGTGATGATTCTAACTGAATTTTCAAGTGGATGTAAAAAAAATGGTCATCATCACATGGGCGAACATACATACATTTCACCAGACTGGAGAATGTACAGATTCACACCAACATAATGCAATTAGCTGTACAAGATAGGAGGAAGGGTAAATGAAAAAAAAAATCGATACACATAATTATGCTATCTATTTGCAGAAATCAGGTAGTTGTAATGCAAAATGCATATATAATATGAATAAAGTGGAATCCCGTTATAACAATTTGGTCCAGACAGACAATACATATATGTATGTAACAATTTGTAATACCCAAATTTGTTATATACAGTATAAGAAATACTGAAAAATGTAATTGAAAACAAGACCTTTCTTGTTATAACTTGCGATGTGTGTTGCAGGGTCAGGAAAGGGGAGCAAAGAATAGCAACACTGTTTACCTTCCACGCATGTCGTAAAGGCGACTAAGGAGGTTATGGGATGGAGTTGGCTGTCCCATCCAATATAGGGTCAGTGACCCAAAGCCACGCTGAAGTCAGATGTGTCAGGCCAAAAGGCGCAGATATCGCCGCAATGCTGTAAACCATGACACAATGCATTCCGTTCTCCGGATTACATCCTGCTAATCTGCAGGAGTTTGAGAACGAACGAAGAAGTTATAACTTGGTTACAAAATCATCATTAATTTTTTTTACTCCTGACATATTTCTCCCCCTCCACCCTTTCGATATAACTACAATAGTGCATTAATTTTACAGCAGCAATAAGAAATACTGAAAAAAATAATTGGAGATTTTGAAAAGTGTTTGGAACATTTGTCATAAGAATGTGCTACTCCATTGTATGGGCATTAAGTCTGACTACACATGCATCTCATACTCACTATTTGTCAAAGTTGATTCTGTGATGGTGCTGTCCACCGGCATTACCACGACCACCAGGATGCTTTCTGTGTTTACCTGTTTAAAGATAATAATTTCAAAACGGAGTCTAGTGTGCAGGATCAGATGAATAGAGCAACATACCATTAATTCATGTTTATATACCAATTGATTATGAAAGGGGGATATGATTTTTATGTCCATAATGTGACATGTCTGGAATCCGTTTATAAGCTGAGGTGTAGAACCCCATTATTCTATGAGGGACATGTGAATTTGTGCTAAATAGAAATTACACACTTTAACAACCATAAATGCAAGGTCATTTCTATTATTTACCACAATCACATTACCCAGGTACCTGAATTAATGAATAGGGACACTGCATTCTTGGAACAATACAGAGATAATACATCACAACCTTCCTTAACCACCTCTACATACATCTTATTACATGTGGCAGCACTGAAACAAAAGGCCCTACTTTCCTGGACCAAATTATTTGTGTTCAGTGTCCAGTTCTGATGTGGAACTGCTAGTGAATCATCACCAGGTGCGATGCCGACTGGCGTAGGCTGTCATGGCTCTCCACAGCTCTCTGTCCACAGTATTTATCAAGGTCGTTTCCTTGCCGTGCCAGGTTGTCAAACTCAATATCTTCTCATGTTGTCGCCCTGTCTGTTATCTTAAGATTTGCCTGTTGTGACTATGTTCTCCAAACCTGCCCGTCTCATGAAGTGGCCAAAAAAAGATTGCCTTTTTGTGCTAGTGAATAGTAATTAATTATGCCTGACTTATAGTCTAAGCGTGGAGACGAAATTTTTTTTATAGTGTACAGAAGATTTACAACATTTACGTTTTAGGGAGTATACTGTAATAAATTGAGAGGATTTTAAAATTAACATGCGATAATTACGGATACTCAAATCAAAAGACAACAGATCAAGTGTTTTCACACGCTTCCAGACTACTGACACATAGCATGCCACAAATGGCCATGACACATAAGACATAACGGTTATAAAAAGACAGAGGCAGACCATGTAAAGGATGGATCACAGAAATCAAAGAAGCCACAGGAACAAGCTTACAAACAGCGCACAAGAAGGCCATCTTCAGAGAGCTCTTCAACCCCTGATGCCGCAAGGCAAACAAGGGACACAGCGTATAGATACTCAATACGGTGTACTGATGTGTCAGGATTTTGAACCTTTTTTTTTAAATGGCGGGACAGAGATATTTCCTTTATTTAGGCTAGTTAGTGTTTTGTACAATGACGACATTGTAGGGGCGCATCTACTGTTTAGCTTCTGTGACCTTTGGCCTAGATTCGTGGTGTTCCCCAAAATTTTCTGGTAGTGTGTGATTTGAATACAGCTTCGTTTTGAAGTTAGGCAGATCTGAGGTTGGGTGCAATTTTTACGCAAAACCCAAAAAGTCTTGTTTTGAAGTTAGGCAGATACAAGGTTTGGCGTGGCTTTTAAAAAAAGGGTGGGGGGGGGGGGGTAATTGTCAGTATTTGATGTACCAGTAATATATTTTTTTAAATTGTGTACTTGTTTAGACAGACCACTCGATTTTGGATAAATGTACACAAATTATCAGCTTATGTATGGAAATATACAGTAACTTTACTTAACTTACTAGATTTCTAGCTGAATGTCCAAGTAGTGCAGAAAATAGAAATGCGCTGTGTCACGTTTTATTTGTGCCAATGTCCTGACACATCTGTCTTCTGTGACCACAGGTGCTCAAATCTGTTTCACAGCTGAAGACGGATGTGTTGGGTCACTGGTACAAATAAAACGGCGACATCCAGCCTTTTCATATTCCGGATTACATCCTTCAGGAAATCTAGTTGGACCATTGTCCTGCTATAAGAGAGATCCAGTGGGAGTTTAGGAATGAATGCTGAAGAATCTGTTTCAGTAAATCTCTCTGGGTATAGCAGCTGATGGCTCAAGTTTTTTAAAATATAAATTTCCATGACGTGTTTCCAGGTAGCACTCATGTTGGCGATACTCCCAACAATTTGTGCAAAACGCATGCACTTTCACATCCTCAGATTGTGCGCTCACAAACTAAGCAAACTGACCATTCTTCATTCAGTTGTGCAAGATGGCACCCTTACTAATTTTGTGAGTCCGTTCCTGTTCCTTCATACCTGATCGTAAGGGAGATTAGTGCATTTTCAGCAGCAACTAATGATAGTGGAGTTTTTAGGATGCAAAGGTCCGCAATGCAAAGATGCCAAGTCAGGAAATGCTACGAAATTAGATCAAACTTTTCAGTGAACGCAAGAAAGATCTACAATGATTAGATTATTATCAACCATAGTGCATTCATCATTTTAATTCTTCAGTGACCTTTGCCTAACCTAAGGTTAGGATAAGTACAAATAGTCATAAATTTTTCTTTCATGTGTACACTGCCCTATAACACTTTAAATTTTTTACTAGCCAACGTCATGGATTTTCGTTAACACCAATGGCTGTCGTGACGTCACATCCTGACATTCAGAGTTGGATAGACGAAATTATGCATGTTTCTTTATGCAATTTACATAATTTTTTTAATTTTACTATGATTTGTACTGTATGCTACACAATGAGAGGTGCGCGCACACAGAAATATTTCAAATCCTAACAGTACTTTAACGTACTTAGCAAATCACACAACAAAGGTTAGGGAATACTTCAAAACTAGAGCAAAGGTCAGTGTACATCTATCTGGACGATAAATGCACCATGGTATTTAGAATTAAATTTTATTTTAGCTGGTCAATCAGGGGCCCTCTCTCCGTGTCCAGCACCCAGACCGCTGATGACATGCGTAACTTATTGCGCATAAGTTTCCATTTACGGAAATCGGTGACAGCTAGTTAAAAGTGTCAACAGTGTGCTATTTATTTATTTTATAGCACTGTGATGAAATTAAAAGCAACTTTGGCGTATTCAATACTGGTGTATTAAATTGCACACTTATTCACATTAGTCTTAACTCCTGTTGTTATAATCATTCATTTTCTTCTAGCGCTGAAGTTAGCGCATAGGGCAGATCTTTCCAATTCTATCCATTCCAAAGCTATTCTGTGCATATGTTATAATTGCAAGATTTAAATTGTCCTTTATGAAATATAGGGTCTAGACTAAATAACACTTACCAACACGCCCATGACCATGACTCACATGACCACGAAGTTTCCTTGTCTTCTTCAATTTGGTAGTCTGAAAAGAATTGAAGACAAACGGGATTATGGATCGTACAAGTCTGGTTTTTATCACAGGGTCAAATATACATTTTCCTTTTTACACATAAAAATTGTATACTGTTGCTTCTGACTGATAACAGAAAAAAACATTCACAAGTAATATCACAATGATTGGACGGTTAAGTGTACTATTTAAGAGATATTTAACGATTTATTTAACGATATAAATTCCGCTCACCATTCTAACGATTCACTTTACAGGAAAAGGAAGTGCAAGGGAGAATAATCCAGGATGTCGAAAAAGAGGGAGATAAGTATGACGATTGTTTGACTAGTAAACAGGGTTTCCATATCTGGGTTTTTTCACTAGATCTGGGGATTTTTGCCGTTGTCTGGTGAGAAGGGGTTTGTTGTTTTTTTAATTTGTTTAATTTAAATATTGTGGTTTTTTCAGAAAATCCTAAGAATTTCTTCAAAAGACAGAAATCCTCCTGATTTCCTTAAAATAGGTCAGAAAAGATAACGAGCAAGACGGAAGTACAGACGAAAATTTGATAATTATTTGTTTTACTAGTTGCCCTGACATTATTTATATTGAATTATATAGTCCTTCATAGCGTTTCTAAACCATACTCTTTCGGATGGACCTGGCGATATCTTCATCCCCACCCGCTACGATGCTCTTCAATTTAACGAGTCTGAGAGAAAAGACGACAACTTTAGAAATACTGATCATATAACTTCACCCGCCGAAGACGGATGTGTCGGGCCATTGGCGCAAATAAAACGGCGACACAACGCATTTCCATTATCTGGACTATATCCTGCTGGAAATCTAATAGGGCCATTGTCCTACTGCAATAGAGATCCGGCAGGAGTTTGAGAATGAACGCTTAAGAAGAAGATATAACTTCACATCGTTGACGATGCTGCACTAGTGACACACGGTGAGCCAACCTTGCAATCCTAAATTATCATGACTAAGGTCTGTGAATTGTATTCTATGACAACAAGTACTTTCGGCAGATTGTACGCAAACGTTTGGCGTAGAAAATGCATTAACCTACAGACTAAGCTGAAAGTTTACAGAGCAGTGGTACTTCCAGTGCTGCTATACGCTAGTGAAACATGGACTGTGTATAGACGCCATGTGAAACAAACTCAATCATTTTCATACAAATTGTCTCAGAAAAGTTATGAACATCAGATGGCAAGACAAGATTCTAGATACCACTGTCCTTGATAGAGCTGGTATCCCAAGCATTGACACGATTCTGATGCAGACACAGATTCGTTGGTCAGGTCATTTGGTGCGTATGCCAGACCATCGTCTGCCAAAGATACTTCTCTATGGTGAGCTAGAGAAGGGTATACGATCTCAAGGTGGCCAAAGGAAGCGCTACAAGGACTCGTTAAAGAACTCACTAAAAGCCTTTGAAATAGACCACGATACATGGGAAGAACTTGCACACAATAAATCTACATGGCGTTCTAAAATAAAAAAAGAGCGCATCATCTTGTGAAAAGAAAAGAAATGCAGCAGCTCAACAGCGGAGAGCAGCTAGAAAGTCACGGATAGACCAAGATCCGTCTACAGTCGTCATTCCATGTCCAAACTGTCCAAGGAAATTTACAGCTCGAATAGGGCTCATTAGCCATCTACGAACTCATAATCAAGGACATAACTAAAATTGAATTTTCAAAAGTGGATGTAACAAATGGTCATCATCACTTGTGATGGACGAACAACAACATGACAACAAGTATCACAAAAAACAGTGGTAATGCCGCATGCGTCAAGGATCTACAGTATCAGCAATAATCACATTAAACAGCAATCATATAAAGCAAATTGAAAATGTTGTTAGCTAGGATCAACAATTACATCAACCTTTTCCCTAGATAATGAAATAAACACATGAATAGAGAAAGCGGCTACCATTTTTGAATGACTGTCAAAACGTGCTTGGAAAAACTGAAAGCTAACTTTGAAAACAAAGCTACAGATTTATCAGAAATGCGTGCTGAGCACACTATACTGTTGATCCGAAACAAGGACTACTTACACAAAACACGAGAGCAGAATAAAACCTTTCACCGAATATGTCTCTGTAAAATCTTAAACATTAAATAGCACGATAAAATAATCAATATAGAAGTGCGCGCGGCACTAAGCTATCAAATTCCATGGAAATGCTTAGAAATAGATTGTGATGATTGAGCGACATCCACATAATACTAAACTTCCGTATTCCTAAACAAGTACTATTCGAAGAATTGTTTGAAGCCAGCAGGCCATCGGTAGACCATTGCTGAGATAAAAAGACATGTAAGTACACAATTAAATATTTCTACATAGACCCCCAACAGCTGTGAAACACGGCCGAAATTTGAGCTGTCTGGAGGCACAACCTTCATGACGGAACGACGTTGTTTAAGAACAATATGATTAAATATTACAAGCAATCGCCAAAGAAATTCTGCACGAAAATGACGAATATGAGAAACAGGGAAGATAAATATCTCCACCAAACGAAATAATAAATGATGAAAATGGAAAGACAATCAATGACCAGAATCATGGAAAGGTAGCAACAGTGTTTTATAGAATTGCTAAATTTAAAAGAAGAAGGGGACGACAACACAGTAAACAATAAAACGGAAGAGAACTAAACATATTGCTATAGCAGAAATAGAAAATTCCACACAGGACAGCCCCACCAAACAAAGCCCCAGGACCCGATAACATACAAATCGAATTCAGCAATGCAGCAGATGAAGGGATAAAATGGTTACATATGCTGTTAAATATAATATGGAATACACAAGAAGACTATGAAAAACTGTAATAATACAGTTGGAAGAAAAAAAGGCTGCAAAGGAGATTGTACAAAAAAAAGGTATTTCACTTCTAAGCCACACTGGACAAATTTTCAACAGAATTCTAGAAAACATATAACCAGCATTCATCGAATTACAGTTTAACACCACTCAAACGGGATTTCGTAAGAATAAGAGCGGTACATATGCTATTTTTACACTCAGACAACTGGCAGAAAGAAAAAAACATTTTAAAATTATATATCGCACTTGTTGATCAAAAGTAAAGCCTTCGACAGAGTAGACAGACAACTATGAAAAATACTATCACAATATGATGTTCCGCAACACCTAATCAACTTGTGCAGGAGTAGTTACACAGACAATCAATGTGCAGTTAGTTAGAACGAGTGTATGGTTTTTTCCTCAAACTGCAAATACACTCTGGCGTGCTACAAGGATGTGTTCTATCTTCTTTGCTATTTATCACATATATGGTTGTTTGGTTGCTGATCCAGCGGTCCATGGGCTCATGCCCTTTGACCCAATCACATATATCGATTGTATACATAAAATATGACAAAGACGAAAATAATAACAACCGACGAAGGGAAAATAAGACATAGAATGAATATTGATAAACATATTTTTTTTTATAACAATACAACGGGTGTCAGGCAAGGTTGTGTAATGTCACCGGATTTTTCTCCTTGTATACAGAATACATTATGCGAAATATAAAAGATATGCCAGTAATAAAAGTGGGAGGATGCAATATAAATAACTTGAGATATGCTGGCGACATAGTACTGAATGCAGGAAGCGAACAGGAACTTCAAGCTGTTAGATAAAGTAGTCAAAGAAAGAGAAAACAAAGGCATCAGTTTAAATAATAAGAAAATAGAAATAATGGAAGAGACATACACCACCAAGATGCAACATAATAATTGACGACACAAAATTAACACAAGTTGAAAAAGTGATTTATCATGGCACTCTGTTAACATCAGAAGGTAGATGCTCAAGTGAGATAAAGAGCACACGCCAAATCAATATTCCAAAAAATATAACCACTTTGTGCAAATGAAGAATATCAATGCAGACCCGAATTCGAGTGCTGAGATGTTATATAGAAACAATTCTTTTTGATGTATGTGAAACATGGAATGTAAACACACAAAAATCAAAGCGAATTAGAGGCAACAGAGATGTGGTTTCTGAGAAGAATGATGAAAATGCCATGGACAGCTAAGAAAACGAATGCAGAAGTTCTCATTGATGTTGGCGTAAAAAGATAAATCATATCAAACATTAGGATCAGACAGTCAAGGTTTCTAGGGCATGTGATGAGAAGAACACAGCTTGAACATTTAATAACTACTGGAAAGATCAAGGGGAGAAGAGATAGGGGACGACAAAGAGAAAAGTTGCTAGATGGAGTAGTTTTGTGGCACGGTAGAAGTTCACCAACCGAGCTTATTGACAAGAGACAGAGAATCGTGGAGAAACGTAATTGCCTACGAAATTCGGCATGGCGATTGATTGATTGAACAATGTTTTACAAGAAGTGACATATTTCGAGTATCTAGTAGCTTGCATAATGATGATGTTGTTCCTCCTTCGCAAGCGAAGATGAACATGGCACGAAAAACAATAAATGCGAAAAAAAAAATTAAAATTGGTAATTAACTAATTTGGTCTGTGAGTTCGTAGATGCCCGATGAGTCCGATTCGTGCACGGAAAGTTCTATTGCAGTGCATGCAGAAGTGCTGAACGTTCGGAGTAGTGCAATTTTCGAATTTGTCCTTCCGTTTCTTGTGCTTGTGGATTGCCGCAGTGTTCTTTCTTTTTCAAATTGTAAAACAATCTATAACGAGTCATTGTAGCGCTTCTTTTGGCTACCTTGAGATCGTTTACCCTTCTCTAGCTCACCATAGAGAAGCAACTTTGACATGCGATGATCTGACATACGTACCAAATGACTTGACCAAACAATCTTTGTCTGCATCAGGATAGTGTCAATACCATATCTGCCAAGGACAGTGGTATCTGGAATCTTTTCTTGCCATTTAATGTTCATAACTTTTCTGAGACAAGTTGTGTGAAAGTGATTGAGTCTCCTCACATGACGTCTATACATAGTCCATGTTTCACTAGCGTTTAACAGCACTGGAAGTACCACTGCTCTGTATACTTCCAGCTTAATCTGTAGGTTAATGCCATTTCTACGCCATACATTTGATATGTGAATCTATTCACATCTTTCAGTGCTACACCATTTACCTTTATGCAGGGCTCGAGATAGCTTTTGCCAAGTGCTGGTTGTAACATGACTTCTGTTTTCTCTGTGTTAATGGTAAGCCAAAAGTTGGTACAGGCTTTGGAGAATCTGTCTATAATACATTGTAGATCAGCCTCAGAGTTGGCATTTAGGGCACAGTCATCAGCAAATAGAAGATCCCTGATTGTGTGTGATTTAACTGTGGTTTTTGCTCGAAGCCGCCGTAGGTTGAACAATTTTCCGTCTATGCGATAGGTGATGTTTACTCCCAGGTCTAGATCTCTGAAAGCATCATCCAACATAGCAGAGAACATGATGCTAAATAGGGTAGGTGCTAATACACATCCTTGTTTTACTCCATTTGAGACAGGAAAGGTTTCAGATAACTCTCCATCATCCTGAACTCTAGCTTGCATTCCATCATGCAATTGCTGCACCATTGAGATACATTTCTGTGGACATTCGTACTTTGCCAGAATCTTCCACAGACCCTCTCTACTTACTGTGTCAAATGCTTTTGTCAAGTCTATGAATGCTGTGTACAAAACGTGATTATGTCTAAAACGTCAGTGGTAACACTGCTCGTAAATATGCAGGAAGTTATAATATTATTTACTAAACACAGAATGATTAATCGGAGTAATTTAAATTAGAACTTAGTCCCCAACAGTGTAATTATACATATGATAATATATATACAATTGTGTCACCGGCGTTGAGTGTTTACAAATGTATGCTTACAAATGTGCTTGGAGCTCAGATTAAATGTTAATATCGACCGGTTAACGTCACAACGCAACAAAAAGATAGCTGCCAGTTTGAGTTTGTTTCTCAGTTTTTTTTTCACTTATACGTAACTTTCTAGGAAAATTCTTAAATTGTTATTGGGTTTTTTGAAAATTTATCATATGTTACCGACCGTACTTATCACATAGGGCACAATAGTCCGTGTTATTTGAGAAGCTCAACAAATGCAGATCAGATGAGTTCGGCTCATGTCCGTGAAGACATAACATATTTCATGAAGCCTTCATTGAAGGTGTTGACGACGTTGTTATTCAACATTGCGAGTTTAAATTTAAAAATGTTATGAATTCATTCAAAATCAAATTATCATATTTTTGAGATTTGTTTATGGGAGACGATCGAAAGGTAGAAAGTTTGTTATTGTAGTTTGTTTTTGTAAGAAATTGTTATATTATTAACAACGTATATTAGAAATATTAGTCTTATGTTATATAGACCAAGAAGCAGTGGTAAAAGTGGAGGGTGCAAAATCGGAGTGGGTAAATGTACAGAAAGTCAGAAAGGGGTAAGACAAGGTTGTACATTATCTCCATACTTGTTCAATGTCTATGTGGAAAATCTATGAACATAATTAAGTCAATCGAAACGTTCAGTGAACAGCAAAACTTGTTCTTAAATATAAAAAAGACAAAAATAATAGCAACTAACAAAATACAATCAACATTAATTTTGGGTCTTGATTGCATTTTGTTAGTTGCCATTATTTTTGTCTTTTTCATATTTAAGAACAAGTTTTGCTTAATTATGTTCATATATTTTCCATTTAGAGGTTGAACAAGAGAAATGCAATTTAGAAGAAGAGACACATTTTTATTATTTGATTCATTATTTGATTTATTATTTTATTACTTGATTCTTGATTAGAAACTAGCTTCACAGCACATGGGGCATGAACATTGTGTTTCCTGTGACAACATATGGATGTGAGGCATGGACACTACATAAAATAGTGGCTAAGAGAATAACATCATCTGAATTAAAGTTCTATAGATTTCTGAGTATACCATGGCCAGTAAGGAAATCAAAACAGGAGATGTTAAGAACATTTAACATCCAGGAAGGCTGGCTTCTGAACACCGCATTAAAGAAAAGCAAGTTTTTTGGGTCATATTAAGAGACAAGGCGGCATGGAGAGAGTATTACTGAAGGGGATGATAGAAGGCAATGGCCGCCCAAGATGCTGTTGGATAAAAGACATTCAAGAATGCCTGTGCATGTAACTAAAAGAGGTACAACAACTTGGCTCAAGACCGCTGTGAATTCATGAGATCCGTAGAAAAGACTACGTTCTGGAAAGATATGTCACCCGATGATGATAATATTAATTTGTTAAGTTTGTAGTGTTTATACTCTTGAACGGCTAGGAAATAATTACTACTTTATAAATTCACTGATCTGTCTGTCACATTGGAATATCAAGATATGACGATATCACCAAACATCCGTAATTTATTCACCCTCTCTAGGTCCTATCCGTGGTTCTCTGCACTCCTTTTATGTGGTAAGTGGTAGGATGAGACTGAACCTGTAGTTAATATCATTGCAGCAGATGTACCATAGTAATAACTCTGGGATTTTAATTTGTGTGTGTATTGTCAAGATTTTCTCTTGAACTGGGGCCTGGACTTCTAGTTCAGGGTGCAAAGAATAGGACCAGTCTTTTTTTCAGGCATGTCGTGCGAGACAACTGAGGAAAGTTGGGGGATAGGCTAACAACCTGTGACCTGTGAAAAACATAATTGTCATATCTTGTCTCAATTTCTTAAATGTTGTCTTCTGTACATGATCGTCTACACTAGCTGCTGGCTTCGAATATGAGTGGTGCTGGGTTCATTCCCCAGTTGAGGCAGAAATGTTTTTCAGTTCGCAACGGCTCCCAGGTCGACCCAGCCTTAAATGGGTACCGGATTAATTCAAGAAGTAAAGACTGCGAGGGAGAGGAGATGGCTTGCCCGTGTGTTGCCGGGGCCCAAAAGGGGAGCATAGAATAGCAACATTGTTTACCTTCCACGCATGTCGTATAAGGCGACTAAGGAGGTTATGGGATGGAGTTGGCTGTCCCATCCCATATAGGGCCAGTGACCCAAAGCCATGCTGAAGTCGGATGTGTCAGGCTGAAAGGTGCAGATAGCGCAGCAATGCTGTAAACCATGACACAGCGCATTTCGCTCTCTGGACTACATCCTGCTAATCTGCAGGAGTTTGAGAACAAACGCAGAAGAAGAAGAAGAGGAGATGGCTTATTTGCAGAGCCACTGAAATGTGACATCACTAACATCTCACACCCCTATGGCATTAATAAATGCTATGGGTTTCTTTACTTACTTTCTTTACTAGGCACATGATTGAATGGTTATTACCTATTGTCCAGAAGTTATGTATTTTCTTTTGATGAGAGTTTGTTTTTCGTCAGTCAGTGATATTAGTGATGGAATTGTTCCTTATTTCTTCAGTCAGTGATATTAGTGATGGAATTGTTCCTTATTTCTTCAGTCAGTGATATTAGTGATGGAATTGTTCCTTATTTCTTCAGTCAGTGATATTAGTGATGGAATTGTTCCTTATTTCTTCAGTGATATTAGTGATGGAATTGTTCCTTATTTCTTCAGTCATTGATATTAGTGATGGAATTCTTCCTTTTTTTGTATCTGCTTTGTTCTGTCTGTCAGCTGCGTCACATTTGTGATACAATTTGTGTGTAAAGCTTAGAGTAGATAATGAGAGAGCTGATCAATTGTTTTCAAGTAAAATAATAAAACAATGAAGTAAATGGGATTTCAACATGGTCCAAATGTTTGTGATTCTTGAGAAATGTACATTCCTGTGCAGTGGGTGTTGCCTGTGTCCTGATCAACCAGTCCATATTCATAGTCAGGTGCCATGCCGGCTGGCGTATGGGATCATGGCTTTAAAGATCCCTCTATCTCCAGTATTATGTATCCGAATTTTTGTTGTTTCCCCTGCTATGCCAGGTTGTCTGTCTATTTTCTCACTTTGTCGTCCTCTGTCTCTGTTGCCTTCAATCTTGCCTGTTGTGACTACCAGTATGTTCTCCAAACCTGCCTGTCTCATGAAGTGGCCAAAAAATGAAGATGGTCTTTTTTTTATATTATTGATTATGGTCTGTTTCACATTTGACTATTTCAACACTTCCACATTAGTTTTTCTTGCAGTCCATGGTATTCTCAGCATTCACGCTGAAGAAGAAGAAGATATTGCACTGCAGAACTCTCTTCCTCACCTCTAATGACAAGGTCATATTACACAATATATTTTTCATTTTTCTGAATGTAGTTTTTGCCTGCCCTATTCTGCTTCTTATTTCTGTTGAACTTCTTCCATCTGCTGTAATCGTTATACCTAAATACTTGAATTGGTAGACCTGTTTTAATACTATATCATTCACTTTGATCTTGCAAGTTGATGTATATTCATAGTAGCCAGAGAATTTACACATAGTAAGTACTGACTAAAATCGCATCTTTTTTTAAAATGTGGTTTAGTCGAAAATGGACAAAATGTTGACTCAATTTGCAAGGCGAGTATGTGCCACCTGAGCGGAACCGGTTCAAATTCCATTTTCTGCATTATGATTTTATTTAGTAATAAATCTTCCATGCTTCTATATTATATTATCCATTTATCCATGATTGTTTTCAGAGATGATGGTGGTGTAACCAGACACAACCTCTAAGCAAAATAAATCGGTGTAGGAATTCAGGTGATGTCTGAATTTCATCCGAAATCAAGTGTTCGTCAACTGCCTCCTGGTAAATTGAACAACATAAAAAGAATTTTTGAAGATGGTAAGTAGAAAATATTATAGTTATTGTACAGGTAACACAGAAAAATAAGAAATCTAAGTGGTTGTTGTGTATAGGAAATACAGAAGAACAACAAAGAAATCTAAGCGGTTATTGTACAGAGAACACAAAAGAACAACAAGAAATCTATGTGGTTGTTGTGTAGGAAACACAGAAGAAGAAGGGCTGTAGTTTTGTGTTTGTAGTAAAATCCCTTGTCATTCCGTTGAGTTGTATGTGGAGTAAAATTTCTGGCCACATGTTGCAGAAGCTCAAAATGAGAGCAAAGAATAGAGACATGTTACCTGCCATGCTTGTCATAGGAGGTGACAAGAGGTTTGGTGATGGAGTTGGCTGTTCTATCCCATAGGAGGTCAAGAGTAACCCAGATGAAATGCTTTAGCTGGATGTGTTAAGGTGCAGATATCGCAGTCAAGCTGTAAACCATAACACAACACACATTCTGTTCTCTGGACTATATGCTGCTAATCTGCAGGAGTTTGAGAATTAACAAAGAAGAGAACTGTTTTTAGCCTGTATTTTACTGTGACAAATGTCAGGCTTGAGATGATGTAGTTAGAACATCATGACAAATGTCAGACTTGATGATGTAGTTAGAACATCATGACAAATGTCAGACTTGATGATGTAGTTAGAACATCATGACAAATGTCAGACTTGATGATGTAGTTAGAACATTATGACAAATGTCAGGCTTGAGATGATGTAGTTAGAACATCATGACAAATGTCAGACTTGATGATGTAGTTAGAACATCATGACAAATGTCAGACTTGATGATGTAGTTAGAACATCATGACAAATGTCAGACTTGATGATGTAGTTAGAACATCATGACAAATGTCAGGCTTGAGATGATGTAGTTTGAACATCATGACAAATGCCTTAATTGTCTAAGATTTGTTCTGATACCAATTTCCTGAGATTGGGTTCTTCTGTGTTTGTTATCAAACTTCTGCAGATTAGTAGGATGGGTAATCCAGAGAATGAATGTATTGTGTCATGGTTTACAGCTTGACTGTGATATCTACATATATCTGCCAAATAATCTGACTACAGCATGGCTTCTAGGTCACTTTGGCTCTCTATTTGATAGCCAATCCACTCCCAAAATCTCCTTAGTCTTTTAATGTGACATTCATAGCAGGCCACAGCATCACTATTATTTGCATCCCTTTTGGAACCCTGTAACACTCAAATAAAGGCTGGGTTAAACCAGAACCTGTTTGTGGTTAACAATTCTATCTGATGTGGTTATTCTAACTGAGAACCAAACCCTGAACAACAGGATATGAAGCCATTGCACTATAATTTTGCACTAAAACCATTCTACCGTAATTTTTCGTGTATAAATATTGATCATAATTTTGTACCATCTGTAAATATTTGTATACATTTGTCTTTTCCTTCTGTCCAGGTGAGAACAGTTCTGGCAAAAGTGGAGATAAATCCCAGCCTCCTGCAAGACCCCCACCTCCACCAAACAGAGCCAAATCACCAATTAGACATCAGTCGGCATGGCAACAACCCGAGTCAAAATTTCCTGTAATACAGCAACAGCCAGCCTCCTTCACAGGGCAAGCGGCTGAGCATCATGTACACCTAAAAGCCTCCTTCACAGGGCAAGCGGCTGAGCATCATGTACACCTAAAAGATGAGAATTCCCAAAGTGGGCACCAGTCTTGTAATGTGGACAAAGTTCGCAGATTATCCAATTCCTTTGATCACTCACAACAAGTGAAGGATGCCAAAAAGAAAATCAGTTCTGTAATCGCTGGACGGTTGGCAGTATCCCTAGACAGTACTGTGACTTCTCAGGCTGCTGATGGTAAAGGAATAGAGAGAAGTACATCTTTTAGCTCTGACGCTTCTGGATCAGCAACTATCTCCGGTGCTCCTAAACCAGTATTAAGACATTCTCGTGAGCGCAGCAGTGAGGGTGAAATCATTGTGAACAATGCGTTAGAAACCAGTATTCCAGAAAAGACAGCGGTCAGTACAGATATTAGTGATTTGTATGCCAAAGTGAACAAAATCCACAAGGAAAGTGAGTCATCACCTAGGAAAGTAACATTCAGCCCAGAGGATAAAACAGACTGTAGTATACCAAGAAGAGAGGCGATAAGGAAAAATGAAGCAGAGAGAAGGAAAACGATTACTAGTTTTGATACAGAAAGTGAGGAGTTTGAAAACTTAAATGTGAATGTAGCCCAACGCACAAAATTTTTTGATGGCTCTAAAGGAGATAAACCTACACTTCCATTGAAACCAGATGCTGTGAAAAGACGAGCAAGTATGAAAACTCAAAAGGAATTTGAAGATCATCAACGATATAGACATGATTCTGAAGGGGATAGTTCATATGAACCACCTTGGGACTTATCTAAAAACTCTGTTCTTGAGAAATTAAAGAAAGCACAATCTCCACCAACAAAACCTGATATCTCCAGCAGTGTAATTAAATCTGTAGCCACCCCTAAACCTCCTGTTCTAGGTGTGACATTGAAAAGGGTGGACCAAGTTTCAAATATACCATCAACTAAAGACAATGAATTGGCGATCCTAAAAAACCAGTTGAAAGCTAAACCTTCAGAGGGCACTACAGATTCACCTGCACACAAAAAACTGCCACCACCTCCAAAGCCTCCTAGAACTCATGCTCACGATGATTATCTCAGAGTAAAAGTTTCAGTTTCTCAGAACTTTGATACAACGGCAGCTAAAAATTCTGCTAATCAGGCGGTCATCAGAAAGACGGTGCACGTAATGGATTCTTCACACAGGGAAGGCACTCAGGGAGAAACTGAACATTTATCAGTCAAGGACAGGATTTCCAAAATGCAACAACAAGTTGACCCCACTTCATGTGAGCCACCACCATTACCATCAATTTCATTTTTAAATAAGAACACAGAACAAAACATCAACATGCGCAATAATGCACCATCTCGACCTCCTCCACCAAAACGGAGACCCAACTCAGAAGACTCTCAGATTGTTTCATCGTCTCTGTCACATGCAGATAGCCAAGATTTTGATGTTAGTGGACTGGTCATTATTCCAGTATCTCCTCGTAATGATACATTTATGGGGCACACTTTTTCAGAATTACAGAGACTGCGTTATAGGAGACCCAGTGATAAACTTCCTCCCGAACCAGATCTAGTCAAACAGTTACAGAGATTTCCTTTACGCAAAAGTTACAGTTCTGAATGTCTGCATTCTAGTCGAGGGAGCTCCCTGAATGGTGAACTGGAGGATGAATATGGCATACATGCTATGTCCCAGAGCAGTTACGGGAGCCAATATGAGGCTGTGATAGATCCAGATGGGTATGCTGTACCAAATGTGTTTGTGCGTCTGCCAGGGGCGAAGAGACTTTCGATCAAAGATGATAGTTTGGTGAGTACTGAGTTTTCATGTTTGCTTAAGATTCTGTATGACTTCTGTATAATGGATGCAAAGAGATGCATATTTCTCCTGTGTCGTCTGACCAATTTACAAATAACAGAGATGGCATATGGCCAGAGGATACATAGATGGCATGTATGGCCAGAGGATACATAGATGGCATGTATGGCCAGAGGATACACATTTGAGGCAAAAGCTGAGGCAGCTATTTTGGCCTGTAGTGGCAGTGAATTTTGCCCTGACGACAGGCCTTACAATCTAGCATGTCTGCAGAAGACGAGAACGAAACTCCCATTTGCCAGTGTGTTGCTGATCCCGAAAGGGGAGCAAAGAATAGCAACGCTGTTTACCTTCCTTGCATGTCATAAGAGACGACTAAGGAGATAATGAGGTGGGATTGATTGATTCTTCTTCTTTAGCGTTCATTCTCAAACTCCTGCTGGATCGCTCTCATAACAGGAACATGGTACTACTAGATTTCCAGCAGGATGTAGTAGTCCAGAGAATGTAAATGTGTTGTGTCTCTGTTTTATTTGCGCCAATGGCCCGACACATCTGTCGTTGTCGAAAGATTGGTTGTTTGAAGTTTGAAGAAGTTTGTAATAGCACAAATAACAATTATACCTGCATGTTGTCAAAGCCAGAAAGAAGAGCAAAAAAATGCGACACTGTTACCTGCCAGGAAGGTTGTAAGAAATAACTAAGTAAGATGGGGGGGGGAATGGAGTGTGCTGTCTCATCCTATATAGTTACTCATCCTAAATAGTGACTCATCCTATATAGTTACTCATCCTAAATAGTGACTCATCCTATATAGTGACTCATCCTATATAGTGACTCATCCTATATAGTGACTCATCCTATATAGTGACTCATCCTATATAGTTACTCATCCTATATAGTTACTCATCCTATATAGTGACTCATCCTATATAGTTACTCATCCTATATAGTTACTCATCCTATATAGTTACTCATCCTATATAGTTACTCATCCTATATAGTTACTCATCCTATATAGTTACTCATCCTATATAGTGACTCATCCTATATAGTTACTCATCCTATATAGTTACTCATCCTATATAGTGACTCATCCTATATAGTGACTCATCCTATATAGTTACTCATCCTATATAGTTACTCATCCTATATAGTTACTCATCCTATATAGTTACTCATCCTATATAGTTACTCATCCTATATAGTGACTCATCCTATATAGTGACTCATCCTATATAGTTACTCATCCTATATAGTTACTCATCCTATATAGTTACTCATCCTATATAGTTACTCATCCTATATAGTTACTCATCTTATATAGTGACTCAAATAGTGACATCCTATATAGTGACTCATCATGTATAGTGACTCTGTATAGTGACTCTATATAGTGTCAGTGACCCAAAAACCAAGCTGAAGTTGAATGTGTCAGTCCAAAAAGTGCAGATATCGCAACCTAGCTGTAAACCACGACACATTCCATTCTCTGTACTACATCCTGCTGATCTGCAGGAGAATGAGAATGATTGAAAGAAGAAGTATAATATCTCTTTGGTTGTTCAATCTTCTTCTGCATTCATTCTGAATCTCCTGCAGACTATAGCAGAATGTAGTCCAGAGAACGGAATGTGTTGTGTCATACAGCTTGGTTGCCTTATTCTTCATCAGCCTTACACATCAGACTTCAGCATCGCTTCTGTATCATTTGACCATGAATTTGATGGGACTGCCAACTCCACCCTTAACCTCCTTATTTGCCTCTTGTGACATGCATGATAGGCAATGATGGCACTATTATTTGCCCCTCTTTCAGTCTTGACAACACTTGAGCTGTTGTAATTTTTTAATTTTTCCTTGTGTTGTCTTTTAAAAATCTGATTGTCTTATAGCAGGAAATACTACCCAAAAAGCTTATGACTAAACCTCTCGGGGATGAGGACTCTGCAGGCATTGAAAGTAGCCAGGAACATAAAACGGTTTCAACAAATGAGCAGAACATGGACAAAGTCAACAAAAAGAAAATGTTTATGGTGGGTGCCTTGTTAATCTGTTTGTTGGTGTTATTATTCAACTGTTATAGTTTAGCTATTTATGAAAGGTGTGGTAGCAGGCTTCCAACAATATTTTCCATATTTTATTTTTCTCCTTGTTCAGATCCATTGGTGCTGAGTTCCCCTAGAAAATATCAAAGCTCATTCATGCTGAGGTTTCCCATGGCTCACTGCTTAAGTACACTTCTCATTCTATCCCTCAGAATCAAAAAAAAAACTGTCTATCTGTGAGACATGCCCTTTACAGAACGTTGTCTTCAGTGCTATTCTGTAAGCCTCTCGGTCCAGAAGGTATTTGATATCCTGTGTCTATTGTAGTCTTGGACTACCTCTGTAGTCTTGGACTACCTCTTGTTCTCTTTCCTGGAACTTTTCCCTCCATCTATCTAAACCATAGGTCCCCAAACTTTCTAAGGTACTGCCCACTTAGCGAAACATAAATGTTGTAACACCCCTTCCCTATTATAACAGTATTCCGCATTGATATTTGCGACAGTTTTATATTTTTGACGTAAATAGCAACTAATGATACATTATCGCTTATGCCATTAAATTATTTAAAAAGTAGCGGCCAATATGTGCATCTTCTTGAACACAGATTTCAACACAAGATATAAACATCAAACCGATAAAATATAGCCACAGAAAATAAGGTAATAAGTTTCAAATAATATTTGCTTTGTGTTGTCCTTCTAGTTAGCAATAAGTTTGTACTAACCATGCTAATTAAAATTTACTATTTTATATCTTTCTTGCCATTATTATTTTTACTGGTAATATTAAATTATATAAAATTAGGATTATTTTGGTATAAATCAATTAGAAAAATGATTTTTATATAGATTTTAGAGGGGTGCAAAGGGTCTGTAGTGCTCTTGTGCGGACCAAGGGATAGCAGATATCCAAGATTCTAAAAGTACCGCCTCGTGGTGCACCCTGGAAAAAGAAATATAGTAGCTTGTGTTGTGTTCCAGGCCAACACTTTTAGGAATCGTGTCTGCGGATGTGGAGGCTGTAGATGGAATGAGAACTGCCTGCAAATAGACAAGAAATATCAGATGAATAATAAATACAGATGAATTCTATGAATCTCCTATAGAGCATAAGACAAATGTGTACGTAACAAATAAAATTAAGATGTATGCTAGTTTACAAGAACCATTTCTTTCAATAGTGAAATAACGGAAACTAGCATGGTTTGGACTTGTATGCAGAAATGATTCCTTGTCAAAAACAGTACTGCAGAGAACCATCGAAGGGGGGGGGGAAATCAAAGGAGGGAAAATAAAGACATGGACAGACAACATCAAGAAATGGGCATGACAAGATTTTTCCTCACTCATCTGTATAGTCGAAGATAGAAATCGCTGGAGGACTCTGTGTGCTGAAGCATGCAATGTGGTAAGCCTACAACCCTAATAGGCTATGGGTTTATAGATAGATATATCTTTGTTTATGTGAGAATTGTTGTTTCAGGTGAAACAGAAGATAAACCAGGCGTACGCTGATGTGGATATATCTGTCGGACAGCTGCCACATGTACATGACGGTGATTTGCATGCTGGGAGTCATGAGAAGGGTATGATGTCTTTAATGTACCACTAATTAGTTTTCTTCTTCAGAGTTCATTCTCAGGATGAATTTAAGTAGGAAGCCAGAGGACAATTTTTAAAAATTCTTGAGACTAACGGGAATTGAACCAGTCCGTTCTACGGCACCAAGTCGCCTAGCAACAATTGCACACGCGTTTTTCAGTACTTGACTAACCGCATCTCCAAAAAAAGATGCAATTTCATCAAGCCATTCAAATCGTGCACAAAAAGTCACCCGAACGGACCAATCGAGACAAGGACTATTACAACAACAACAAACGTCCCGTACAGGTATTGAAATATCCTCAGTAACAACAAACATATAACATAATATCCGTATTAGTTATACAAGGGCCGATAGGTCTTCTTGTAAACATGGATAACATATATAGACAATACATTTTTGCTTCAAATAATTGTTTATACAAGTAAATTTAAGTAGGAAGCCAGAGGACAATTTTTAAAAATTCTTGAGACTAACGGGAATTGAACCAGTCCGTTCTACGGCACCAAGTCGCCTAGCAACAATTGCACACGCGTTTTTCAGTACTTGACTAACCGCATCTCCAAAAAAAGATGCGATTTCATCAAGCCATTCAAATCGTGCACACAAAGTCACCCGAACGGACCAATCGAGACAAGGACTATTACAACAACAACAAACGTCCCGTACAGGATGAAGTCTGTTGAGTCTATTTCTCAGGATGAAGTCTGTTGAGTCTATCTTGTAGCAGAACCATGATCCTACTAGATTTCCAGCAGGATCTAGTCCAGAGAATGGAAATGCGTTGTCGCCATTTGATTAGCGACAATGCCAGACACTAAGTCTTTGGCAGACCACTAACAGTGATTTTTATATATTGAGGTTATGGTTTTGGCTAAGCCAAAAATTGGTGTGCTGGGCCAGAAGATGAAAATAACGAAGCTCCTCTGTGAAATATGCTGTACAACATACTTCATGCTCCATGGCAGAAATCACCGGAACTCTCCTGTTGGCTATGAGAGAGCGAACAGTGAAGAAGAGTCCTGGTGTGCTTGTGCGCTGTCAGGGCCTGAAATGGGAGCAAAGAATAGTAACATCTGCTGTGCATGAGAATGTCGAAGTGATCCATTAGTATCGTTCTGAAGTTTGATGTGTCAAGCCAAAAAGTGCAGATACCACAGTGGTGCTATAAATCATGATAACATTTCATTTTTTCTTGTTTTCTTCTTTGTTCATTCTCAAACTTATGCAGATTTACAGGATGTGGTCCAGAGAAAAGAATGTGTTGTGCCATGATTCACCCAGCCACCAGGAAGAAGGGTACCAGGCCTCATGATTCACCCAGCCACCAGACCTCATGATTCACCCAACCACCAGGCCTCATGATTCACCCAGCCACCAGGAAGAAAGGTACCAGACCTCATGATTCACCCAGCCACCAGGAAGAAAGGTATCAGGCCTCATGATTAACCCAGCCACCAGGAAGAAGGGTACCAGGCCTCATGATTCACCCAGCCACCAGGAAGAAAGGTACCAGGCCTCATGATTCACCCAGCCACCAGGAAGAAGGGTACCTTGCCTCATGATTCACCCAGCCACCTGGAAGAAGGGTACCTTGCCTCATGATTCACCCAGCCACCAGGAAGAAGGGTACCAGGCCTCATGATTCACCCAGCCACCAGGAAGAAGGGTACCAGGCCTCATGATTCTCCCAGCCACCTGGAAGAAGGGTACCAGGCCTCATGATTCTCCCAGCCACCTGGAAGAAGGGTACCAGGCCTCATGATTCACCCAGCCACCAGGAAGAAGGGTACCAGGCCTCATGATTCACCCAACCACCAGGAAGAAGGGTACCAGGCCTCATGATTCACCCAGCCACCAGGAAGAAGGGTACCAGGCCTCATGATTCTCCCAGCCACCAGGAAGAAGGGTACCAGGCCTCATGATTCACCCAGCCACCAGGAAGAAGGGTACCAGGCCTCATGATTCACCCAGCCACCAGGAAGAAGGGTACCAGGCCTCATGATTCTCCCAGCCACCAGGAAGAAGGGTACCTTGCCTCATGATTCACCCAGCCACCTGGAAGAAGGGTACCTTGCCTCATGATTCATCCAGCCACCAGGAAGAAGGGTACCAGGCCTCATGATTCTCCCAGCCACCTCGAAGAAGGGTACCAGGCCTCATGATTCACCCAGCCACCAGGAAGAAGGATACCAGGGCTCATGGTATTATCACTACTGAACAAGTGTGAAGGCTGTTTTTTATCTGCCACTGAGTAGGCATTTTAGCACTAATGTGAAACTGTTATGATGCTAATTCATAACTCAGCTGACCGTTACTTGGTGTGTGAAGCTACATCAGCTGACCGTTACCTGGTGTGTGAAGCTACATCAGCTGACCGTTACTTGATGTGTGAAGCTACATCAGCTGACATTTACTTGATGTGTGAAGCTACATCAGCTGACATTTACTTGATGTGTGAAGCTACATCAGCTGACATTTACTTGGTGTGAGAAGCTACATAACTCAGTGGATATTGATTTGGTCGCCAGTGTGTTGCCGGGCCCGAAAGGGGAGCAAAGAATAGCAACACTGTTTACCTTCAATGCATGTAGTAAGAGGTGACTAAGGAGGTTATGGGATGGAGTTGGCTGTCCCATCCCATATAGGGTAAGTGACCCAAAGCCATGCTGAAGTCGGATGTGTCAGGCCGAAAGGTACAGATATCACAGCAATGCTGTAAACCATGACAACGCATTCTGTTCTCCGGACTACATCCTGCTAATCTGCAGGAGTTTGAGAACGAACGCAGAAGAAGAAGAAGAATTGACTTGGTGTGCGAAGCTACATAACTTAGTAGACATTTAATTGGTGTGTGAAACTATTTGTCTTTACAAATAAACTTTTAATGAAATATTTCAGAAGCGAGTGAGTCTTTGAATGAGCCCATGGTACTGAAGAAGAGAATAGATTACTGCACATCAGTTCGTCTGAAATCGGTGAGTGATTTGTAGATTTTACATTCATCTTCTATGTTCACTCTCCATTCACCAGCAAAATTTCTCTATGTGATTTGAAGTGGATAAAATGAATACATTGTGTTACAGTTTAAATTGCATCACATCCTGGCACATACATTTTCAATATACCTTTGAATTGGGTGGGCATCCCTTTCCTTTGACTTCCTTCCAATGTGTTGACAGATGTAAAGAATGGTCTCTCTATGTTATCTTTCATTGTGCGCTTGGGCTTTATAGATATGTCTCCAACTGCCAGTTCTGGGATGGAAACTATATTCCACCAAGTTGGACTTGGAACAACTATGTTTATATTATACGAGATATTCCACTGCTGGTGATGGTTGGTTGATTACGGATTCAGCTGTCCATGGGCTCATGCCCTTTTACCAAATGTCATTGTGTGATATATGCATGTGTTTGTGAGTTGTTATTTTATTCCATAGAAGGTGTTATGTCCTGACAACGTCCAGTGCTGGACATTAAAAAAGGTGGTAGTCGACAGTTTTATAGGGATAAGTGCACAACCTGCACCCTGAAGTGTGTTGTGATTGTTAAGCTGTATATGTTGTGTGCGAAGTCAGAAGATGATAATCTGGTCTTTCCAACCCAGGAAGTTGATGTTGGGATTTGAGCTGGTCATATTTGTATAGATTTCCCTCCCAGTATTTCTTATGGCCCATCTATTCATCCTTCTTCTTCAGCGTTCATTCTCAAACTCCCGATGGATCTAGCAGCACCATGGTCCTACTAGATTTCCAGCAGAATGTAGTCCAGATAATGTAAATGCGTTGTGTCGCCGTTTTATTTGTGCAAATGGCCTGACACATCCGTCTTCGGTGGATATTCTTCTAATTCTCTGTATTCACAGATTTCAACATCATTTTAACTGTGTTTATGGTCGTTTATGTGTATGGCTGCTTTTGCAGTGCTCCTTCATTTGCTAATTACTACCGATGATCAAGTCTTGGGAAACCAGATGGCCCATTGCCACCTGTGACTGCAGATACAAAAGCCTTTATCATAAGAGACCTTGGTTCAGTCATGTGATGACAGGGCCTGAAAGGAGGACAAAGAATAGCAACACTGTTTATCTTCCATGCAAAAGAAATCCATGATAAAGGCACAACGAAAGCCTAACTTACCTCCACGGGATGACTACCACCTACTTAACAGACAAGAACAGGTCATCATATTTCGACTGAGAACTGGACACAATATACTAAACAGCCATATGTATACAAAATTTAAAATTGGCACAACAGCAAAGTGTAATTGTGGACAAGTCAACCAGACTTCAGAACATATCCTTCAAGAATGTGCAAACTATGACACATTAAGATGCACATACTGGCCTTCGGATACACCAATGAATGTTAAACTTTATGGTACAAAACAAGAAATGGAAAACACTGTCCAATTTATACAAGAAACAACACTGCAGATATAGACATTATTAGCGAACGAAAGAAGAAGAAGAAGAATCTTCCATGCATGTCATAAGAGGTGACTAGGGAGATTTTGGCACCATCTCATAGAGGCCAAGTGACCCAGAAGTCATGCTGAAGTCGGATGAGTCAGGCCAAAATGCACAAATATCGCTGCATAGCTGTAAACCTTGACACAGCACATTCTGTTCTCTGAACTACATCCTCATAATCTGCTGACATTTGAGAACGAATTAAGAAAAAGAAAACCATGGTTCCATTTCAGAAAACACGGAACAGTCGAATTGAATGAGATTTGATCTGCTCCCTTAGCTCACCAAACCTGAATAAAACCTTGCCCAATAATGAGTTTCTATATTTATTTGTCTGAGTCTGGTAGTATGATTTCTTGCCACAATCTTTCATTTTTTTCCATGAACTATTGGATGATGGCAGGAAAGCATTTTTACCAGAACATTACTTGTGTCGTAGCTTTTATTTTACATTATCTTGGATGTGCTCTCATGTTTGTTTAATTTTCTTTAAGGTTTTCCATGATAAAAATATGTTTATTGAATATTTCAAGTGTATTAGGTTCAAATATGCATAATATGTAAACAAAAAATATGAAAAATTGTATATTAATGTTTCTATCTGTAACCTTTTCTCTATAGTTTTTTTTGGGCGGGAAAGGAGTTTATTTAAAAAAAATTGATTGTAGAAATAAACTAAAGTGGAGTTAATATTGAATTTTTCATTTTTCAAATCTTATTATTCACCAAAGACGATTGTGTTGGGCTTTTGCGCAAATAAAACGGCTACACAAAGCATTTCCATTCTCTGGACTACATCCTGCTGGAAATCTAATAGGACTATTGTCCTGCTGCAAGAGAGATCCAGTGGGAGTTTGAGAATGAAAGTTGAAGAAAAATAAAACTTACTATAGTGAACCTAAATAAGAAAAATATGCCTTGTAAAAATGCACAAAAATTTGTTTACATTTATTTATATATTAATTTTGTATTTACAAATTTAAATACATGTAGAATATCATAAAAATCATGTAAAATCTTGAAGTTTTCAAGGATCCATTGAAAGGCTTCTGGCTTTAAAGGGAAAAAACCCTAAAAATTGTGAACATAAAAATGATCAAGATATAAGTGGAGTAAAAGTGGTCACTGCTACACACATCCCTATGTAGTACAGATGTACAGATCCGCACTGTTTCATTTCCTAAGGCCACTTTCACTATCGATGATGCCTTTGCATGTGAATCCCTTAATATCAGTTACGTTATCATATGTAAACGTTGTGACAAGAAATATATAGGTGAAACAGACTTACGATGGAGTGACCACTTCTGTAGGCATCTTCATGTTATAAAACACAGAGAACCTACCCATTGCCATTCATTTCAGTGGTAATGGTCATCATGGTACCCTCAATATACAGGTCACTGCCCTCAGATCCTGCACCAAGGATGACAGATCTATGTACACTCTTGAAAATCAATTTATACCCTCAAGCCTTTTGGACTTAACTCCGAACATTAATTTGTTTAAATTTGTGTTGGTGTGGTCCTTATTGTATTCTTATCCATGTTGTACTGGGTAATAATATTTTATATCTGTTATCATATCCCGTCCAATTTTAAATGAAACCCGCTTCCATGGTTACATGTTTCCATATACATCATTGTCACTTTTAACATCATATTGTTTACATGTCAATAGTGTATCTAGTGCCTCTGTGGTGTTAACATTGTTTTTACTGTTTCATTGTTTTTCACTGTTTGTTTTATATATTCTTGAGAAAGACCTGACGGTTCAAAACGTTGAAAATGTCTTGTGTATTGTAATGTGTATGTTTTCTTGTTTACACCTTATAACCCCTTAGTTTTAGTGATAGTCCATCATATCTTCTTCTGCGTTGCTCTCATATAACCACAGCGAATATATCGTGTGATTTCCGCCGGTGAGCGTGAAGTACGTTGTGCTGCAGGTTCCACAGTAGAACTGTGTTATTTGCACATCTGTTGGCCACTCTGTGGTCCTGGAAGTCCGAGGTCCAGCACATCCGTTTTCGTCATTCCTTTATTTATGGTTTGGTCCCTGTCCATCATATTAAAGTGAAACTTTCAAAAATCTGTGTTCTATGTAAGTACTATTGTGTGTATATATATATATATATATATATATATATATATATATATATATATACACATACACATATGCATATTAATACATATAAAAACACATATACATGTTTGCATGCAACACACTGACGCACAATATATATATATATATATATATATATATATATATATATATATATATATATATATATATATATATATATATCATTAAGTCGGAACTTTACAAACAGTTTTTCTCCATTAATTGATTAAAACAGAGCAAAAGCATCAAACGCTGCAAAGAATACCTCAGCGCCATCTACCCCCAACTATTTGAATACTGTTTGATTGTCGGCTTACAGCCTTTGATTGATGCAGATGGATATCAGCCATATGTTATGCACAAATTTCCAGAGCATGTAAGTTTTGATTGAATACTTTCTATATGTGCATAAATTAACAATCTTTCTACGGACACCGATTTTCTGTAAATGTGCTTTTAGATGGCAGTGTCCTTTTTCTCAGTTGACATATTGTGACTTGTTCATTAATGTTCAATTTGTTAATGTTGTTTTGCTTGGGGCTATAGTTTCCATTTAGTTCTCTCCACTTATAGTTCATTTTCAAACTCCCACTAAATCTCTCATAGCAGAACAATGTTCCTACTAGGTTTCCAGCAGTGTGTAGTCCAGAGAGGAAAATGCATTGTGTTGTCATTTTATTTGTGGTAATGGCTCGACACATCTGACTTCAGCTGAAACAATCTTTCAATTTATGAAGCTGTGTTCCTGATTTCTTTCTGTTTAATAAAGAGAATCTAATGCAATATTGTTTTATTGGATATGTCATTGTGAGAGAGAGTTGTGTTTAATTAATTCTATGTTTGTCCATCACTTTCTGAAACTATTTTGCAAGGAACAGTTCAAGGGGGAAGGAGAAGAGGTGAGAAAAGAAATGAATGAATTGACAACATTAAGAAATTTCTGAGCATCATTGTTCTACTCATTCAGAATGGCAAATGACAGAGTTGTTTGGAGGGTTATTTGTGCTAATGTCTCCAATATGTCACCTCTATGACTGACTGGTTATGGGTATCATTGTTATTACAGTGAAATCCCTCTAAAACATATTCTTTTATAACAATTTCCCCTGTTTTATACTTAAATCCTCAATTATATTTATTCTTTGTTTATACTGTATATGTAGTGATTTTCTGTTATTACAAACATTTTCTGTTATTACATACATTTTCTATTATTACATACATTTTCTGTTATTACATACATATTCCGTTAGTCTGGACCAAGTTGTTATAACAGGATTTGATGGTATTATTATGTATGTCTATTACTGATGATGATGTCTGTGAGGTGCTGGCATTTGAGAGGGACCAAAGACTAGTAAAACTGACCTGTGATGAATGTTGTAAGAGATTGCTGAGAAGGGTTAGGCGTGTGGTTGGCAACTCCATCACACTGAATGTAAAAATGAACCAAGATAACATAGTGAAGTTGGATGTGTTGAGCCAAAATATGCAGATATTCCAGCCAAGCTGTAAACCATGATATGAAACTTTTCATTCTCTGGACTACATCACAGTAGCTGGTGGGAGTTTAAAAACAAATGCAGAATAAGAAGCTTCTATGTAGTTGGGCAATGCCTTTATGCCTTTACTGTTTGTGTAATTTTTTTAGCTTTAGTCAATAATTTCAACATGTATATTTTCAAGGTTCTATGGTTATGACTTAGTCGTAGTATATTTTCAACGTGTATATTCTCAAGATTCTATGAATATGGATTAATCATAGTATATTCTCAAAGTGTATATTCTCAAAGTTCTATGAATATTCATTAGCTGTAGTATATTTTTAACATTCTATGAATATGGATTAGTTGTAATATAACGGTGACACAACACATTTCCATTCTATGGACTACATACTGCTGGAAATTTAGTATAGCCATTGTCCTGCTACGAGAGATACAGCGGGAGTTTGAGAATGAACACTGATGAAGAAGTTGCAGGGGATTAAGGAACACTTTACTCACTGCTACAAAAAGGACTTAAAAGGCATAGAGGAGTGACTTCATTGTATTCTTATTTCCCCATATATACTCTGTCCTTCTTAACAAAATAGCACATCACCTACCAAGAATACCACTCATAGTACATAAGTCTGTAGCTTCAAGTGATAAGTCCATGGGACATCAGAAAACGTGCACTGATAAACAAGATGTCATGACACAGCGATCGAATCACAACCTCTTGAGCATCATGCAAGTGCCATAACTACTTCTTCTGTGATCAATTGTTAATCCTTTAGCTGTGGAAGTATTCTTAAGGATACAATGAAAAGCCACTGCCATTTTGTGGAGATCGTCTTCTTAGCTTCCCAGGGGAAAAAACCATCTAGATGCTTATAATAAAACATCCAAATGAATTGTTTCCCTGGAAAACTAAGAAGTAGAAGATTTCAGCCAAGAGGCGGCAACCTATCATCATATCCTTAAGGATACTTCCTCAGCTAAGGGGTTAAACAACCAGTCCATTATTTATCATGTATAGAGTGGTTTGTTTTAGGTTATCTTGGGTTCCTCACAACTTGTTTTGCAGAGAAGCTCCTGCGGGCCAGATTGTCATTCTGTGATCGGTGCAACTGGGACAATTCTGTAGTATTTGTTCTAGTGTCTGTGATGCTGCTTTGCATAGGCAGGCCGTGAAGCCGCAGAGTCGCATATACCGGTTTGGTGTAAGTGTGCTTTTAGACGGCAGTGGCCTGTTCTCAGTTGAAATATTGTGAGTTGTTCATTTCTGTTCAATTTATTAATGTTGTCTTGCTTGGGGCTATAGTTTCCATTTAGTTCACTCCACTGAAGTGGCGTACCTTAGATTGTTTCAGCAGAAATGTTATTTCTCTGATGCTTTGAGTTTTGTTGAGGGAGGTTGTCTCCTGTTTTTTGTCAATTTATCTACTTTTACGTTACCAGGGATGCCTAGTACTAATGTATTTTTTATTATATATTTTGTGTCTGATGTTGTGAATGAGTTTGTCTTGTTTGGTATTTTAGATGGGTTGTAAGGTTGCGATGTTTGGGGTATGGACTCTTGGTTGGAGGAGTGTGGTAACCATAGTTGATAGTTAGCTATCAGGTTCGAAACCACGTCCTGACAAAAAAATAAAAATCTGGGTTGTGATTTCCCAATTAACATGACCACTCCTCCAGTCGACTCAGCTGTAAACAAGTACCTGATGCATGAGTTAGGGGAGGTAAAGACGGCAAGGAAGGGAACTGGTCACCCCCACCTAATAGTTGCTGCAGCTTAGTACATGAAGTTATCTTCACCGCTGAAGGCAGGTACCTGTCGTGGTGGCCTCCCTTTACTTTTGCTCTCTGTTGTTGATGCATATTTCACTGCTAACATTTGTTGTGGCTTAAACACTGTATCAGGGACGTTCCTGTCTATTGATTCAAACACAGCCGAAGATGGATGTGTTGGGCCATTGTCACAAATAAAATGCGACACAATACATTTCCATTCTCTGGACTAAATCTTGCTGGAAATCTAGTAGGAACATAGTCCTGCTACAAGAGAGATCCAGTGGAAGTTTGAGTATGAATGCTGAAGAAGAAGTAGCTTTATACATCGTTCTTAAAAATACTTTTTTTGTGCGATGGAAGTGTGCATTCTTTCTGTATATATTTATAAATTGAAACTGTTGAACCATTGTTCTTCTTTTTCTGTGTTCATTAACCATTATGCTAGGACGTCACTGCTATTCCTGCTAAGCTGCACTACCGTTCGCTAGCTCACACATTTTTTTCCCTTGACACACAAAGTTTGGGCTTGGTGTACAATACTTATGTATAGAAATGTGAGTTAAAGTTCCTATAATAAAAAAATAGAACTGGTTTATATAGAACATTTAATTTAAAGAAGATTAACTATTTTTAAAGTAGAAGGTTGGGGTACAAGGGGTTCTGCATTGCTCTCGGCGGACTCAGAGTTAGCAGATAACCAAGATCCTAAACGTGGTGCACCCTGGAAACAGAAAGACAGCTGCAATTGCTGTCTTTCTGGCTAACATTTTAGGCTCATGTCCATGAATGTGGAGGCTGTGGATGGAATGAGAATTGCCTGCAAAGAGACTAGAAAATATTTCTAAGACCTCTATTCCAACATGCCCAGAGCACTGTCGGGACATAGTAACATAAGGCATCTGTACATTCTGTCTTGGTCAGCCAAGAATGCAGAAACATTGGAGGGGTGGCCAATTTCAATGTCCCAGTGTGGATAGATCCTGCTAAGGTATGGTGATCCTATGAGGGCACATTGATTCTTGAAAATGCACCATGCGCTAGAGGGCAGCATTGTGTATATCGATATAGTGGCAATGAAACCACAATTCTCCATCACTAGGCTGACTGGCGGAAGTGCTGTTCATGCTTGAGAACACACAAAAGTCCACATGTCCTACCACAATTGACCCCATTTAACGTAGGAGTAATGACTCAGGTATTGGATACGTCATCTTGAACGTGCGCCCGTGGGTATGGAAAAATGCTTTGAATACAGCTCCTTATTGCACACAGGACAAGCATTGAACAAATGTCAGGGAACACATTGTTCAAATTTCCAACTGAAGCAGTGATCAGACCGACTCTGGTCACTATGGGCAACGTAGAGGGGTGAGAAAGTCATTGAGGACTCTGCAAACTTAGCCCAACTCAACTGTCGCAGCTGCCCAACATGACTCATACAGAGAGAATTGGGTTCAGCACCTAAGGACTCAGTGCGAAGCTCCTTGTCTGAGATATGTACAGTCTACTTGTTTATTTGGGTGATATCTAAAATGGTGAAGAGTAAAAAATCACAAGCTGAGCCTGGCGATGGATTGGAAGGCCATCACAAGGGGACGAGGTGAATGCGTAAGAAATGCACAGGTCAAATCCTAGATCCCCTGTTGTCTAGGATGTGTTGGCCATTGGCGCAAATAAAATGGCAACACAACGCACTTCCATTCTCTGGATTACATCCAACTGGAAATCTTGTAGGACTATTGTCCTGTTACAAGAGAAATTCAGTGAGAATTTGAGAATGAACGCTAAGAAAAAGAAGAAATCCCAGATTCCCCGATGTGTTTGGCAAAACAGAGCCTTGTCTAGAAAGATGTATCAACTGTGAGTCTAATTTGACTGTCGCCATTACCAAACAAGGCTCATATAGGAGAAATTAGGTATGGGACCTAAGGACATGAAGGGTGGTAATGGAATGGTTTTTTTTACATGAGGAATAGTTCACTGGCTGCAAAGCACCTTGTTGGAGGAAATACCCCACTACACATAGGAAGTAAGAGCTCATTGCTCTCAATTCCTGGTTTCTCAAACAAACAAGCAAGTAGAAAGTTTGACCAGATGAAGTGGTATTTCTTCTTCTTCTTCAGCGTTCATTCTCAAATTCCCACTGGATTTATCTTGTAACAGGACAATGATCCTACAAGATTTCCAGTTGGATGTAGTCCAGAGAATGGAAATGCGTTGTGTTGCCGTTTTATTTGCGCCAATGGCCCAACACATCCGTCTTCGGCGGAAGTGGTATTTGAAATTTGTCAGCCCACGGAGATAGACTTTTGCTCGCAAGTACTTGCCTTAGAGGGAACATCGGACTTCACATTTATAAAACTATATACTTGAAAAAAAATTGTTAACATATCCTATTCAGGATGTAGTCATCAACCGAGATTTTTTTAGTTGGTTATTTTCTAGAAATATAATATGTTCAGTAGTTTGCCATTGCTTTCTGAACGGCCCAGATGCACAATTTCCTGTGGCTGGTTTCGAACCTGGTACATTTTCTGCGGCAGAGCCATAAAATATTTCAGTATGCATCTCATCATCATCATCAGGTGCCATGCCGATACGTAGGCGATCATAAATCTCCATAACTCTATTTCCAGTATCTTCTGTCAGGATCACAGCCAATTGTTGTTGACTCTTTGCCATGACACGATATTATACTATCTATTTTCTCGCATTGTCGACATCGTTCTCTCTTGTCTGTTGTAATGTAACTATTGTTTCTTTCTTGTATTATTAGGTAACCCCATCTCACATTTGATTCTTCCAGCACTTCTTCGCTAGTTTGTATAACTGTCCATCATTCTTCTATAGAACCAAATCTCTGTTTCTTCCAATTTTCCACTGTTCTGTTTTTTTAATTGTCAAAATTGCATTCATATGTTAGAATCAGTGTTATGTAGCTCTGAAGAACTCTCTTTCTCATCTCTATTAACAGAGACATATTACACAGTATGTTCTTTATTTTTTAATGAATGCTGCATTGTCTGCCCTGTTCTGTTTCTTATCTCTTTTGTACTTCTTCCATCTGATGTTAGTGATGTTTCTAAATATTGAAAATGATAGTCCTGTGTGAGTATTGAGTGTATGCATGCTGAGTTATTTTGTTTGTAACAAACAACCAATACTTCTAACTTATTATTTGTTTAAAAAATGGCCTTCTGCTACTGCTAGAAAAAAAAATAGTATTATATGGTTTATATACATATATATATATATATTCTACCATGTTTATTCTCAAGCTTCTGCTAGATTTCTTTTGTAGCAGGACAATGTTCCTACTAGATTTCTAAAAATGATGGAGTCCAGAGAATGGACATGCTTTGTTTCCATTTTTTGGTCCCAATGATCAGACACATCCGCTCTCAGAAAAGAATATTTATATACAAAATGCATTTATATTAAAATAAATTCATCATCATCATAAAGTGCTGTCTTCACAACGAACTGTATTGTACCTCTGATATCTTCTGTCTCTTGCTTTGGTGGTGCACTCTGCTATGCTAGGTTGTAACCTGTCCATCTCATGATATTTTCCTCCCACCTGTATCTCTGCGTACATCTTGCTTGCCTTCTCTCATGTAAGTTCATCAATGAGGTGTCATGTTTTTTAACCGTAGGCACTCTGTGTTTACAATTACACAATTTCTCTTCTGCCGCTGACTGCCGCGGAATTGGTTTTTGGTAATGTTACAAAATCGTCAGTGACTGTTTTGAAATTGTGATAACTTTTTTGTTGTTACAGATATTTACATAATATTTGCACATTTAAATAAAGAATTAAATTCTGCATATATTGGTGTAAGTTTTGTTTGTGTGTGTGTGATACAAGACGTGTGAAAGTGATAAAGACATATTTAGACCTATCTCGATCTAGGCGTACCATATTTTTGATCGATCTGCAGCTGTGAAATCTGCTGACTGTTATATATTTTACATAATGGCAACATTGTGGCATATTGAAAGTAATGAATTTGAAGGACTTACCTTTCAGCTTTTCCAGCTCAATAAATGATGTTTTCACTGAATATACGATGATAGAAACATATAATGAACTTGATTCACAGTCTTGTCACTTCGCCATGACGCAGAAGACTACAAATTGCTCTGATTTCCATTCAAAATCACTTAACATCGTAATCCCTGCCGTTCTGCCATTTTAACAAAATGGTGATCAATTTTCTTCTCAATGTTGTCAAAACATCGGGCGGTGAAACATCGAAATCACAACATGACACAATTCCGGCGGAAAGCACTGCCGGTTTGTAAACACATGGTGCTAAAGGTTAAAAGAGTGCAGTGACCTAGTTGATTGTCAGCTTTCTTGCTATCACCAGGTTACAACGTGTCAGGTTCGAAAACACCTCCTAACAAAAAAATATGTAAAAAATACTAAAATACTTTGTTATTTTTATTTCCTTTAATAGTTCATTTTTCATGCACAGTGTTGTCAGAACCTCTTTGTTCATTTCTTCTCTTTCCATGAACTTCTTCATATTCTTCTACATACCCACATCTCAAACACATCAGTTCTGTCATATAGTTGTTCATTGTCTATGTTTCTGAGCCATACATTAATGTAGAATAGATGTAGCATTTTATAATTTATTATGCAACATTTAAATTAAATTACAGATGTTCAAATAATATTTTCTATAAAAATAAAAAAGAATGAATACTTGTATCATGCAGCGTAACTATAAAGTTGGATCACGGGGTACAATTTATATCTCAATTTTGGAGGTACAAGCAAGTTTTTGATGGATGTTGTACAGTTTGTTTTGATCAGCTTATGGAATTGATTTGCTTCATTTTATTCAAATCTCGTCTGATCCTTGTTTTTTATGCTTTTACAATATATGATGTGTTAGAGTTAATTCCCTTTTCACTCAATTAAGGTATATCAAGGAATGCATTGTCAAGTTAGTATTGTTCTGAGGTCTATGACATGCTAAGGGTGATGTGGACAGTATTACATTGACCATTTTTATACTTTCATATTTGTTCTGCCCTGAGCACTGTCTTTGTTACATGTGGAAGCACTGTATTTGTTGTATGTGCATTGTGTGTCTTTTGAGCATTTTGTATGTGGGTTGTGGGTATCTGAGCAATGTCTTTTTTTGTATGTGGAATGTGGGATTTTGAACACTGTTTTGCATGTGGAGAGTGAGTCTGAGTACTGTTTTTTGTATGTGCAATGTGGGACTTTGAATACTGTCCATTTCCAAGAACTGTATATTTTTGTAAGTGGGTCTCTGAGCTTTCTTTTTTTTTTTTTATTGTGGAATGCAGGACTATGAGCACTGTAATTTTTTGTGGGGGATATGGTCTCAGAGTATTCTATTTTGTTTGGGATATTGAAATCTTGAGTACTTCTTTTTTATGTCTCTTGGGTTTCTCAAGAGAGTACACATCTTTGGGTGCATAGGCCACATGCAAGGATTTTTCTTTTTTCACTATCATTGCATAATGCCATATGTTCTCAGCCTCATTTTATGTGATTCTCCTGTGAAGTCCCTAATAGTTTCTCTACTCTATGTGTTTCAAAGCCTTCCCTGTTTATCTTGGTTTGTTGTGGGTTCCATGTCATTGATTTTCTAGCTATAGGCATATTATTTACTACTTTTCTGATCTTGACATAGTTATCTCCATATCTCTTCATTTCTTATCTTGTCCTACCGCATAATGTTTAGCATTCTTCTTAAGCAGTTATTCACAATTGTCTAGTTTTTGCTGTATTGTTGTTTTGTCATTTTCCAAGTATTGCTTCTACTCAAATATCTGCTAATGAATATTTATTATTATTGTATTTCATGCTGGTCAATTTGCTGCTGCATGCATGAACATTATTTTGTAGTTAATATTCACTTTCTTGTGTGTTTGCATTTCCAATATTATGTTCATTGTTATATTCTCGATATCATCATTCATTGTTATATTCTTGATATCATCATTCATTGTTATATTCTTGATAACATTATTCATTGTTATATTCTCTATATCATCATTCATTGTTATATTCTTGATAACATTATTCATTGTTATATTCTCGATATCATCATTCATAGTTATGTGCTTTATGTAGCACATGGGTTAGAGGTTAGAGCATTGGCCTCACAAAATGAGGTCTATGGTTCAACTCTCTGTAAGGACTTGGTGTTTTTTTTGTTGGATTCTAAATTAAAAAAACCTAACGGTACATGATGTGGGGGTGACAAGGACATGTGGGTTTTATCACACAGCCACAAGCATCCTCCCTGCCTCCTTAGATCTTTCTAACAAGAAACATGTAGTTCTTGCAGTTTATGTTATTTATGGTCCATCTTCTTCTGTGTTCATTCTCAAAGTCCTGCAGATTAGCAGTAAGTAGTCCAGAGAACAGAATACGCTATGTCATGGTTTATCATGGTTTACGACTTTGCTGTGATATCTTCGCCTTTTGGCCTGGGCACATCTGACTTCAGCATGGCTGTGGTCTGTGAAATAGATCAAATATGTAAACTTTTGAATACTTGTCTATGTTGATCCCCAGGAATTACAAACAATATAGCTCTTGTATTCTTTTGATCCTGTTGTACAGCGAGAAGGTTTCTCTGGGACTTAGTTTCTGGACTATTATAAACTCTGGACTTGATGTCATACCCAAATACCACCAAAGTTCATATGTGTTGGGCTATTGATGTAAATAAAATAGGAAAATAACATGTCTCTGTTCATCGAATTAATAATACTAACAATAAGACCCATAACGCATCATGGTAGTAGCTGTACCACACTGGAGACATCAGCACAAAAAGCCTCCCAAAGACTTCTATCCTCAACCATTCGCAGGTATGTAGAAAAATCATGCCTAGAACCATGCCTTTATGTTATTAATCCTGGATTTTCTTTCCTGCTTTTTCTGCTTCTTCTCCTCCTACCCTCGACCATTTCTTGCAAAATAATTTTAGAATGTCTTTGTCAGATTATGTCTTGCTAGAAATCTGGTAGGACCATTTTCCTGAAAGAGGGATTTGGTGGGAGTCTAATTGTCTTTCCACAGGTAAATAGTTTATCGTATTTACACTTGCCGTTAAGTGTGGGAGTTGGAGCCTAAGTTGTTGTTTCAAGGCCTTATGTGTTGCCTTGGTTGTGTTGAGTCCATGTTTGTTCAAGGTTACCTTGATGTTTTCTATCCACCATTTTCTTGGTCTACTTTAAGCTCTATATCCAGATATTCTTTTGTTATATGTTTTTTTTGGTATTTGGTTTGGGTTCATTCTCATAAGGTTACCTAACCATTTTACTTGCTGTCTCTCTGATATGTTCAATACATTATATTATACCTTACTCTTCATTTTAGTAACCATTTCAGGAATGGGTATTGATTGAATGAGAAAAAAATGAGCACCTGTGTACATTGCTTTGAGAATTCGTCTTCTACTCCGAGGAGTACAACATAATTGTATAGATAGTTCTATGGGGCTTCCATAAACTCTGAGAAGTACAACATAATTGTATAGATAGTTCTATGGGGCTTCGATAAACTCTGAGAAGTACAACATAATTGTATAGATAGTTCTATGGGGCTTCCATAAACTCTGAGGAGTACAACATAATTGTATAGATAGTTCTATGGGGCTTCCATAAACTCCGAGGAGTACAACATAATTGTATAAAGTGCCGTGGGAGCTCCCATAAAAGGAAAGTTTCATATCATATATTTCAACGATTCTGATCTGCATGTTTTGTGTGATACATCATTATTTATCTGTCCTTTACTTGGCTGTTTTACGGACCACTAATATTTTAAACATGTTTTTAAATGTATTATTTTTCTGTATTATTCAATGTTTGTTTTGTATTATATTAATTAAATTTCTGTGCTATTCAATGTGTTTTTCGTATTATATGTTTATTCTGAAGATTTTCCATCAAATCGTCCACTGTTTTCATCCTTATTCTTTTTATTATACCAGGATAATTATTTCTATCATCTTTTTATTATTAGCAATAAGTTTTATGTAATACATATTTACTTATTTACAATATCTACTTTTGTATTTGTGTTACTACCTGATTGTCAGATCTTCATTTACTTTTTGGTAAATATATACTATCTACTTGAGTGTTTGGTAACTATATACCATCTACTTGAGTGATTGGTAACTATATACCATCTACTTGAGTGTTTGGTAACTATATACCATCTACTTGAGTGTTTGGTAACTATATACCATCTACTTGAGTGATTGGTAACTATATACCATCTACTTGAGTGATTGGTAACTATATACCATCTACTTGAGTGTTTGGTAACTATATACCATCTACTTGAGTGTTTGGTAACTATATACCATCTACTTGAGTGTTTGGTAACTATATACCATCTACTTGAGTGATTGGTAACTATATACCATCTACTTGAGTGATTGGTAACTATATACCATCTACTTGAGTGATTGGTAACTATATACCATCTACTTGAGTGATTGGTAACTATATACCATCTACTTGAGTGATTGGTAACTATATACCATCTACTTGAGTGTTTGGTAACTATATACCATCTACTTGAGTGATTGGTAACTATATACCATCTACTTGAGTGATTGGTAACTATATACCATCTACTTGAGTGATTGGTAACTATGTACCATCTACTTGAGTGATTGGTAACTATATACCATCTACTTGAGTGATTGGTAACTATATACCATCTACTTGAGTGTTTGGTAACTATATACCATCTACTTGAGTGATTGGTAACTATATACCATCTACTTGAGTGTTTTAAAACCATCTACTTGAGTGTTTGGTAACTATATACCATCTACTTGAGTGTTTGGTAACTATATACCATCTACTTGAGTGATTGGTAACTATATACCATCTACTTGAGTGTTTGGTAACTATATACCATCTACTTGAGTGTTTGGTAACTATATACCATCTACTTGAGTGATTGGTAACTATATACCATCTACTTGAGTGTTTGGTAACTATATACCATCTACTTGAGTGTTTGGTAACTATATACCATCTACTTGAGTGATTGGTAACTATATACCATCTACTTGAGTGATTGGTAACTATATACCATCTACTTGAGTGTTTGGTAACTATATACCATCTACTTGAGTGATTGGTAACTATATACCATCTACTTGAGTGTTTTAAAACCATCTACTTGAGTGTTTGGTAACTATATACCATCTACTTGAGTGTTTGGTAACTATATACCATCTACTTGAGTGTTTAAAACCATCTACTTGAGTGTTTAGTAACTATATACCATCTACTTGAGTGTTTGGTAACTACGAGGCGTGTTCAAATGAAAACGGGACTTGTTACACCACGCGTGATAGAGCGCACTGATATTGATGACATTTTGCACTAGTAATGAGTATCCAATAATTTACATACGGTCACGTGTTCATCTTCCCAGCATGCATATGTGCTGCAGAAGACTGTTAACAATATGGCGGGTGTGATTCCGAACCCGTCCAAAGTGAATCAGCGTGCTGTGATCCAGTTTCTTTCATTTGAAGGATGTCAAGCAGTAGACATTCATCGGAGAATGAAGGCAGCATATGGTGACAAATGTTTGTCGAGGACCAGAGTGATGGAGTGGGTGCGTATGTTTAAAGACGGACGTGAGTTAACGGCAGATCTTGCACGGCCAGGTCAGGCGCATATTGTTGCAACAGAAGAAGCCATAGCCGTGCTTGATAAAGCAGTACTGACTGACCGTCGTCGGAGCATTCGTTCGCTTGCAGAAGAATTCCATATGTCCGCACGTCCGCACGTCGCAAAAATTGTGCAGGAAACATTGGCAAAGAAGAATTGGGAAGTTCTTCATCACCCAGCCTATAGTCCCGATTTATCCCCGTGTGATTTCCATTTGTTCGGACCGTTGAAGAAAGCACTAAAGGGACAGCGATTCAACAGCGACGCAGACGTGAAGACAGCGGTGACCACATGGTTCAGAGAACAGCCACGCAACTTTTTCTCTGACGGCATTCGACGTCTACCTAAACAGTGGGATGCTTGCCTAAATGCATACGGAGATTTTTTCTGATGAACCCAGGTGCATTCTTATTCACAAGTGGTTGCTTTGTTCAATTCCGTTGAAAATATTAAATTGCGTATGATACTTTTTAAATAAATCCACAAGTCCCGTTTTCATTTGAACACGCCTCGTATATACCATCTACTTGAGTGATTGGTAACTATATACCATCTACTTGAGTGTTTGGTAACTATATACCATCTACTTGAGTGTTTGGTAACTATATACCATCTACTTGAGTGATTGGTAACTATATACCATCTACTTGAGTGATTGGTAACTATATACCATCTACTTGAGTGATTGGTAACTATATACCATCTACTTGAGTGTTTGATAACCATCTACTTGAGTGTTTGGTAACTATATACCATCTACTTGAGTGATTGGTAACTATATACCATCTACTTGAGTGTTTTAAAACCATCTACTTGAGTGTTTGGTAACTATATACCATCTACTTGAGTGTTTGGTAACTATATACCATCTACTTGAGTGTTTTAAAACCATCTACTTGAGTGTTTGGTAACTATATACCATCTACTTGAGTGTTTGGTAACTATATACCATCTACTTGAGTGATTGGTAACTATATACCATCTACTTGAGTGTTTGGTAACTATATACCATCTACTTGAGTGTTTGGTAACTATATACCATCTACTTGAGTGATTGGTAACTATATACCATCTACTTGAGTGTTTGGTAACTATATACCATCTACTTGAGTGTTTGGTAACTATATACCATCTACTTGAGTGATTGGTAACTATATACCATCTACTTGAGTGATTGGTAACTATATACCATCTACTTGAGTGTTTGATAACCATCTACTTGAGTGTTTGGTAACTATATACCATCTACTTGAGTGATTGGTAACTATATACCATCTACTTGAGTGTTTTAAAACCATCTACTTGAGTGTTTGGTAACTATATACCATCTACTTGAGTGTTTGGTAACTATATACCATCTACTTGAGTGTTTTAAAACCATCTACTTGAGTGTTTGGTAACTATATACCATCTACTTGAGTGTTTGGTAACTATATACCATCTACTTGAGTGATTGGTAACTATATACCATCTACTTGAGTGTTTGGTAACTACCCCGGTATATACCATCTACTTGAGTGTTTGGTAACTATATACCATCTACTTGAGTGTTTGGTAACTATATACCATCTACTTGAGTGTTTGGTAACTATATACCATCTACTTGAGTGATTGGTAACTATATACCATCTACTTGAGTGTTTGGTAACTATATACCATCTACTTGAGTGTTTGGTAACTATATACCATCTACTTGAGTGATTGGTAACTATATACCATCTACTTGAGTGATTGGTAACTATATACCATCTACTTGAGTGTTTGGTAACTATATACCATCTACTTGAGTGTTTGGTAACTATATACCATCTACTTGAGTGTTTGGTAACTATATACCATCTACTTGAGTGTTTGATAACCATATACCATCTACTTGAGTGTTTGGTAACTATATACCATCTACCGACATCATCCTTTCATCTGCTTTGCTCTGTGTATGCCAGTTATTTCGCCTCTATATCTTTACTGCAAGACAGAAGCGGGCACGTAAAAAAGAAAACATCTCAACGTCCCATAGACAGTTGTCAATTCTGTAGAAGAACATTTTGTGCGCGCATTGGACTTGTTAGTCATTTAAAAACACACTATTAACTTTATTATTTTTTATTACTTATTATTATGGTTGAGTTTATGATTATCGTCGATTATGATGGACGAACATCATCATCATCATATTTTGACTAATTCTCAGGGTTCTTCCTCCTCATCTGATAGATTTTAACTTGTCCTTACCTTTCATCCCCATAACTCTACGGTCTGGCACATTCTGCTTAAGCATTATTCCTTTCTCCAGTCGGATCCTAACACCCGTGCCGCTTTCCAGGACTTGCCTCTGGTTGCCTATAGACGTGACAAAAATCTTAAGCACATCTTGGTCCACAGCCATCTTAGGTCTTCTGTTCCTGACCTTTTCGGTACTGTTCGTTGCTCACACAGTCATTGCTACATATGTCCTTATATGGTTAAGATGCACTCCGTTTAATTTCCCAAGCCCACTTTCACCATTCATGAGGCCTTTACATGTGAATCCCGTAATGTCATTTACGTGATCATATGTAAATGCTGCAAATATATCAGTGATAGTGGCTTAAGATTGAGCGACCGCTTTTGTAACTATCTTCATGCCATCAAGCACAGTAAAAGTAAAAGTAAAGTTACCCATATCATTTATTAATGCCATAGGGGTGTGAGATGTTAGCGATCTCACATTTCAGTGGCTCTGCAAATGACGGCGGTAGCCATCTCCTCTCCCTCGCAGTCTTTACTTTCCGGGTTAATCCTGTACCCATTTTAAGGCTGGGTCAACCTGGGAGCCATTGCAATCTGAAAAACATTTCCGCCTCAACTGGAGAATGAACACAGGACCACTCATATACGATGCCAGTGCACTAACCACTGCGCTACGTGGCCCCCACGAACACAGTACACCTACTCCTATACACACTTCAATGATGATGGCCACTGTGGTGTTCTTGATATTCAGGTCACTGCCATCAGATCCTGCACCACCGATGATAGATCTAAGTATGATCTAGAAAATCATCTTACCTTTGAGTGGGGTACTCTCAAGCCATTTTGACTCGATTCCAACCACTCTTTTGTCAAGTTCTCGGTCAGTGTGGTCTTTGTCTTTATTCATTTTGTTCCGTCATTTATGTAATTTTTTTGTTCGTTTTATTTCCACATATATTTACGTTTTTATGTACTCCCTGTTCCTATCCTTCCAGCATCTTACACCCTCTTTTCGCTCAGACATGTGTGTGTCATTGTCGTTTTTACTTGTCGTCTTTTGATGTGCTTATCTTGATAAAGGCCCTTTAGTCGAAATGTTGATTATATCCTGTGTATTGTTATTTGTATGATTAGATCCTGTGTAGTGTTGTGTGTATTATTATTTCACGTGAGCATCTGACAGTAATAGTGTGCTAGTTGTCATTCAGTAAGACTTCATTACCTGTTTCCTATGTAAGTACTTGAATTTTTGGCAAGTATATACCATTTACTTGAGTGTTTGGTAACTATATACCATTTACTTGTATTTTTGCTAACTATATACCATCTTCTTGTGTTTTGATATTGCTCGGTGGTTGTTCTGAAGGGACCTTCAGATCTTGTGTTTTGCTATTGCTCGGTGGTTGTTCTGAAGGAACCTTCAGATCTTCTGCATGCGGTTGTATTTGCTTAAGATTGCTTTAAGTACAAGATTGTAGCAAATATATTTTCTGTTATATAATGTAATAATAATAATTGCAACATGACTGTACGGGACATTGCTATTCAACCACTGTAGAATTTTACTGTATACTTTTTAGGTCCTAGTAATACACTCTGTCACACCTGTAGTATGATGTAGATATTTGACATTCCAACCATAAACTAATTTGACTAAATGGATTTATGAAACCCCCATTATCCATGCCAATACTGAGCCAATTATATTGTTATATATATATATAAAAAAAGTTACTTGTTAGAATATATATATATTGAGTATGTCAGTTGTATATGTATATATATATATATATATATATATATATATATATATATATATATATATATATATATATATATATATATATATATATATATATATATATATATATATATATATATATATATATATATATATATTATATGACACAATTTCGACACCTCCACCCATATGAAATTAAAATGTCTATAGTTAAAGTGTTGATAAGATCAACCATCATGCACCTTGGGAAAGACAATAAACAATAGACTTTTGTCATACTTATTCACCCGTTTTCTTTTGGATTAGTAGCTGTGCAACAAGAACCACTGTTGACAATCGTGAAACTTTGTAAACTCTGATCGTACGGGCACATGATGAGACAGTCCTTGCCTTGATGAGAAAAGATGTTCTTGAAGGTGCAGTGGAGGGAAAAAGAAGATGAGGTGGCCAGAAGAAGACATGGCTGGATAATATTAAAGAATTGACACTGTGTGAAGTTTCCAAAACTTATCAGGATAGTAGAGGATAGGGATCTTTCTGCACCAAATATCTCAATGTGGCACCTCTACGACCCTGACGGGTTATGGGTTTATTATTATTATTATTATTATTATTATTATTATTATTATTATTATTATTATTATTATTATTATTATTAAGGATTAACAAAATTATTGCAAGCAAAATTTATTGTATGTTTCAATTTTGTATTTTTCATATTATTCTAAAAATGAAAGATTTCTCATGTTTTAATTGGATGACCAGGGACCTCTGATATGCTGATATAGCTAGTCTGAGTACTAGCCCATTTTAGGTAATTCAATCAATCAAGTGCCATGCCGACTGGCGTAGACGATCATGTTTCTCCACAACTCTCTGTCTCTTGTGTTGTCAATAAGCTCGGTTGGTGAGCTTCTACCATGCCACGATACAAGTCCATCTAGTAACGTTTCTCGTTATCATCTCCTATCTCTTCTTCCTTTGATCATTCCAGTGGTTATTAAGTGTTCATGCTGTGTTCTTCTCAGCATATGCCCTAGAAACCTTGACTGTCTGCACTTAATGTTTTATATGATTGATCTTTTTATGCCAGCATCAATGAGAACCTCTGTATTAGTTTTCTTAGCTATCCATGGTATTTTCATAATTCTTCTCAGAAATTACATTTCTGTAGTCTCTGATTCGCATTTAATTTTTGTTGTTGAAATTATTATTATTATTAAGGATTAAAAAATTTATTGCAAGCAAAATTTATTGTATGTTTCAATTTTGTACTTTTCATATTATTCTAAAAATGAAAAATTTCTCGTTGTGTCACTGATAAGACAAATTTTATTTTTAATTTTTTACTTTAACAAAAATTACAAATTTAAAAAAAGTTTTATATGACTGCATTTTATATCACTGCATAAGGCAAATTCAACTATTGTTATAATTTTCATTGGCTGATGAGGCAAAGTATAAATGAAGGATAAATGAACAGCGGGGCAATAGTCGAGTGGCGCAGTACACACTTGTGTTCTGCGCCACCCAAATACGGAGCATCCATATACAGAGGTCCTGGATGATCCTTGATGGGGTACCAAATTGGATTGATGCAGAAACTTCTCTCCAATGATCTGAGTTCCAATTGATTATAAGTGTTTTGATAAAATGAGTAATTTAAAAATATTCATGGAAAAGTATATGAAGCATAATGAGTTTATTCAATTGTTATCACATGAAAAATGGACAAATATTGTGAAAGATCTAAAAGTAGAGACTTGATTAAGAATTGTTAAAAGTTTCCAGATTGTTCTTGTCTATCTCTCCTAGCAATTAAAATGTGCAATGACTTTTCACCCTTATGCTAGTTCATCTGACACAGGAGAGAAATAATTTGTTGTATCTGTCAGATGTCTCTTATTTGTGTAATATAACTTCAGAGACATGTCAATATTTTCATAGTTACTGAAAAAGTACTAATATAACTTCAGAGACATGTCAATATTTTCATAGTTACTGACAAAGTAATAATATAACTTCAGAGACATGTCAATATTTTCATAGTTACTGACAAAGTAATACAACATTTTGTTAAAACAAAATCAATCTTCAAATAAATCTAAGAATAAGGTTGAGCAAGAATAGAAATAATAGAGAGCTACGAGGCGTGTTCAAATGAAAACGGGACTTGTGGATTTAATTAAAAAGTATCATACGCAATTTAATATTTTCAACGGAATTGAACAAAGCAACCACTTGTGAATAAGAATGCACCTGGGTTCATCAGAAAAAATCTCCGTATGCATTTAGGCAAGCATCCCACTGTTTAGGTAGACGTCGAATGCCGTCCGAGAAAAAGTTGCGTGGCTGTTCTCTGAACCATGTGGTCACCGCTGTCTTCACGTCTGCGTCGCTGTTGAATCGCTGTCCCTTTAGTGCTTTCTTCAACGGTCCGAACAAATGGAAATCTGCAGAAACCTGTGTCTTGAATTTTTTGGGTTTTGGTGAACCTGGATGTTTCCATTGCATGCTGTCAATTTTGCTGCTCGGTTCATAGTGGTGGCACCACGATTCATCACCTGCCACAATGCTCAACAGAAATGCATCACCCTCTGCCCTGTAACGCATCAGGTGGTTCAAACTCCACCCCATCCGTTCTTCCTTATGGTGGTCAGTCAACATCCGTGGGACCCACTGTGAACACACCTTCCGATAGTTCAATTTCTTCCGAACAACCATGTGGGCTGTCCCAATTGAAATATGGAATTCTTCTGCAAGCGAACGAATGCTCCGACGACGGTCAGTCAGTACTGCTTTATCAAGCACGGCTATGGCTTCTTCTGTTGCAACAATATGCGCCTGACCTGGCCGTGCAAGATCTGCCGTTAACTCACGTCCGTCTTTAAACATACGCACCCACTCCATCACTCTGGTCCTCGACAAACATTTGTCACCATATGCTGCCTTCATTCTCCGATGAATGTCTACTGCTTGACATCCTTCAAATGAAAGAAACTGGATCACAGCACGCTGATTCACTTTGGACGGGTTCGGAATCACACCCGCCATATTGTTAACAGTCTTCTGCAGCACATATGCATGCTGGGAAGATGAACACGTGACCGTATGTAAATTATTGGATACTCATTACTAGTGCAAAATGTCATCAATATCAGTGCGCTCTATCACGCGTGGTGTAACAAGTCCCGTTTTCATTTGAACACGCCTCGTACATATTTCTGTCTTTGTGCAGTTGTTGTGGATATGTGTTTTTAATTTGATGAAAGTAAGAATAGTAAAGCTAAAATTTTATTTATTTTATAAAACTTTTAACAAAACAATTTATTAAAAATGGATGTATTTTTATATGATGGATGTGTCGACCATTGGCGCAACTAAAACGGCGACACAATGCATTTCCATTCTCTGGACTACATCCTGCTGGAAATCTAATAGGGCCATGGTCCTGCTACAAGAGAGATCCAGTGGGAGTTTGAGAAAGAACGCTGAAGAAGAAGAAGAAATATGAAAATTGTTAGTTATGTTGTTTATTGTTAGAATGTGTATAATGTCAATGTTATTTTTTTTACATTTAAATATGCATCCTCTTTTTGTCCTGTCAAAAATGCTGTTTTCTCCTCTTTTTGTCCTGTCAAAAATGCTGTTTTCTCCTCTTTTTGTCCTGTCAAAAATGCTGTTTTCTCCTCTTTTTGTCCTGTCAAAAATGCTGTTTTCTCCTATTTTTGTTCTGTCAAAAATGCTGTTTTCTCCTATTTTTGTGTCATGTGACATATTTTTTCCAAAATGTAAAATGCCTTGTTCTCCTCCTTGTACAAGATGGAAATATGGTAACCTTAATTTAAGTAACTGTGTGTGACTAAACCTTTCAACTCTTTTCACATCACACTGCATCCAGTGTAACAATGTGCGTTTGTGAGAGATGCAATATTTCTGGTTCAATGCAATCACAGCTGTCCCACAGTCTCTTGTCACAGGGAAATCTTAAGTATCTGTTGAATTATATTTAACTTGCTAGGGGCAGACAGTAGCCTTGCTTTCATGTAGTTGCCGCATCGAGACTTAGATTTAACTTGCTAGAGGCAGACGTTGCTGCATCGAGACTTAGATTTAACTTGCTAGGGGCAGACAGCAGCCGTGCTCTCATGTGGTTGCCGCATTGAGACTTAGATTTAACTTGCTAGAGGCAGACGTTGCTGCATCGAGACTTAGATTTAACTTGCTAGAGGCAGACGTTGCTGCATCGAGACTTAGATTTAACTTGCTAGAGGCAGACGTTGCTGCATCGAGACTTAGATTTAACTTGCTAGAGGCAGACGTTGCTGCATCGAGACTTAGATTTAACTTGCTAGAGGCAGACGTTGCTGCATCGAGACTTAGATTCAGCCAACTGGCAGCGTATTTTTCCACATCATTACAACGGACTGACTGATGGGAATCTATGAAGTCACATGATGTTGATGTAAGAGAGAGCATGGTAGAAATGAGTCATTTGAATGTACAATTCCTATTTGTCATTCATTACACAGCCTCAAAATTATTAGAGTGCTTCAAATGAAAAACTTGAATATTTACATTTTTTTTGATTAATAAATTCTGAAACACAGTTATATCTTTTTTTGTTATAGTTATAGAACATGCCATTTGTAGAACATTCTTGTCTTTCTTAACCACAATATTGACTTCCTTAACAACAATATTGACTTCCTTAACAACAGTATTGACTTCATTAACAACAGTATTGACTTCATTAACAACAGTATTGACTTCATTAACAACAGTATTGACTTCCTTAACAACAGTTTTCACTTCCTTAACAACAGTATTGACTTCCTTAACAAAAGTGTTCACTTTCTTAACAACAATATTGACTTCCTTAACAACAGTTTTCACTTCCTTAACAACAGTATTGACTTCCTTAACAACAGTTTTCACTTCCTTAACAACAATATTGACTTCCTTAACAACAGTGTCAACTTCCGTAACAACAATATTGATATCCGTAACAACAATATTGATATCCTTAACAACAATATTGATATCCGTAACTACAATATTGACTTCCTTAACAACAATACTGATATCAGTAACTTTAATATTGACAGCTTAAAAGCAAGCCTGGAGATAAAGGGAGGGGGAAATTAAAACCTCCCTCCCTCCACCCTTAAGAAATCAAATGGTTTTCCCAACAGAAAGGCCAAAAAGTCACAGAAAAAGAAAGTATTGTTCACAAAAACTAGAAAATTGCTATTTTTATATGAACACACACCAGACGATCTTTACCAGAGACGTATCTATAGCCGTGGTTATAAGACAATACCTTAGATATTATAATTTTGATCAAACTGTTACAAGACAATACCATAGATATAATTTTGACGAAAACGGATTTGCTGGACCTCGGACGTCCTGACCACAAGTGGCCAACCGGGGTGCAAATAATCACAGTTTTACTGTGGAACTTGCAGCACAACGTACTTCACGCTCCGTGGCGGAAATCACACGAAATATTTGTTGTGGTTATTTGAGAGCGGACGCTGAAGAAGAAGAAGATATAATTTTGATCACACTTCTTCTGTGTTCATTCTCAAACTCCCTCCAGATCTCTCTTGTAGCAGGACAATGTAGCAGTAACTAGATTTCCAGCAGAATATAGTCCATAGAATGGAAATGTGCTGTGTCTCCGTTTTATTTGCGCTAATGGCCAAACACATCAGTTTGTTTGCGGTTGATCACACTTTTACAAGACAATGCCATAGATATTCTAATTTTGATCACACTTTTCAGGTTTTCCTTTGAAGCACTCTCATAATCACTATATCAGTGTCTTATGAAAACAAAGCATTTAGAAGAAACCTTGTCATTAACTACATTTGTCTTTAACAATTACGGTTTATTTGTCTATTTCAACACAGGTATCTAGTAACTTGTCTGTTCCAAACTTCTGTTTCCCAGATGCCACAATATTTAAGCCAGGTTCTGCATCAACTGCAAGGTAACAGCTTTTGTATAGTAATTCACTCTTGTATAGTAATCCACAGCTGAAGGTGGATGTGTCGGGCCATTTGCGCAAATAAAATGGCAACACGTATTTACATTCTCTGGATTACATCCTGCTGGAAATTTAGTAGGACAATGATCTTCTAAAAGAGAGATCCAGCGGGAGTTTGAGAATGAACTCTGAAGAAATATAGTAATTTGCTTAAAAATACAATAATTTTTTTGGTTCATACTCAAACTCCTACTGGATCTCTTGTGTAGTGTACCCTTCTGTATAGACGGCTCCTTCAATAGGCTTTGCATTAAGCCGAAAGATGAAGTCTCCTGGGTATGAAAGAAAGCTCTGAGAAACAACCCCATTGCACATAGGAAGTAAGAGCTAATTGCTCACTATTCCTGGTGACAACAACCAACCAACCAATCTTACTTGTAGTAGGTTGTTTTAGAATTACAACCTGCTACTAGAATTTCCAGCAGGACATAGTCTATTATCATCTATGTACGCTGTTCTTTACAGAACAATATCCTCACTGCCACTCTATATAAGCTTGTCAGTTCTGTACAAGCCACCAAGTCTCTTCAAATGTCATGTTCAGAAGGTCTTTGATATCCATGAGTGTCTTAGAATTTATACCTCTCAGTAGTTTCACATAGTCCAGAGAACAGAAATGTGTTGTCACCATTTTTTTAATTTGCACCAGTGGCCCATCACGTCCAACTTTGTTGGTAATTAGTGTTTTTATAACTCACTGAAGGGAATGTCTCCTTCTTCTTCATTGTTTATTCTCACATTCCCGCTGGATATATCTTATAACAGGACCAAGACCTACTAGATATCCAGGAAATAGTCAGGAGAACACAAATGCATTGTGTCCTTTTATTTGCACATTGGCCTAATACATCCATCTTCGGTGGAGTTGATGTCTGTAATCACATCGCTGCTATAGTAAGCCAACCAAATGATATAATTGGTTGTTGTACTTACTTGCTGGTCATCAAGACTTGTTTTCTGCTGTCTGTATCACTATTGACATAGTCAAATGTCAAAAATTACTGTCTTGTTTTATTTTGCTACAAGATGAGGTACCCTGTACTGGTTATCTTCTTCAGCATCATTCTCAAACTCCCACTGGATCTCTCTTGTAGCAGGACAATGTAGTCCTACTAGATTTCCAGCAGGATGTAGTCCAGAGAATGGAAATGCGCTGTGTCTCTTTTTTTATTTGCACCAATGGCCAGATGCCAGAGAATATCTGACAGAAGGAGAGGGCTACAGTAAGTCAAAAATGGCACCAAAAATGATAAGTAATAAAATGTTACTTTTCATAAAAATTGAATAAATTTATATGTACTGTGATAAATCTTAAAATAAATGAATCCTTTTTCCGTTTGCTTAAAATATGTCTATATCTGTAATTTTGTCTCCTCAATAAACGTAAAATATGTCTATATCTGTAATTTTGTCTCCTCAATAAATGTAAAATATGTCTATATCTGTAATTTTGTCTCCTCAATAAATGTAAAATATTGTCTATATCTGTAATTTTGTCTCCTCAATAAACGTAAAGTATTGTCTATATCTGTAATTTTGTCTCCTCAATAAATGTAAAATATTGTCTATATCTGTAATTTTGTCTCCTCAATAAACGTAAAGTATTGTCTATATCTGTAATTTTGCCTACTCAATAAACGTAAAATATTGTCTATATCTGTAATTTTGTCTCCTCAATAAACGTAAAATATTGTCTATATCTGTAATTTTGTCTCCTCAATAAACGTAAAATATTGTCTATATCTGTAATTTTGTCTCCTCAATAAACATAAAATATTGTCTATATCTGTAATTTTGTCTCCTCAATAAACATAAAATATTGTCTATATCTGTAATTTTGTCTCCTCAATAAACATAAAATATTGTCTATATCTGTAATTTTGTCTCCTCAATAAACATAAAATATTGTCTATATCTGTAATTTTGTCTCCTCAATAAACATAAAATATTGTCTATATCTGTAATTTTGTCTCCTCAATAAACATAAAATATTGTCTATATCTGTAATTTTGTCTCCTCAATAAACATAAAATATTGTCTATATCTGTAATTTTGTCTCCTCAATAAACATAAAATATTGTCTATATCTGTAATTTTGTCTCCTCAATAAACATAAAATATTGTCTATATCTGTAATTTTGTCTCCTCAATAAACATAAAATATTGTCTATATCTGTAATTTTGTCTCCTCAATAAACATAAAATATTGTCTATATCTGTAATTTTGTCTCCTCAATAAACATAAAATATTGTCTATATCTGTAATTTTGTCTCCTCAATAAACATAAAATATTGTCTATATCTGTAATTTTGTCTCCTCAATAAACATAAAATATTGTCTATATCTGTAATTTTGTCTCCTCAATAAACATAAAATATTGTCTATATCTGTAATTTTGTCTCCTCAATAAACATAAAATATTGTCTATATCTGTAATTTTGTCTCCTCAATAAACATAAAATATTGTCTATATCTGTAATTTTGTCTCCTCAATAAACATAAAATATTGTCTATATCTGTAATTTTGTCTCCTCAATAAACATAAAATATTGTCTATATCTGTAATTTTGTCTCCTCAATAAACATAAAATATTGTCTATATCTGTAATTTTGTCTCCTCAATAAACATAAAATATTGTCTATATCTGTAATTTTGTCTCCTCAATAAACATAAAATATTGTCTATATCTGTAATTTTGTCTCCTCAATAAACATAAAATATTGTCTATATCTGTAATTTTGTCTCCTCAATAAACATAAAATATTGTCTATATCTGTAATTTTGTCTCCTCAATAAACATAAAATATTGTCTATATCTGTAATTTTATCTCCTCAATAAACGTAAAATATTGTCTATATCTGTAATTTTATCTCCTCAATAAACATAAAATATTGTCTATATCTGTAATTTTATCTCCTCAATAAACGTAAAATATTGTCTATATCTGTAATTTTATCTCCTCAATAAACATAAAATATTGTCTATATCTGTAATTTTATCTCCTCAATAAACATAAAATATTGTCTATATCTGTAATTTTGTCTCCTCAATAAACGTAAAATATTGTCTATATCTGTAATTTTGTCTCCTCAATAAACATAAAATATTGTCTATATCTGTAATTTTGTCTCCTCAATAAACGTAAAATATTGTCTATATCTGTAATTTTGTCTCCTCAATAAACGTAAAATATTGTCTATATCTGTAATTTTGTCTCCTCAATAAACGTAAAATATTGTCTATATCTGTAATTTTGTCTCCTCAGTAAATTTCACTGTCTTTTCGCAGCTCATACAGGTGGTCTATAGAAGCCTTGATTTTAGTGTTTGTTTCTATGGACCAGTATGTGTGTCTTCAGCATCTCATGTTCAGAACATTCTTGAAATATATGCTCTGCTGTAGTGGTGCTTATCCACATGTACACATGGCTGTGTTATCATATCCACATGTGCACATGGCTGTGTTATCATATCCACATGTGCACATGGCTGTGTTATCATATCCACATGTGCACATGGCTGTGTTATCATATCCACATGTACACATGGCTGTGTTATCATATCCACATGTGCACATGGCTGTGTTATCATATCCACATGTGCACATGGCTGTGTTATCATATCCACATGTACACATGGCTGTGTTATCATATCCACATGTACACATGGCTGTGTTATATCCACATGTACACATGGCTGTGTTATCAATCTTGAATTTTGTGTACATTTGACTGTGGAGTTGTTTTATCCCCTGTTCTAAGGTGTAAAATTGCAACTTGTTCTGATCTGTTAATAATTTTGTAGTCATCTCGTGTTAGTGCTTGTGGCTTTCTGATTGATTTTAGCAATTGTTTTTTCTGAGTAAATGATTGGTACATCTGAATGTTCTTTGGTAATGCCCTCTTGATCTGCTATCTTATTTCCTGGTATTCCACACTGAGATGGTGTTCACTGCATACCTACCTTATGCTGGTTACACAGTTCAGTCAGTAGTGTTTATAGATCTGATAGTTTTTCAGACTGGAGTACTTGCAATACTGATCTTGCATCTGAAGTACCAAAAATTGTCTGCCAAGATTGGAGTGAAACAGATTTTCATTGGCAACCTTGAATGCCTAAATTTCTGCATCATAATTATTACAGAATTATTCTGTTCATACCCTAATCATATCTCTAGCATTATTTGGGTACTTTAAAAACAGACATTTTCAATGTTTCAGGCAATGGACATTTGTCAGGAAACTTTGAAATGCAACCAAAATTGTAATAGAATGGATGGTTCTCACCAAACAAAATGTTCCAGCTCAATAAGAAGAAGAATGGCTTAAGCTTTTTTTTATATTAAATTCTACTGGACTTACAGGGACAAAAATTCTAAGTATCTAATATTTTATTCTCTATACTTGTGAAAGCTTCAGAAAACTTCTTCATAAAAAATGATGTCAGAGGAGCACAAATCTAGAACTAAATATTAAATATTTAACTGAGAGTAAGACTCAACTGCCTGGCACAGGGAACTAGAATGACAAACATATACTTCCTCGGAGTTCAGCCATCATCATCATTTTCACATCATTCAATATTGATATTTTGTTTAGTTTTATCTTTTCTCTCACATTGTTCATTCATTTTGTTTAGTTCTAACTTTTCTCTCACATTGTTCATTCAGTTTGTTTAGTTTTATCTTTTCTCTCACATTGTTCATTCATTTTGTTTAGTTTTATCTATTCTCTCACATTGTTCATTCAGTTTGTTTAGTTTTATCTTTTCTCTCACATTGTTCATTCATTTTGTTTAGTTTTATCTTTTCTCTCACATTGTTCATTCATTTTCTTTAGTTTTATCTTTTCTCTCACATTGTTCATTCATTTTCTTTAGTTTTATCTTTTCTCTCACATTGTTCATTCATTTTGTTTAGTTTTATCTTTTCTCTCACATTGTTCATTCATTTTGTTTAGTTTTATCTTTTCTCTCACATTGTTCATTCATTTTGTTTAGTTTTATCTTTTCTCTCACATTGTTCATTCATTTTCTTTAGTTTTATCTTTTCTCTCACATTGTTCATTCATTTTGTTTAGTTTTATCTTTTCTCTCACATTGTTCATTCATTTTGTTTAGTTTTATCTTTTCTCTCACATTGTATATTCATTTTGTTTAGTTTTATCTTTTCTCTCACATTGTTCATTCATTTTGTGTAGTTCTTACTTTTGCTCATTCATTTTATGATTGTGTCTTTCAGTGAGTCATACTCTTTTGTCATGACCTACTCAGACGGTTCTCGTGTGTATGGCTACTGCCGAAGAATACAGGTGAGTTACTAGTAGCGTACTTGATTCATGTTGTAGAGAAGAAACTTATGTCATGACCTACTCAGGTGGTTCTCCAGTATATATCAGTTAACAAAAATGCAGAAGAAGAGGAGGAACAGGTGAAAGGAAGTTAGTAATAAGTGTAGTTATATATATATATATCCAAGAATAGCATATTTTGTTCTCAAACTCCCACTGAATTTCTCTTGTGGTAGAACAGTGGTCTTACTAGATTTCAAGTTGGATGTAGTCCAGAGAATAGAGATGTATTGTATTGCCATTTTGTTTGTAGAAGTGGTCGTCACATTCAAACTAGTAGGGCTCCAAACTTCTATTGCCATGGTCCACAATGTAGCATGCTGTTTGTAAAGTTGACCCATATCATTTATTAATGCCGTAGGGGTATGAGATGTTCGAAATCTCACATTTCAGTGACTCTGCTATATGAGGGTGGTATCCATCTCCACTCCCTCGCAGTCTTTATTTCTCGGATTAATCTGGTACCCAATTAAGGCTGGGTAGACTCAGGAGCTGTTGCGCTCTGAAAACTTTTTGAGAATGCATGCTGAAGACAAATAAGATGGCTGATGGAATGGCAAGCAGAGTATTTACGGGAATGCCACTTGTGCAGTGGTGCTGGTTCTTGATAGAAAATTAAGAACAAGTGGCATGGAAACAACATGAGATGGGCAGTTGCAGTCTATCAGAGTACACCACCAAAGCAAGAACAAAGGAAGCTGGAGATCCGTTACAGTCAACTTTCATTGTAGAGATGACACTTGATGTTAGGGATACTAAGAAGGTATGAAGAAAGTTGGCATGCATTTTTTTCTTAGGTGGGGGGGGGACAGAAAGGGAGCCATGAGCAAAAGATGTGAAAAACCACTGCTGTATATGTAGACGCAACACATTGCATTCTCTGGACCTCATCTTGCTTACCAACCAAAGTTTGATAGAAAACATTCTGTGATCAAGTAATTTCTGTCATGTTTCTGCTTCCAGCCTTCAGACTCCAGCCTTCCGGAAGTGATATGCATTATCAGCCCTATTGATGCTTTTAACATGTACAATATGGTAAGTAGAACCTGTGCACCAATAGACATTTTTTTCAGTATCTGTATATTTATGTTTACAAGTAGGCCTAATGGTCCTTGTAGTACTGAGGCCTGATGGTATATCATAGTGTTAAATGTTTGTGGTCTCAATGAATTTGCATACCTGTGCAATGTGTGTATTGTTGTTGTTGTCTGTGTGTTGATCCACTGGTCCTTATTCATAGTAACTTGAGAATATACACCCTGGAAATCTTGATTGAAATTGCATATTTTTTTAGAGATGCTGTGTGGTTGAATTAGGAAAACATGTTGACTTAAGTCGTGAGGTGAACATGTGTCATCTGAACAGACCTGGTTCAAATCCTGTCTACTGATTTATCTTGAAGACAAAGACACCAGAACATGGTCTTACCATTCACCCCCATATACATATGGACAAAAATAATATTTCTCTAAATATTTAGTTTCTCTGAATGTTTACTATTTCTCTGAATGTTTACTATTTCTGAAAATATTAACTATTTCTCTAAATGTTTACTATTTCATTAGCTTCTTAATGAGATTGAAGTGCAACGACGAATCTCATTTGATTTGGCCTCAGAATTGATAGCTGCTTCATTTGGCAGACCGCTACCAAAACCTGGCAAAGTGTGTCATATAAGAATACTGGTAAGTGGACAAGTTGTCATTTTGTATTTGGTTTTGGGAATAGTTTTCACTGGAACATTCTAGACTGCCTGCTATTATTGTTCAATTATGAGCATTGATATGTATAGATATAACTGGTATCAATTTATTATCTGAAACTGAGAAATCAAAGAAATGGTTGAATTTTATATAAAGAAGTTGCTGAATTTACCGACTTGTAAAGTAGTATTTCAGTTATTTGCTTTAAATACTTGATGTAAAGTAATGTCGAGTTATTTAATAGATTTGTCAAGTAGTTTTTCAGTTAATTAACTGCCAGATTTGTAAATTAGTATTTCAGTTATTTATCAGATTTGTAAAGTATAATGTTTAAGTATTTGCCAGATTTGTAAAATAACATTTTAGTTAGTTGCATAGTTGTGTAAATGGGTTGTTGTTTTGGCAAATTTCTGAAATATTATAGTCTTTGAAATACACATAAGTTAACTCAAATGCTTGTGCATACTTAATCACCGTCTTATTTCCGAGTCCAATGTTAAATTTTCTTGTTCGTAAGTATTGAAAAACTCATAATCAGTCTCTGCCATGTGATGCATCCTCTGCTTCATTGATCTGTATTGATCTGCTTCATTGGTTGTAGACTTATTATTTATATTGAAATAAACACAAGTTTTTAGAGCAGATTAACTTGGAGTTGAAGAAGATCAAAGTTCCAGGTCTGGACTGAATAGTAGCAGAAAATTGACTAAATAAGAAATAAACTGCAACAGACGATTCTTGTTGTTGTCCATGAAAGTTCAGAGAAGAAATGAAATATCAAATAGAATACACATTAAAATATCAGATGAATAGAAGAACTAAACCGCATTAAAATATAAACATTTGAGATGAATAGAACCTGCCGAAGACAGATGTGTCGGGCCATTGGCGCAAATAAAATGGTGACACATAACATTTACATTCTCTGGACTACATCCTGCTGGAAATCTAGTAGGACCATGGTCCTGCTGTAAGGGAGATCCAGCGGGAGTTTGAGAATGAACGCTGAAGAAGATGAATAGAAGAAATACATCTCATTAAAATATCAGATGAATGGAATGCCTGTATGTTGCCAGGGCCCGAAAGGGGAGCAAAGAATAGCAACACTGTTTACCTTACACGCATGTCGCAAAAGGCGACTAAGGAGGTTATGGGATGAAGTTGGCTGTCCCGTCCCATATAGGGTCAGAGACCCAAAGTCATGCTGAAGTCGGATGTGTCCGGCCGAAAGGCGCAGATATCACAGTAATGCTGTAAACCATGACAACGCAGTTGATGGTGACCTTAGTAAGCATGTTTTTCTCTCTTTTTTTTTCTTTTTTTTCTTATTCACTTTTAACGGCTCTTTCCTTTGTTGGACGATGGTTTATACCAACAATTGGTGAATTTTCTTATCTATTGCCCCAAATAATATTTGTTTGCACCGATATTACTACATCGAGTTAAAATGTAGAAAAAGGCAAGTCTACTTTTCTTTCGAATCTTACCATTTGACATCATCTTCCAAAGTAAACCACCAGAAATAAAGGTAATGGCAAAATAAAATATTGCACACAAAAGTAATAAAATAAAAATAATAATAAGACCCATGAACTGTCAGGGTTGTAGAGGTGCCACACTGAAGATATCAGTACATAACCTGTTTCAGGGTTGTAGAGGTGCCACACTGAAGATATCAGTACATAACCTGTTTCAGGGTCGTAGGGGTGCCACACTGAAGATATCAGTACATAACCTGTTTCAGGGTCGTAGGGGTGCCACACTGAAGATATCAGTACATAACCTGTTTCAGGGTTGTAGAGGTGCCACACTGAAGATATCAGTACATAACCTGTTTCAGGGTTGTAGAGGTGCCACACTGAAGATATCAGTACATAACCTGTTTCAGGGTCGTAGGGGTGCCACACTGAAGATATCAGTACATAACCTGTTTCAGGGTCGTAGGGGTGCCACACTGAAGATATCAGTACATAACCTGTTTCAGGGTTGTAGGGGTGCCACACTGGGGACATCAGCAGGACAATCTCTCCAAACATCTCTATCCTCAGCCATTCGGAGGAGTGTAGGTAGATAAATCACATTTAGAGCATTAAAAATAATACTTATTTCTCAATTCTTCTTCTTCTTCAGCGTTCATTCTCAAGCTCCTGCTGGATCTCTCTTGTAGCAGGACCATGATACATTCTAGATTTCCAGCAGGATGTAGTCCGGATAATGTAAATGCGTTGTGTCACCGTTTTATTTGCGCCAGTGGCCCGACACATCCGTCTTCGGCGGGATTTCTCAATTGATATAAAATATCATATTTATACACCCGTGTGTGACTAGGACCTGAAAAGGGAGCAAAAAATAGCACATTGTTACCTTTCATGCATATAGTAAGGTGCGACTACAAACATTTTCTGGTGGAGTTGGCTGTCCCATCCCATATAGGGTTTCAGTGACCCAGTAGCCATACTGATGTCGGATGTGCGAGGGAAAAAAAAGTGAAGGATATCAGCTAAACTGTAATTCTGCAATAATTATAATGCAGAAATCCAGGCAATTAGTGTGGCAGCTAAAAAACTGCTGAACTCCAACTCTGGCCTACAGCCTGTGGTATTCCTGACAGATGCAAGGTCAGTGCTTCAAGCTCTCCAGTCTGGAAAACTAACAGACTTGGAAAAACTACATAGCGAATTGTCGTACCAGTATAGGGTAACCATGCAGTGGATATCCTCTCACTGTGGAATACCAGGAAATGAAAAAGCAGACCAACTGGCTAAGGAAGGTGCTGCCGAAGACCAACCAGATATACCAATCACCTACCATCAGAAAAAACAGATGATCAAGTCAATAAGAAAGCCACAAACACCAACACAAGATGACTATCACATTATGAATAGATCAGAACAAGTTATAATTCTACGTCTCAGAACAGGACACAACCGACTCCGCAGTCACATGTATACAAAGTTCAAGATTGGCAACATGGCTATGTGTACATGTGGACAGGCAGTACAGAGTGCCAAACATATACTTCAAGAGTGTTCTGAGCATGAAACGATGAGGCAGACATATTGGCCAGAGGAAACAACACTGGAATCAAAGCTCTATGGGACACTGTATGAGCTACAAAACACAGTGAGTTTTATTAAGGAGACAGAATTACAGATATAGACATGTTTCAAGTGAACGAAAGAAGAAGAAGAAGCTAAGCTGTAAACCATGACACAATGCATTCCATTTTCTGGACTAAATCTTGCTAATTTGTAAGAGTTTCAGAAAAACTGAGAAGTAGAATTATACTTATATATTTTTTTCACTTCAATACCCACAACATTTTTTAAAACCCATTTTTGGGTAATTTACCTTGTTTCCTCAATCACCTTTTACGCGACATAGCCGTTTTCAGCACATCATTTTTGGAATCAGATTTTTTGCCTGACTTTCCATTCTCACTTTCTTATACTTCTTGATTCTTGAGTAGAAACTAGCCTCACAGCACGATTCTTAGACTGTAGGGATGAAGTGTATTATCACTGCAACCAAGGTTGAGAATAGCAGTAAGAAATGGAAAACACTGTCCAATATATACAAGAAACAACACTGTAGATATAGACATTATTAGCGAATGAAAGAAGAAGAATAGTAGTAATCAGATTTCCTTGATTGATTCTGAATTCATGTTAGCCGAAAGCAAGCTATAAACTAGAGTAGGGCAATCTTTGTGTGGTTGGTGGGACAGGATAAGCTTATGTCATGTGGGTTGGGGTTTGTAAGTTTTTGTTTAGTTACTGCAGAAAGAAGCAAAACACTGTCAATACTGCATGTTTGCTATTAGGGAGTTGCTTGTGTGATAAAGGCCACATGCCCTTGCTGTCGCCACGTCATATACAGGGTTATAATTGTACAGGATGAGTTTTTAAAATTTCATCTCCGACAGAATAGAACTTCTGCGTTCAGCATCTGCGGTCATGTTATATTGTCAGGTCTGACATCAGGGAGAAGACCACTGTCTTCTCCAGGTCAGAGCGGCTGCCCCATAGCTTTTGCCTCAAGTTTGTATCCTCTGGCCAGGTCTGCTTTCTCTGCTCTTTGTTGGGCAATCCTGAAGTATATGTTCAGGAGTCTGGGTTCTGGATCCACATGGACTTTCATCAGTGTATGAGATTCTCAGTTGGTAAAGGTGACCCCACAGTCTGAAGTGACCTGTTCTTCTTCTTCAGCATTCATTTTCAAACTCCCGCTCGATTTCTCTTATAACAGACCAATGGTCCTACTATATGTACAGCACGATGTAATCCACTGAATAGAAATGTGTTGTGTCGCCGATTTATTTGCGCCAATGAATCGACACATCCATCTTCAAATGGTAAATTACCCGTTCAAAGACAAAAAAATAGTGTGTTCTGTTTATATCTTTGGAAGTGATGTATTGCATCATAGAAAAAAAATTAACTCAGTTCTTGCCGTGAGTCTAACCCTGGACATAACTAGTGTTAGATCAATGCTCTAACCTCTTGGCTATATGCCACACATTACTTACTTGGATTTCTAGAATAGTAATATTGAGCTCAGACCAGTGCATATAGCACTTGTACGTTTATATCAGCCTTAAGGGCCAGGAAAATTGGTTTGGCAGGGTGGATTTGGCCTACAGATTGTAAGTTGCCCATTCCTGCTATAAAATAAACAACGACCAAGAGTAGACTTCTGTGGCTATGTCAATAAGTGGTACCTACAGCTATGAAAATGTAAAGTATGCTTGACTTGTTAGCATTTAGGTGGCGAGCCATTTATTTCGTACAGCTGGCCTACTGTCATTCATCCATCACAAGTGATATTCAGTTAGTGTTATATCCTTGACTAAGTGGTTGTAGATGGCTAATAAGCCCTATTTTGCAAATGTCCTTGGACAGTTTGAGCATGGGATGACCACAATGGTTGTTTTTTTTAATCTACCAATTACCTTTAGCTACTCTTTGTTGTTGAGCTGCTGCATTTCTCCTCTTTTGAGAGGCTGGACTACTAGTGATATGGCTACACATGTTGACATTGTATATGTATGGCCATTGGTCCCAATAAAATGACACAATGCAATCTCATTCCCTGGACCACATACTAGAAATTTACTGGTACAATTGTCCTGCCATGAGAGAACCTGTTGGGGTTTGAGAACAAACCAAAATAAAATGAGGGTTGTACACATAGTCAGCAACTCAAGCATCTAAAACATAAAATTACATGATAATTCGCTGTTATATGAGTACTGTACATATTCATCATACATTGAGATCAAGTGCTTTGGTGCATTGAGATCAAGTGCTTTGGTGCATTGAGATCAAGTGCTTTGGTGCATTGAGATCAAGTGCTTTGGTGCATTGAGATCAAGTGCTTTGGTGCATTGAGATCAAGTGCTTTGGTGCATTGAGATAAAGTGCTTTGGTGCATTGAGATCAAGTGCTTTGGTGCATTGTGATCAAGTGCTTTGGTGCATTGAGATCAAGTGCTTTGGTGCATTGAGATCAAGTGCTTTGGTGCATTGAGATAAAGTGCTTTGGTGCATTGAGATCAAGTGCTTTGGTGCATTGAGATCAAGTGCTTTGGTGCATTGAGATCAAGTGCTTTGGTGCATTGAGATCAAGTGCTTTGGTGCATTGAGATCAAGTGCTTTGGTGCATTGAGATCAAGTGCTTTTGTGCATTGAGATCAAGTGCTTTTGTGCATTGAGATCAAGTGCTTTGGTGCATTGAGATCAAGTGCTTTGGTGCATTGAGATCAAGTGCTTTGGTGCATTGAGATAAAGTGCTTTGGGGCATTGAGATGAAGTACTTTCGTGCATTGAGATCAAGTGCTTTGGTGCATTGAGATCAAGTGCTTTGGTGCATTGAGATCAAGTGCTTTGGTGCATTGAGATCAAGTGCTTTGGTGCATTGAGATCAAGTGCTTTGGTGCATTGAGATCAAGTGCTTTGGTGCATTGAGATCAAGTGCTTTGGTGCATTGAGATCAAGTGCTTTGGGGCATTGAGATCAAGTACTTTGGTGCATTGAGATCAAGTGCTTTGGTGCATTGAGATCAAGTGCTTTTGTGCATTAAGGTCAAGTGCTTTTGTGCATTGAGATCAAGTGCTTTGGTGCATTGAGATCAAGTGCTTTGGTGCATTGAGATCAAGTGCTTTGGTGCATTGAGATAAAGTGCTTTGGTGCATTGAGATCAAGTGCTTTGGTGCATTGAGATCAAGTGCTTTGGTGCATTGAGATCAAGTGCTTTGGTGCATTGAGATCAAGTGCTTTGGTGCATTGAGATCAAGTGCTTTTGTGCATTGAGATCAAGTGCTTTTGTGCATTGAGATCAAGTGCTTTGGTGCATTGAGATCAAGTGATTTGGTGCATTGAGATCAAGTGCTTTGGTGCATTGAGATAAAGTGCTTTGGTGCATTGAGATAAAGTGCTTTGGGGCATTGAGATGAAGTACTTTAGTGTATTGAGATCAAGTGCTTTGGTGCATTGAGATCAAGTGCTTTGGTGCATTGAGATCAAGTGCTTTGGTGCATTGAGATCAAGTGCTTTAGTGCATTGAGATCAAGTGCTTTGGTGCATTGAGATCAAGTGCTTTGGTGCATTGAGATCAAGTGCTTTGGTGCATTGAGATCAAGTGCTTTGGTGCATTGAGATCAAGTGCTTTGGGGCATTGAGATCAAGTACTTTGGTGCATTGAGATCAAGTGCTCTGGTGCATTGAGATCAAGTGCTTTTGTGCATTAAGATCAAGTGCTTTTGTGCATTGAGATCAAGTGCTTTGGTGCATTGAGATCAAGTGCTTTGGTGCATTGAGATCAAGTGCTTTGGTGCATTGAGATCAAGTGCTTTGGTGCATTGAGATCAAGTGCTTTGGTGCATTGAGATAAAGTGCTTTGGTGCATTGAGATAAAGTGCTTTGGTGCATTGAGATAAAGTGCTTTGGGGCATTGAGATGAAGTACTTTAGTGTATTGAGATCAAGTGCTTTGGTGCATTGAGATCAAGTGCTTTGGTGCATTGAGATCAAGTGCTTTGGTGCATTGAGATCAACTGCTTTGGTGCATTGAGATCAAGTGCTGTGGTGCATTGAGATCAAGTGCTTTTGGGCATTGAGATCAAGTGCTTTTGGGCGTTGAGATCAAGTACTTTAGTGCATTGAGATAAAGTGCTTTGGGGCATTGAGATGAAGTACTTTAGTGCATTGAGATCAAGTGCTTTGGTGCATTGAGATCAAGTGCTTTGGTGCATTGAGATCAAGTGCTTTGGTGCATTGAGATCAAGTGCTTTGGTGCATTGAGATCAAGTGCTTTGGTGCATTGAGATCAAGTGCTTTGGTCATTGAGATCAAGTGCTTTAACAGTGCCCTTGCTTTTGTTTGGTGATGGTATGATTACTTAAAGTAGGATGAGCTCTCAGATAACTGAATATTTTAAGCTGGACAGAAAATGAGATAATGCTATAGTTCAAGTTAGACAGTAATGAGATAACTGGATATTTCAAGCAGGACAGGCAATGAGATAATGTGATAGTTTAAGTTAGACAGTAATGAGATAATTGGATATTTAAACCAGGACAGACAATGAGATAATGTGATAGTTCAAGTTAGACAGTAATAAGATAACTGGATATTTCAAGCAGGACAGGCAATGAGATAATGTGATAGTTTAAGTTGGACAGTAATGAGATAACTGGATATTTCAAGCAGGACAGACAATGAGATAATGCGATAGTTCAAGTTAGACAGTAATGAGATAACTGGATATTTAATTTACACAGAAATTATATAAATATATTTCACATAAAAAAAGACAGTGCTGTGATGACTAGATATTTCAAGTCAGTTAGTAATGATATAACTAGATATTTCAAGCCAGGCAGTAATGATATAACTATTTATTTGAAGTTATATATCAAGTAAATAAGATAATAGGATATTTCAAGTCAGGACATACCGGTAATGAATATTTCAAGTAAGATAAGAAATAATTGTTTAATTGGATATTTCAAGTCATGTAGTTATGAGATAATTGGATATTTCAAGTCATGTAGTTATGAGATAATTGGATATTTCAAGTCATGTAGTTATGAGATAATTGGATATTTCAAGTCATGTAGTTATGAGATAATTGGATATTTCAAATCATGTATTCATGAGATAATTGGATATTTCAAGTCAGGAAATAATGAGAAAATGAATATTTTAAGTAAGAAATAAATAATGAAGTAATTGGATAATTCCAGACAAAGTTCATAACAAATTCTTCTCACTGCGTGTTAAGCAAGGATAAAAAAGACACAGTGAAATATTTGATGCCAGAAGATAAATTTTAATTTGATGTTAAGGAAAATGTATCTCTTATTGTGAGGTACACTCCTTTCAACTTCGGACATTAGTCCAATTTGGTTAGATTAGAGATATATTCCTTTTTGTTTGATTTAATTGCCCATTTTTTTCACTTATCCATTTTTGTTCGGCAAGGGACCTAATTTAGTATAGATATTAGAGTTCACTTTTCTGTGTTTAAGTATACCAGCATGACTAGTGCATGTGCCGATCATTTCAGGATATCAATGGAGACATGGAGACGATATTTTTGAACCGCTCAGCTGACAATCGACTGGAAAATGTAAGAATATAATCATAGCTTTGCATGTTGTTGGTAGTTCGTTTATTAATGCATGTCATATTTTTTTTTTACCATAACTTTGGTTAAGCTTCAGACATTAAAATTGCAGTTGAAACACTTGTTTATGGCATTTTTTTTTCGTACTTTCTGTTCAGCAGGAACAATTTAATGTTTTAGTACTTTCTGTTCAGCAGTAACAATTTAATGTTTTAGGACATTCTGTTCAGCAGGAACAATTTAATGTTTTAGTACTTTCTGTTCAGCAGGAATACAATTTGATGTTTTAGTACATTCTGTTTAGTAGGAACACAATTTGATGTTTTAGTACACTTTCTGTTTAGCAAACACAATATTATGTTTTTTAGTACGTTCTGTTTAACAAGAACACAATTTGTTGTTTTAATACTTTCTGTTTAGCATGAACACAATTTGATGTTTTAGTATTTTCCGTTCAGCGGGAACACGATTTAATGTTTTTCTGTTGCTGTAAAGTCATCTGCCAATAGTACATGTCAATATATTTTTCATGAATCGATAACAATGTAGAAATTGTAGTGCCATGGCAAATGAAGACACAAGAAATGTAGTGGGATAGCTAGAAAACGTGTCAAAGGTAAACTAGTAGAATTCATGTGACAGACACAGATCAGTGTTGAACATGAGCAGAACACATTTGATGCTATTAAGCAAACTAGCAGAATTCATGGAAGAAAAATAAGACAAACTCAGATATTATAAACACATTGAAGATTCCAGAGTGTTGGTTAATAAACACAATAGCAAAAAGAAAACTACACCTGTTTGGTCTTATAACGAGACAAAACTGTTTAGAAAGACCAATAATGGAGGATAGAGCACCTGGGAAAAGGAGAAAGGGCAGACCAAGAAGACGATTGACTGACGACGTTAAAGATAACATGAATAGGTCATTAAAAACTTCAAGCCGCATGGCCCAAGACAAAGAACGGTTCAGGGAGTTCATTGGGAAGACAATTTACTGCAGAGAATACGTCACATGACACAGCAGAATTCATGTGACAGACAGACACAGCTTGGCATTGAACATGAGCATAGTACATTTGATGCCATTCTGGATCAAATGAATGGTTACTAACAATTGATTTTGGTGTCCCTTCTTCTCTTTGTTACCATTGGTTGTTTCCCTTGTTGCTATATATATATATATATATATATATATATATATATATATATATATATATATATATATATATATATATATATATATATATATATATATATAGAAAGTCAGGTCATTGGCGCAAATAAAATAATGTTTGCACATCTAAATAAAGGAGTGAATAGTGAATATAATCATGTTTTGTTGTTGTTGTATGTGTGATATGACAGTTGTGAGCAAGTTGTGAAGTTGAAAATTCGGGGAAAAAATCACAAAATGCCATTTTCAAAATCACAAATATATCTTCGTGTGGACCCTAATACATGAGCAATGTGTGGCAACATTGATAAAATCCTAATAAATACCTATACTTATTGTATATGTATTGTTTTATATCCAAACTAATATAATATGAACTAAAAAAACTAATAAAACGTGAAGAAATTGCATATAATGTCCGTCCTGTCAACACTAGGTCTTGGCTGATACACAACGTAATTATTGTCCATGCACACATGTGGCACCCCTGATACATATTATTTTTGTGTTTTTGAATGAATACACACACATTCTTATCAAATAACAACATATTAAACACAAAAAACAACAATTAGAACATGTAGTCACGATCATTTACCCATGCCACGCGGTACTCAATTTGATAGTAAAATACGGCAGAAAATGGCAAACGTCGCTCCAGTGAAGCATTAATAACATCAGCCGGCTTTCTCGTTCTAAACAATGCTAATGTGTAAAAGAATTTGACCTTTACACTGTGACGTATTCCTAGCTTCGTTTGGTGGGCTTTATACGTCATCAGTTCATTACTTCGTGAAGTTCCGTACTCTGGAATTGGGCGATATCGTATGGTTGGTGGCCTCGCCCACAGGTTACACGGGAGCATGTACTCTGGTTGCGTGACCTCGACCATAGGGGCCTAAAGGAAAAGAAGAATATTCCCAAATCAAGCAAGTTTATGCCATTGGATATACAAGACAAATTTCTAAAGCTATTTTACAAGTAACAGTCAAAGGTCGAAGGAGAAGACGCAGCCAGACAAAATCTGGGATTGATAACATCAAAGAATGGTGCGATTATGATTTTTCTACAGTCATTCAGATTGCAGAAAAAAGAGATATTTGGATGGAATTTTTGTGCAGATTTCTTCAGTAATGCACCCCTATGACCCTGATGAATTATGGGCCATTATTATTATTATTTTGTGTTTCTAAGTTTGTTATGTCAACTGTGTAATTATGTAAGAATAATTTTGTTTTGGATGAAAGGTCAACTATGAAAGTCCGTTACACTACCTGGGAACAGAAAGACTGGTCAAGGTGTTTTCAGCAATGCTAATGGAGAGAAGAATTATTCTATGTTCTACCAATCTCAGGTGAGAGAGAATGTTGCTTTATTAGTCTTAGTCAAGGACTTTTGAATTAGGACACTGTTTTAGGTCAGACTGTTATTAAGAGATTATTCAACTCGACTGTCGACCGCTGCCCAACACTGCTCATACAGAGAAAATTGGGTTCAGTACCAAGGGCCCACTGTGAACTCCTCGTTCGAGATTTGTATTTTACCTACTGCTTTTGGGTAATATACATGGTGAAGAGTCAAAATATGCAGACAGCACCTGGTGAACAGCACCTGGTGATGGATTGGAAGCCCATCTCAAGTGGACGAGACGAGTGCATGAGAAATACACAGGTCAAAGCCCAGACACCCGACGTGTTTGGCAAAGCAGCACCTCATATAGGAATATGTATCAACCCTAAGTCTAATTTGACCTTCACCGCTACCCAATACGGCTCATGTGGTAGAAACTAGGTCTGGGACCTAGGGACACAAAGGGTGTTAATGGAATGGTCTTCCTACATTTAAGACTGGGTTGACCCGGGAGCCGTTGCGATCTGAAAACATTTCCACCTCAACTGGGGAATGAACCCAGGACCACTCATATACGAAGCCAGTGCACTAACCACTGCGCTACGTGGCTCCCTATTTATCGTCTATGATAAACAGATGAAACACGTTGATCTTACTAATGTTATGAGCTTTCCATAAAACTTCCATGAACTTTCAGTGCAGTTATTCTTCCTTATTGTCACATCTTCTCTGGCTTTTTGCCAGGATATATGGGTCTATCTCAAGTTAAATGACATTAGGGCAATCAGAAACAAAATAATAAGAGAATGTAAAATCTGGTGTGTATAGGTTTCCATAGAATGCAGTTTATTTCATGCTGAAAGAAACAAAATTGTTTACTCTTACTATGATTGAGTCATTATTTTCTGTGATTTTTCTGTGACTCATTATAAACATATCTGCTAATTCTAATGTTACCAATTCTTCATGAACTGCGTCTAACTGCTAGCAACTTTTCACACTAAAGATAAATGTCTGATTCTGTTGTCTTTTAAAAAAATTATTAATAAACACTATTGGTTCACATTATTCAGATTAATAAACCACCATTCTGTGTCCTACACAGAACAAAAACAACGAGGGAAATCATTTTTCATTTTCGCCACTAATGCATTCAATGGAAACACATTTTCATACCAGATTTGTTTACTTTTTTTTACTTTTATTATGCTATTCTACATCAACCGACATTAGTTCTAGTAACAAACTTAGTTACATGCTATTGTTTAAAGAAACTAATCTCAAGTGGATGAATGTTATTTCTATTAACAAAGAAACCAGATTTTGTGAAGAATGGTATGATAGAACTAGTTGATAGTGACCTTGCTTACTACCAGGTTACAGCGTGCCAGGTTCGAAATCACATCCTGGCACACAAAAATCTGGGTTGTGATTTCTCGCCTGACACAACTGCTGCTCCAGTCAACCCAGCAGTAAATGAGTACCTGATGGTTGAGGTAACACAGCAAAGTTGGGGAAGGTAACACTGCAAGAAAGGGAGCTGGCCATCCCACCTAAACGTTGCTACGGTTTATTACATGAAGAATTAGCTTCATCCCCAACAGCAGGTTGCTGCTGTGGGAATGGGACCTACTTTTACCTAACCTGGCGTAAACATATAATGGTGTTATCTCTGGTAATGTCACAGGTTGTTGCTATGGGAATGGGACCTACTTTTACCTAACCAGACATAAACATATAATGGTGTTATCTCTGGTAATGTCACAGGTTGCTGCTGTGGGAATGGGACCTACTTTTACCTAACCTGGCGTAAACATATAATGGTGTTATCTCTGGTAATGTCACAGGTTGCTGCTATGAGAATGGGACACACTTTTACCTAACCAGACGTAAACATATTCTTTAACAACCAAATATTTTAACTTTAGATTGCTCTAAATTATTCTTCCAAAGTGTGCTGACTCAGACTGTACACGCGTTGTCTGCCCTCCTGTACCCCTTCCATTGGCAACACGTGTACATACCGCTTCTTCCCCATGAGATGCTTGATGTGCTGTGTGCTCCTGTGCCTTATATTGTGGGTGTGCTGACAGCATTCGTGCCAAAGGTTCTCAAGCTGGATCTTGAGGAGGTAACATTCTAAGAGATTACATTGATAACAGTATGTAATTGGGATGTATTCTTCTTCAGTGTTCATTCTCAAACTCCCGCTGGATCTCTCTTGTAGCAGGACAATGGTTCTACTAGATTTCTTACGGGATGTAGCCCAGAGAATGGAACTATACTGTCTTCTTTCTTCATCATCGTTCTTCAGTCAGATATCAGGTTACAGTGCCAATAGCTTCAGTCAGATATCAGGTTACAGTGCCAATAGCTTCAGTCAGATATCAGGTTACAGCACCAATAGCTTCAATGAATTGTGCGATTCGCTCCAGGTCATCCATGGAACCCCTCAAGTCTGGAAGCAGTGCCGTCTCAGTAGGCCATATTTTTTCTCCTTCTCTTCCTGGTAGAGTTGACGTGCATGAAGAATGTGTTCTGCAGTCTCTGGGCTCAGCCTCGTCACTGTTTTATTTGTTTTAATGGCTAGACATATCTTTGGCAGGAATTGGAATGTATAACAATAATTCAAGAATATCCTGTGTAAGACAATGGTTTTCATATGAAGAAAAGAACATGTCTCGTTACTGAACAAATTGGTTGTATAAAGTATTACATGGATACACTTTCCTGGTCATGCAGGGGTCAGAGGCAATGAAAGAGCAGACCTATTGGCAAACAATGCCATTGTTGATGACACAGTATTGAAAAGAGATAGGTCCGTCCTAATAAGGACAGTCATTGATTTACTACCAAATTATGCTGGAGGTGATAATGTGCACATGCAAAGAATAACAGTAATAGGGATGACCAGAGGTGAGAGTGTCCTCTCCAGAACGATCTAAAGGTAGCATAATTAACATACAATTGGGACTTTGAATCTGCATACTCTGGGGTAGCTGCTGAAAATGAGAGCAGAACACTTATGGGAATTCTTCTTCTTCTTCAGCGTTCATTCTCAATCTCCCAATGGATCTCTCTTTTAGCTGGACAATGGTCCTACTAAATTTCCAGTAAGATGTAGTCCAGAGAATGGAAATGCATTGTCGCCAATTTATTTGCGCCAATGGCCTGACACATCCGTTTTCATCTGTACTTATGGGAATGTCCTGGCTGCTATGATGTTAGTTTCGCATCAAGAACATTGGTTTTCAACTATTGACGAATGCTTAAGTCTGATGTGTCGGGTTATTGCCATAAATAAAGCGGTGACACAATATGTTTACGTTATCTGGATTACATCCTGCTTGAAATCTTGCAGCACCATTGCCCTGCTATAAGAGAGATCCATTTGAAGTTTGAGACATTAAAAAAAACCCCCAAAAAACAACAACAACTGCTATTGATGAATTTCTAAACATCACTAATACATTTTGTTGCACAGTGATAGAATAGATAATGTGTCCACTTCATAAACCCAACTCCATCAAATTATCTCTTGATTTCAAAGTCGACTGCCCACATTGTACTAGTGATACAATTGTGTATTAGTTCTGCCTAAAAATAGAAAAATATTTGAATAACAATGTTCTATATGGGATTTTATTCTTTTTCTTCAACATTCATTCTCAAATTCACATTGGATCTCTCTTGTAGAAGGAAAATGGTCCTACTCGATTTCCAGCAAAATATAGTCCAGAGAATGGAGATATATTGTTTCACCATTTATTTGCACCACTGCCCTGACACATCTGTCTTTGGTGATGGATATTATGAATTTATTATTTATGCAACAATATATTAAACCAATGGGGTGCTAAGGGTACTGCATTGCACTCGGCGGACCCAGGATTAGCTCTAAACCACAATCCACAAAAGTACCTCTGCGTGGTGCACCCTGGAAATAAGTACAGTGACTCGTGCTTCTTCTGGCAAACACTTAGGGATCATGTCCTCTAATGTGCAGGTTGCAGATGGAATGAGAATTGCCTGCAAAAGACAAGCAATATCTTCAACACCTATGTATCAACACTGACAATGCCACAATCGACACACAGTGACGAAGCTCAGTCTGGCTCGAGCATTGGAAGGTCGGCCACTGCAATCATCACAAAATGGGTAGATATTATGATGAATAGTGAGTACAAAAGACAATATATTGAGTACAATAAAAGTGCAGCACAGTGCTAAAGGGCGGCTCTACATGCAAATGGAAAGGTAAATTGGAACTAAAGTTATTTTCAGCTCGAGAACATGCTTCTAGTCCTGGTAATTCTAACCGATCAGGCCCAACTCTACTGTTGATGCTTTCCTATACTAGAATCTTTCTCGTGGTGAGATTTTGTTTATTCAGCTCGAGAACAAGCCTCCAGGTCTTGGTGCTCCTCAAAAATGTGTAGAGACTCAGATGTGGACGAGGGGTTCACGATGTCTGTGAATGGCACCTCAACTAAGAGGGCGAATGAACCCGGACTCAACTCTACCATCGTTGATGCTTTCCATACCGGAATCATGCTAGCGGAGAGAAACGGTTCACTGTGAGATGAGTTCACCGACAGCAGAACACCTCATGCAAGATGGGCATATTTTGTTTAACCAAACTTAAATTCCTGACTACCATCTCCATGGAGACTGCCACTCAGGAACATATTTTGGCCTGAAAAGTCCAAGGGCAAAGTTGGTGATAAACCATCACATCACAGAGTTGACACACATCCATCACCTAGCGAAAGATAGGAAGGGTTGTCACAGACTAGACTAGGGAAGCCCACTACCTAAATTAAAGGCATAATGAAAATGTATGTGCTGGGTCTTGGATTCCCAGGCCTTGGATATACTGGCCTACTGAGGTGCAAATAACACAGCTCTGCTATGGAACTAGCAGCACAACTTACTTCAGACTCCCTGGCACAAATCACACAAACTCTCATGTTGGTTATCAGATATCGAATGCAGAAGAAGACATTAACCAGTGAAATATTACACAATTTTTAATTCGGAGAATGGAATAAATTGCATTGTAGTCTACGCCATAGCTGTGATGTTTGTGTTTTTTGACCTGACAAATTTAACTTCAGCACGGAATTATTGGACTTCTTTGCCCTTCTTCGTTGTGGTATTGTATTATAATAATATTAATCGAACCCATAACCCAGGGTCAGGGTCATAGGGGTGTCACAATAAGACATTTGGTGCAGAAAGACCTCCACATATCTCTATCCCCTACCATCCTGATGAGTTTGGAAACTTCACACCCTGTCCAATCCTTGATATTATCCAACCATATCTTCTTCTTGTTCCCTTGTCTTCTTCCTTCTTCCACTGTACATTGAAGAACATCTTTTGTCGAGAAATGTCTCATCACCTGCCTGTACCACCGGAGTTTACCGAAGTTTCACGATTGTTAACAGTGGTTCTTGCTAACATGCTCATACATTAATTCTATCCTAGACAAACACATTGTTCTTATTTTCTCTTATTTTCTCTTATATTCTCTTATATTCTCTTATTTTCTCTTATATTCTCTTATTTTCTCTTATATTCTCTTATATTCTCTTATTTTCTCTTATATTCTCTTATTTTCTCTTATTTTCTCTTATATTCTCTTATATTCTCTTATTTTCTCTTATTTTCTCTTATTTTCTCTTATATTCTCTTATATTCTCTTATATTCTCTTATTTTCTCTTATATTCTCTTATTTTCTCTTATTTTCTCTTATATTCTCTTATATTCTCTTATTTTCTCTTATTTTCTCTTATATTCTCTTATATTCTCTTATTTTCTCTTATATTCTCTTATATTCTCTTATTTTCTCTTATTTTCTCTTATTTTCTCTTATATTCTCTTATATTCTCTTATTTTCTCTTATATTCTCTTATTTTCTCTTATTTTCTCTTATATTCTCTTATATTCTCTTATTTTCTCTTATATTCTCTTATTTTCTCTTATTTTCTCTTATTTTCTCTTATATTCTCTTATATTCTCTTATTTTCTCTTATTTTCTCTTATTTTCTCTTATTTTCTCTTATATTCTCTTATTTTCTCTTATTTTCTCTTATATTCTCGGTAAAGTATATTCCATACCCACCACACTTTTGTTGTTTCTTGTTACATAGCAGGTGGCCATGTTACTATTCTTTGGTCCTGTTGTGCACCCAGAAACAGCATAGTGAATACTATACGTAATATGAGGACGTCATTTTTAGTTATAATACATCGCTATTCATAGATCAGAACTTGAGTATCAGTTGATCAAAAAAAGACTAACTAGAGTCAGCAAAAATTTGAATTTAGAAGAAGATTGGTTTCTCAAAACTATGAAATAATACAATAAAACATATTTTGGACATATAAAAAAGAAACAATGGTTTAGAAAGATTAATCATAAAGGGAAAAGTTCCAGGAAAGAGCTAAAGAGGCAGACCATGACTATGATGGATATATGACATTGAAGATCTTCTGAACATGACACTGGAAGAAGCTGGGCAGCTTGCACAGAACCGAGAGACTTACAAAGTGGTACAGAGGACAAAATTCTGCATGGGACAAGTTAAATAGATACCAAAATAGATACAAGTTAAGTAGATCAATGGATCAAATTCAAAAGACAACCTGAAGTCATGTATATCAGGTGCAGCCAATCTGTAAGCCATGACACAATACAAATTCTCCAAATTCGTCTGAATTCTAGTTGTTTGTTCATTGTCCATATTCCTGAGCCATATATATATATATATATATATATATATATATATATATTTATAAAAATCAATATATAATTGATGTAACATTTTATAATTCTCATGTTTAGTTTGTAATTTGTTTACATGTCAGTATTTTTCTCATGTCATTGAAAGTATTTTTATTAACCACTCCTACTCTCCAGCCTACATTCTGTTAATCTGCAGAAGTTTGGGAATAAGCACTGATGATAGATCTAGGTATGCTCTAGAAAATCGTCTCATTTTCGAATTGGGTACACTCAAGCCTTTTGGACTCAATTCCGACCACTCTTATGTCTAGTACTGGGTTGGTGTGGTCTTTGTCTTTATTCTTTTTGATCCGTCATTTACTCATCTTTTTGTTCATTTCGTTTCCACATATATTTACGTTTTTTATGTACTTTCTGACCTTCCGGCATCTCATTTCCATATTTCCGTTGGATGTTGTGATAATTTTTCCATTCGTCGTCTTTTGATGTTTTGTTTGTGTCTTGATAAAGACCGTTTGGTTGAAACGTTGAATGTGATTTGTGTATTGTAATTTTTATGATTTATTGTGTGCTCATCATTGCCCATCATTACCCACTAGTTTTAGCTGTAGTCTGTCGTGTCCCATTGAAGCGAAATATAAACCCGTGTTTTACGTAAGTCTAACAGAATAAGAAGTAGATTGACACTAAAATTTATTTAAAAAAAATATTTCCTAGGTCCTCATTGTAGATTTGGACAAGAAAAATATTGTGAAAGGTCAAGGAGATGAGTCCACCATTTTGCCTAAGGTTGTGCAAAAGGCTTTAAAAACTGCTATCAATATGTGCAAGATAGATGCAGGTAATTGCAAGTTGCTATTTGTAAGATGCAGGTAATTGCTAGTTGCTATTTGCTAGATACAGGTAATTGCAAATTGATATTTGCTAGTTTGTTGATGAGTACAGGTGAATTATGGGTAAATGAATAATATTTATATAGAAGCATCATGTATTTATTATTACAGAAAAATTATAATACAGCAAACAGGACTTGAGTACAGGTGGGTGTTAATACAGCAAACAGGACTTGAGTACAGGTGGGTGTTAATACAGCAAACAGGACTTGAGTACAGGTGGGTGTTAATACAGCAAACAGGACTTGAGTACAGGTGGGTGTTAATACAGCAAACAGGACTTGAGTACAGGTGGGTGTTAATACAGCAAACAGGACTTGAGTACAGGTGGGTGTTAATACAGCAAACAGGACTTGAGTACAGGTGGGTGTTAATACAGCAAACAGGACTTGAGTACAGGTGGGTGTTAATACAGCAAACAGGACTTGAGTACAGGTGGGTGTTAATAAACTATTGCAACTGAAAACTATATGGCTGGGCTGCAACAAGATAGCAAAACTAACTTTCATTAGAGCCTGCATACTCCCAGTTGCAATATATAGATGTGAATCTTGGACAATCACCAATAAAGTGAGAAACAAAATTGCAGAATTTGAAACAAAATTTTACTGAATAATCCTCAGAATACCATGGAAAATTTGATATAAAGTCAAAGTCTGCAGAATATCTGCCAGAAAATGTCAGGAGGATATAATCAGGGAAATACAGAAACTTTCAACACAGCTACCTATCTCCAGGGAACTATGTGAACTTTAAACACAGCTACCTATCTCCAGGGAACTACAGAAACTTTCAGCACAGCTACCTATCTCCAGGGAACTATATGAACTTTAAACACAGCTTCCCATATCCAGGGAATTATGTGAACTTTAGCACAGCTACCCATATCCAGGGAATTATGTGAACTTTTAACACAGCTACCCATATCCAGGGAACTATGTGAACTTTTAGCACAGCTACCCATATCCAGGGAACTATGTGAACATTTAGCACATCTATCCATATCCAGGGAACTATGTGAACTTTTAGAGCAACTATCCATATCCAGGGAACTATGTGAACTTTTAGCGCAACTATCCATATCCAGGGAACTATGTGAACTTTTAGCACAGCTACCCATATCCAGGGAACTATGTGAACTTTTAGCACAGCTACCCATATCCAGGGAACTATTGATTGACTTTTTCCATTATTTTCATTGGTCACTGTGTTGACATCCAATGAAAATTCAATGAAAAAGAATGTGTTACTTTAGAAGGATGTTCCCAGATGAGCCTGCCTGTTTTATATATGTACATCCGCCGAAGACGGATGTGTCAGGCCATTGGTGCAAATAAAATGGCGAGACAACGCATTTCCATTCTCTGGACTACATCCTGCTGGAAATCTAGTAGGACCATGGTCCTGCTACAAGAGAATTCAGCAGGAGTTTAAGAATGAACGTTGAAGAAGAAGAAGAATATAACATGAGAAATTTCTTTTCTCATATATGTACATGGTTAGGGAGTAACTTCTGAAAATCAAATATCTATTAAAAAAAACCATGTGTCACCCATTCTAATAAAAATCGACAAATAAAATCAGATAAAAAAACAATACATACCTTTCTCTTCCCATCACTAAGGTTGAAAAAGTGTAAGGAATGTCACTAAAAACCACAATGAAGGTCAAAGGTGACCAAACAATACCTTCTCCTTTCCACAAGAAACTGGTACACTATTCTCTCTGATTGAAACCCAGTGATTATGTCATGTAGAAAATTGCACAAGGAACAGAACTTATGTTAATAATTGTTCATAATTGTATGTAACAAAATTCGGCTCTTGCATACATATTGTGTCAGTCCTGACCAATTTGTTAGAACAGGAATCTACTGTATGTACTTGGTTTTCAGAATCTTCTATGACAAGGCAAGTTGTAAGAATGTACAGGGTCCTATATCCAGTGTCACATGAACAATGTGCATTCTTGTCATATATTTCAATTTTCTGATAACAAATTGTTAAAAAACAACATGCAGATTTCAGAATTAGTTTGTTGTAACAAATTGTTAAAAAACAACATGCAGATTTCAGAATTAGTTTGTTGTAACAAATTGTTAAAAAACAACATGCAGATTTCAGAATTAGTTTGTTGTAACAAATTGTTAAAAAACAACATGCAGATTTCAGAATTAGTTTGTTGTAACAAATTGTTAAAAAACAACATGCAGATTTCAGAATTAGTTTGTTGTAACAAATTGTTAAAAAACATCATGCAGATTTCAGAATTAGTTTGTTGTAACAAATTGTTAAAAAACAACATGCAGATTTCAGAATTAGTTTGTTGTAACAAATTGTTAAAAAACAACATGCAGATTTCAGAATTAGTTTGTTGTAACAAATTGTTAAAAAACAACATGCAGATTTCAGAATTAGTTTGTTGTAACAAATTGTTAAAAAACAACATGCAGATTTCAGAATTAGTTTGTTGTAACAAATTGTTAAAAAACAACATGCAGATTTCAGAATTAGTTTGTTGTAACAAATTGTTAAAAAACAACATGCAGATTTCAGAATTAGTTTGTTGTAACAAATTGTTAAAAAACAACATGCAGATTTCAGAATTAGTTTGTTGTAACAAATTGTTAAAAAACAACATGCAGATTTCAGAATTAGTTTGTTGTAACAAATTGTTAAAAAACAACATGCAGATTTCAGAATTAGTTTGTTGTAACAAATTGTTAAAAAACAACATGCAGATTTCAGAATTAGTTTGTTGTAACAAATTGTTAAAAAACAACATGCAGATTTCAGAATTAGTTTGTTGTAACAAATTGTTAAAAAACAACATGCAGATTTCAGAATTAGTTTGTTGTAACAAATTGTTAAAAAACAACATGCAGATTTCAGAATTAGTTTGTTGTAACAAATTGTTAAAAAACAACATGCAGATTTCAGAATCAGTTTGTTGTAACAAATTGTTAAAAAACAACATGCAGATTTCAGAATTAGTTTGTTGTAACAAATTGTTAAAAAACAACATGCAGATTTCAGAATTAGTTTGTTGTAACAAATTGTTAAAAAACAACATGCAGATTTCAGAATTAGTTTGTTGTAACAAATTGTTAAAAAACAACATGCAGATTTCAGAATTAGTTTGTTGTAACAAATTGTTAAAAAACAACATGCAGATTTCAGAATTAGTTTGTTGTAACAAATTGTTAAAAAACAACATGCAGATTTCAGAATTAGTTTGTTGTAACAAATTGTTAAAAAACAACATGCAGATTTCAGAATTAGTTTGTTGTAACAAATTGTTAAAAAACAACATGCAGATTTCAGAATTAGTTTGTTGTAACAAATTGTTAAAAAACAACATGCAGATTTCAGAATTAGTTTGTTGTAACAAATTGTTAAAAAACAACATGCAGATTTCAGAATTAGTTTGTTGTAACAAATTGTTAAAAAACAACATGCAGATTTCAGAATCAGTTTGTTGTAACAAATTGTTAAAAAACAACATGCAGATTTCAGAATCAGTTTGTTGTAACAAATTGTTAAAAAACAACATGCAGATTTCAGAATTAGTTTGTTGTAACAAATTGTTAAAAAACAACATGCAGATTTCAGAATTAGTTTGTTGTAACAAATTGTTAAAAAACAACATGCAGATTTCAGAATTAGTTTGTTGTAACAAATTGTTAAAAAACAACATGCAGATTTCAGAATTAGTTTGTTGTAACAAATTGTTAAAAAACAACATGCAGATTTCAGAATTAGTTTGTTGTAACAAATTGTTAAAAAACAACATGCAGATTTCAGAATTAGTTTGTTGTAACAAATTGTTAAAAAACAACATGCAGATTTCAGAATTAGATTGTTGTACCAAATTGTTAAAATAGATGCTCATTTACATTTCAGAGGCTCGGAATGCTCAGTGGTTGATGGTTGCCGAAGCATTTTTGCGAATGTTTATAGAAACAGTTGGTCATTTCAAGAACCATATATGTACACAGCAAGATGGCAATAGAATATTTCAGGTATATTTATGTTATATAGGTATATATTCAGGTATATATATTCAGGTATATTTATGTTATATAGGTATATATTCAGGTATATATATTTCAGGTATATTTATGTTATATAGGTATATATTCAGGTATATATATTTCAAGTATATTTATGTTATATAGGTATATATTCAGGTATATATTCAGGTATATATTCAGGTATATATATTCAGGTATATTTATGTTATATAGGTATATATTCAGGTATATTTATGTTATATAGGTATATATTCAGGTATATATATTTCAGGTATATTTATGTTATATAGGTATATATTCAGGTATATATATTCAGGTATATTTATGTTATATAGGTATATATTCAGGTATATTTATGTTATATAGGTATATATTCAGGTATATTTATGTTATATATAGAAACAGTTGGTCATTTCAAGAACCATATATGTACACAGCAAGATGGTAATAGAATATTTCAGGTATATTTATGTTATATAGGTATATATATATTCAGGTATATTTATGTTATATAGGTATATATTCAGGTATATTTATGTTATATAGGTATATATTCAGGTATATATATTTCAGGTATATTTATGTTATATAGGTATATATTCAGGTATATATATTCAGGTATATTTATGTTATATAGGTATATATTCAGGTATATTTATGTTATATAGGTATATATTCAGGTATATTTATGTTATATATAGAAACAGTTGGTCATTTCAAGAACCATATATGTACACAGCAAGATGGTAATAGAATATTTCAGGTATATTTATGTTATATAGGTATATATATATTCAGGTATATTTATGTTATATAGGTATATATTCAGGTATATATATTTCAGGTGTATTTGTGTTATATAGGTATATATATTCAGGATTCTCATATATACAGCAATATTTCAGGTACATTACTCAGATATTATTTTATGTCAACATATCCCATAGTCTATTCTGTTATTGCAGAACTTCTTGTGCAATTATTTTAAAAACTGTAATGTCCTACACAATTTTAAGGAGCTGTGGAAACACTGTGATTAGTGCACTGGCTTTCTAACTTCCAGGATCTATTCCCATTTTAGAGGATTTTATTTTACCACAAACTGCTTTGGGGTTGATCTGGCATTAGAAAATCTGGCATGTGATGAGAGTAAATCTGGGAAAGTGAAGGTAACCACGGTATGCTGAATCACTTCACTGATAGAACAGACAGTATTAATTACAATATATACAATCTTCCCTGCACTGTACAGAGAAAACACGCAGTAACAAAAGTGTTTAATGAATTATACTTGTGAGTACAAATCCTTGAAAAACGATTTTATTATAAGTTTTATTCTTTTATCATCTTATAAAATTCTACACAGAACTCCATAAACATATTTTTGTAATGATACATTTGAACACTCATTTGTTTGTATAGAAAGACGGCTTCATTAATGAGATTGTATCCAAGGAAGTACGAGAATTCTTGTCATGGTTCACGGAGACACAAATGTTTGAAGTCTTTACTATGAATCATGTGGAGGAGTCAGACTGTGGAACTAGTGGTATGTTACAACTTCTTTTGTATCTTTACTGTGAAAAATCCTAATTTCTCACCTGACACGACTGCTGCTCCTGTCGACCCAGCTGTAAATGGTTATCTGATGCATGAGTTGGGGAAAGGCAAGGAAGGGAACTGGCCACCCCCATCTAATAGTTGCTGCGGTTTAGTGAATGAAGAGTTATCTTCATCCCCGATTGCAGATTGCTGCCATGGGACCTACCTTTACCTCCACTGTGTGAAACCAGCTGTATGTTATACAACTTTTATCTTTACTGTGTGAAACCAGCTGTATGTTATACAACTTTTATCTTTACTGTGTGAAACCAGCTGTATGTTATACAACTTTTATCTTTACTGTAATGTTGTTGTTCTTATTCTTCTTTCGTTCACTTGAAACTTGTCTATATCTGTACTGTAATCTTGTAATTAGAAGACCTTACTTTTGGCAAGACACAACCAGTAAAATAATTACAATTACTAAAAAAGTTCTATTGTCTCTGTGGCAATATATGGTTTTGAAACGTCAACAACAATTGCCCACAATGGAAATTAAAATACACTCAAATCCCAATGTAATAACTTGGTCTGGAGTTATAAAATATTTATGAAAATTAGAGACTAGAGACATTTTCTATATACATTGCAAACAATAAATATAATTGGGGATTTTGAAAAGTGTTCATTTAGGAAAATTTGTTATAAAGGATGCATATAGATTCCACTGTATTAGCATTTTAAATGAAATGCTATAGAAAGGTTCTAAAATATCACGGACAGGTGATTTCTTTACACATGTCCGCAAGACCTGAACGTATGTGACAATTAGCTACTACTTCTGCGCTTGTTCTCTAATTCCTGCAGATTAGCAAGATGTAGTCCGGAGAACAGAATGCAATGTGTCAATGTTTACAGCTTGGCAGAGATATCTGCACTTTCTGCCTGACACATCCGACTTCAGCATGAGTTTTGCTACTGTAAAGCAGCTTTTATTGTTTCTCTTGATCCCAAAGAATTACATGCAATAGAGAGCTGATATCCTTTTGTGTAATGGACAGGTTTGTTTGGTTTCATTTCATATCTAAAGAGCTAAAACTCTCAGCAGTGAGAACCCGCCAAAGTTTGAGAATGAATGCTGAAGAAGAAGAAGAAGCAGTGAGAAATGCTATGAGAAGTGCTATGCCTCTTATATGGGATAAAAACAGAATTGTCTAGTTGCTGTGAGGCTTCCACACGAGGAAAACCACTATACATGCATGTCATGTAGTAGATGTCAACTGTAGCATGAGACCTTCAGATCTTCCAAATGTCGCATGTCATCTAGTAGATGTCAACTGTAGCATGAGACCTTCAGATCTTCCAAATGTCGCATGTCATCTAGTAAATGTCAAATGTAGCATGAGACCTTCAGATCTTCCAAATAACTGAAAAAAATGTTAGCAACGCTTGCTAATATATTTTACATACATTGATGGATCTAGGATTAGACATGTTCGTAGCGATTAAGCCTTCACAGCTCAGTGCGCAGGTAAAACGATCATGAAGGAGAGTGGAGCCTTTTCTGTTACTATGAGTAGTATGACCATGAAGGTTATGGCGGTGACCAGGGCATTTGAGTGGATAGGCAAACAGAAGGTAACGCAGGTCTGCATCTTGAGTGACTCTATGAGTATGATTAGGAAGGTACAAGTGGGTCTTGTTCGCAAACAGTGGATTGAGGCCTTGAGGAAGGCGAGGCTGAAAGTGGTTACATTTACTTTCTTGCGTGGACACGTGGGTGTTTGAGGCAATGAAAGAGCAGATCAACTGGCGTCATGCACGATTGTGGCACAGGGCGATGGGGCAATGGATTGAGCTGACGATTTGAACTCCTTAACTCTTTCAGCACGTAATTATACCTGGTGTTTTTACGTAATTAATTTTAGGCTAACTTTTTGGACCGCATCATGATTCATGCGCAAGCTTCCTGAAGACAAAGTATTAGCTATGGAAAGTCATATAAGGTATCAAAAGAAAGATAATTGAATGTGGAATTCAAATACAATATAAAAATGTAATAATTGTAAGAACAACATACAAAAACTGCACCAGAAACAGGAATGTTAGCTGGATAGACATTTTTTTAACAGATATTTTCTTCTACTCACCCTCAATTTTACTTGTCTTGAAATGTTGATATCCATTCTTACTAAAGTACATGCATTGATAGCCCATTTACTAATCATAATTAGTTTATTTGAAGTAAATCTATCAACTGGCTAGTGTGTTATTCTATTTTTAGTGCGCAATGTTCAATTTCAGAACCGAACAAAAATATTGTGAAAATTCAGGAAATATTTCAGTATTCAGGAAGTATTTAATTTTCAAAGATGAACTTTTTATTCCACTCAATATTATCATTAGGTCTAGCTATATTTTCTGTAGAACATAATACAAGATTATCATTGATGTCACTAGGCCTATCTGATTCTTCAGAAACAATAGCAGTGGGAACAGTTTTAGAATTTTTGAGCTCTTACCTCTAATCTATTAGGTGCAGGTCTATTTCTTTTCCGATTTTCAACAAGTCGGCAACCTCCACTGTCAAAATCGAAAGCACTGTTGTTTACCTTGAAATTACTTGAAATAATATCTCCAATTATAATACTCAGGAATAATAAAGCCCGATGTTTGCTGAAGGTTTCAGCTCTCTTGCTAGTGCAACATGAAGTCATTTTGCTAATTTTGAAATCCAGAACCAAACTTGTTTGAATTATAATTTGAAATAATTGTACCATGCTTGGGATTGCTGATCAAGCTGATGGTATCCGTTTGTTAGCCAGATTTCTAAATGTTAAATGGCTAAATAAGTTAATAGTTGTCATTTACGAACCAAACAAGGCCAAAACGGAGGGTATATATGGAGTTACGTTATACTGTGCATACGTAGTCAAAGGGGGGAAGACTATGCTACGTTAAAACGGACATACGTAGGAATTGAGTTAAGAGATATGCAAGAATGAGACTAGTGTGGATGACAATTACTTTTCAATGGCCAGGATTAAAGTTAAGCATTTGAAATGTGGTGTTGCTAGAAGTGAACATTTTGGACGGCGCAGAAGAATGATGGTCAACCAGCATAGGACAGTACTGTCAGCAGAAGTGTAATGGCGGATACACTCCGGGAGAGATCTGAGCAACTATGGACTTGTCCAGTTTGCAGTGATGATGAGTCGACGACTATCTAATTATATTTTAAATACCTAAAAAGACTATTACAACACTGTGTCCTGCCATGCATGTCATGAGAGGTAACTAAGGAGGGTCTCATGGGTATGAAAGAAAGCTCAGAAAAACCACCCCACTGCACATAGGAAGTAAGAGCTAATCGCTCGCAAATCCTGGGGTTTAAACAAACAAACACATTCCATTCTCTGGACTACATCCTGCAAATCTGCTGGAGTTTGTGAGAATAAACAGCAGAAAAAATAGCAATAGTAAACATAATAATTTTGTTTGTTTTCAGATCTGTTCATGCAGAGGCTTGCTGAGTACAGAGAGTCTAAAGAAGAATCAAGCAGACACAAGGGGCTTGGGGCAAAGGTTAAGAATTTTGGGAAAGCACTTAAGACAAAACTACAGGCTTCATGATCACTGAATCTGCAACCTGTATTTGATGTGGAAAATTGTAGCTGTGATTGTATTATCAGTTTATTCACAGAGATGTTCATTGTGTATAAATGTTCATGGACTAGCGGATAAATGTTCATAGGCTAGTGGATAAATGTTCATGTGCTAGTGCATAAATCTTCATGGGCTAGCGGATAAATGTTCATGGGCCAGTATGTAGCGGTTTAGGGTGTAAATAATCATTATATAGATGTTCATTAACTACCATGTTCGTGAGCTGGTGTAGAGATGTTCGTGAGCTGGTGTGGAGATGTTCATGAGCAAGTATGTGGATGTTTACGGTACATACATGATCATAATGTATAAATGTTTATTGGCTATTCCTTAAAGCACAGGTTCGCAACTTTTTTCAAGACAAGACCCCATTTAATAGAAGTAATGTGACCTTCGACGAAAATACATTGTCAAAATTCTTTTAGTAGATTTTTAAAAAAACCATTGAATATATATTTTTCATTATAATCTAGCTCAATATAATTTTAATGTGCTACATATTGAATTCGATGCTTGAAGTTGTAATTTATTAACATGTGTTTTTTTCCCCCGAAACAAATGTAAATATTCTGGGATATATGAGTATAGGTCAAATCAATGTATCCACTTCCTAAAACTGCTCATTTTTTAATGAGTTATTTATCTATGTTCCTTCAGTACCGAATATAGTGCATAGAGTAGAAACCAGAGCTCTCCAGTTCGAGCGATGTTATACTACTGCATTTCTTGCATGTTGTTGAGACACATAATCCTGCCCTATTTGATGGTTGTTCTGCGGTTAGTATTTCTTGGTCTTCCTATTTTTTTTCTTTTACGATCCATACCCATTTTAATGCTTGCAGTGACAGTCTGTTTTCGTTTAGTGTTTTCTCTTACTTGCTTGTTTAATTCAAATTCTTCCCAACCAATATTTATTCGTTTTGCTTGTTTGATTTGAATTCTTCCCAACCAATATTTATTTGTTTTCTAAGACATTTATGAGTTATATTCGCTATTATATTTGGGTTCTCTATAGCATAATGATTAAAATTCCCTCTTGGGTCCCAGCAACATACGGGCAATTAGCAACACTGTTACCTGCAATATGTGTTGTAGGAGGTATCATTGTTGTATATTTTGAGAACCGGATAATGAGTTGAAGCTAGTATGTATTTATTGTTTTGATAAACGAAAAGCTTTCAATTTTGTACAGTAACGTGTTATTCTTATGTGTAATATTTCTTTATTATAACATATCAAACATTGGTGTCATTATAATACGCTGGTGAAACGTTGATTGTGTATAGACGAGATGTGAGGAAGCTCAGTCATTTTCATACAAACTGTCTCAGAAAAGTTATGAACGTCAGATGGCAAGACAAGATTCCAGATACCACTATCCTTGATAGATCTGGTATCCCCAGCATTGACACTATTTTGATGCAGACACAGATATGTTGGGTAGGCAGTGTGATACATATGCCAGATCAGCGCCTGCTAAAGATACTTTATTGTGAGTTGCAGAAGGGCATACGTTCTCAAGGTGGCCAAAACATATGCATATATCACACAATGATATTAGGTCAAAGGGCATGAGCCCATGAACCGCTGGATCAGCAACCAACTAACCAAGGTGGTCAAAAGAAATGCTACAAGGACTAGTTAAAAACCCCACTGAAATCTTTTGAAATAGACCAAGATACATGGAAGAACTTGCACAAAATAGATCTACATGACTCTCTACATTATAAAAAAGTGCAGCATCATGTGAAAAGAGGAGAAATGCAGAAACAGTGGAGAATAGCTAGAAAGTCACGGATAAATAAAAAAACATCAAAAGTGGTCATCCCATGTCCTAACTGTTCAAAGGCCAGTTGCTGCCAGAATATGGCTTATTGTCCAGCTATGAACTCATAGTCAAGAACATAACTCAAACTTAGTTTTCAAAAGTGGTTGTAAAAGATTTCATCATCATTATGTGATGGGTAAACAACAACAACATGCCATGACTAAAGGAGTTTTTGAGGCTGTGATTGGCTGTTCCATCCCATAGAGAGTCAATGTGACTCAGAAGGGGATGTCAGATATGTTACGCTGAAACATCCAGATATCCCAGCCAAGCTGTAAACCATGACATTCCGGACTACAGGTGTAACATGAACACAAGAATATATGTTTAGTGCAGAGATAATCATGGTACATTAGATCTTTATACTTGCTGTATATACATGTCAAACTGCAAACAAGAAGATCTTATGGTTTAGTGTACAGATGATGGTGGGATGTGTACAGATGATAGTGGGATGTGTATAGATGTTGATCACAGGCTTAGTTCATGCTGTTGCTTTCATTCTCTTTTGTGTTTCTTTCTGTTCAATAATTACATAATGCTTACAACAACAGTTGCTGAATACTTTTGTAAGGATTGCTGCATATCTTGCACAGATTAAAAGTGATTTAGCAGGATCTAAGATACGGCTGTGGTAAGGGAGGGTGTTACATGAAAAAATTCACACGTCTTTTCCTTCTTTTCGTTGACATTTCTCTCTTTTTGATGAGATTTTGGAAACCTTTTTTCTGTTGAAAAACTCAATTTTTTTGGCCATTGGAGGAGGGGGGGGGGAGAGATATTTTCCTGCTATTCTGCTTGCCCCAAGTACTAAATGTCATTTTTTTAATTGTCTGGGGGGGGGGGAGGTTTGGAAAACACACTTAGTCTTGAGTATAAAAGCTTATTCTTGAGTAATAAATACCCCATGTCACATGTAATAATTTAGTTCTCCTCACAGAATTGTCTCATTTTACTTTGTTTTTCTACAAGAATTGCCATTATTTGGCAGAGAGGTACAGAGCACATCTCAGACAGCCACGGTGCCAGGTTAAATTTCTGCAGAGGCAGTTGTGCCTCCAGACATTCAGATGACATACTACTAAATATAAATATTGCCTAAAAAATCACTACAGCCAAGAATGCTGGATTGATAGCTATGTCTTGAATAGAATATTCCATCGCAAAAATTGCCTCATGTCACTGTATTCTGTTCTACTAGAAGAATTGCCTCACGTCACTGTATTACTTCTGTTCTACTAGAAGAATTGCCTCATATCACTGTATTACTTGTTCTACTAGAATTGCCTCATATCACTGTATTACTTGTTCTACTAGAATTGCCTCATATCACTGTATTACTTGTTCTACTAGAATTGTCTCATATCACTATTACTTCTGTTCTACTAGAAGAATTGCCTCATATCACTGTATTACTTGTTCTACTAGAATTGCCTCATATCACTGTATTACTTCTGTTCTACTAGAAGAATTGCCTCATATCACTGTATTACTTGTTCTACTAGAATTGCCTCATATCACTGTATTACTTCTGTTCTACTAGAAGAATTGCCTCATATAACTGTATTACTTGTTCTACTAGAATTGCCTCATATCACTGTATTACTTCTGTTCTACTAGAAGAATTGCCTCATATCACTGTATTACTTGTTCTACTAGAATTGCCTCATATCACTGTATTACTTCTGTTCTACTAGAAGAATTGCCTCATATCACTGTATTACTTGTTCTACTAGAATTGCCTCATATCACTGTATTACTTCTGTTCTACTAGAAGAATTGCCTCATATCACTGTATTACTTGTTCTACTAGAATTGCCTCATATCACTGTATTACTTCTGTTCTACTAGAATTGCCTCATATCACTGTATTACTTCTGTTTTACTTTAAAGGTTATCTTATTATTAATGCAATTATTAGCTTGTTTCACCTGTTACATCAGCTCTCATACAAGAGTTGCCCCATTTTACTTGTTATCTCAGCTTTTTTAAAAGAATTGCCTCATTTCATGTGTTATCTCTGCTCTCCTACAAGGGTTGCCTCATTTCACCTACCTCAGTTCTACTACATGGAGTTGCCCCATGTCACCTCAGCTATCTTACACGGGTTGCCCTATTTCACCTGTATTATCTGAGCTATTCTACAGGAGAAGCGTCAATTTTGTAAGTTTTATTTTTGGTTGTCAGTGTACGATAGAAATACTGATAGATCTATAGAAATACTGACAGATCTAAACAAACAATGACTTCTAAACAAATACTGATGTCTTTCAGAATAGCATTTCTAAACTAGAGTACTTTGGAGCGCCCTATCTTGCCATAACAACTTCATTAACGATACTATGAGCAGACATGACTGCAACTCCTGCGACACCGGAGAGCTAATTCAATATCCCACCCCAACATGCAACAGAAAGTCTGTGGATAACACATCTACGTCGTTCACTGGGGGAGGGGGGGGAAGAAGAGATACCGGTAATAATATATTCATAATAGTTGCTTAGAAAATAATACTTTAGAAATGTCCGTGCTGTATCTGAGAGCTTGTGTCACAATCCTAAACTATAGGTTTTGAAATTAGCTGCAGTCAGTTTGACTGCTTGACTACTGAGAAAGCAAAGGTAACCTACTATAAATATGTTCTAGAAAAGGCAATACAACTAAAAACTGCAGCCAATGTTTAATGACAATATTCTTATTAGTTTATGCAACCAACTTCTTATATGTTAGCCAAATATTACATATGATGATATTCATTTCTGCTGTGTTGTATATTCTGAGAGCCATCAGTTGAAATTGTAAATAACCAAATGGTCAGAGGGTGTCTGACAAAGTGGATGGTGCCGCAGTAACCTAATGAACAAATAGTCAAGCAAAATGAGTTAAACAGGTTACTAAAACACTTACCTTGCCTACTAATAAAAATATATTTAAAAAAAAAAAAATTATATATAAAAAAACATACAATAAAACTAAACAGGACAATTCTCCACGTATCGGCTCAAATTGAACCTTTTTCAAGAGACAAACAACAGAAAACGACAAAATAAAAAACAAAATAAATGACTATATTTCATCAAGCCCCGTCTCCATAGCGCAGGGATGGCAACGCATCTAGTAAAAGAGAAAATGCGTGCATTCATTATAAAAAAAACTCAGTTCTACTACATGGAGCTTTTTATAATGAATGCACGCATTTTCTCTTTTACTAGATGCGTTGCCATCCCTGCGCTATGGAGACGAGGGCTTGATGAAATATAGTCATTTATTTTGTTTTTTATTTTGTCGTTTTCTGTTGTTTGTCTCTTGAAAAAGGTTCAATTTGGTTGCTGGAAAATTGTCCTGTTTAGTTTTATTGTATGTTTTTTTATATATAATTTTTTTTTTTTTTAAATATATTTTTATTAGTAGGCAAGGTAAGTGTTTTAGTAACCTGTTTAACTCATTTTGCTTTACCAGTTGAAATTGTATTGGTTTTTTGTTTGTTGATAAACTAAGTCTTCAATACTGTACAGAAAATTGGTATGCTTGTCTGTAATATTTCTTGATTAGAACATATCAAACATTGGTGTCATTATAAGACAGTCTTGTTTGTTACTGTCCAACATTGGTGTCTTTATAAGACAGTCTTGTTACTATCCGACATTGGTGTCTTTATGAGACAGTCTTGTTACTGTCCAAAATTGGTGTCTTTAAGAGACAGTCTTTGTTTTGTCAAACATTGGTGTCTTTATGAGACAGTCTTGTTACTGTCCACCATTGGTCTCCTTATAAGACAGTCTTGTTACTGTCCAACCAGTGCAGGATTTACGTATAAGCTACACAAGCTATAGCTTAAGGCCCCCACTTTCCTGAGCAATTGTCATATATACTTAAATATATTGCAGCATTATTTGTCCCAATTCCGCACGTCCGGAAAGCTTAGGGCCTTATCAAGTCTAATTCTGACCCTGTGTATATCATTGGTGTCATAAGACAGTCTTGTTACTCTCCAACATTTTTGTCATTATAAGACAGCTGTCTATTGTCAAACATTAGTGTCATTATAAAACAGCTTTGTTATTGTCAAATGTTGGTGTCATTATCAGACATTTTTTCTTATTATCCATCATAATGAATCATGCCAAGATTGTTTCATATTTTTTTCATATCAATTTTTTTGTAGTCCTTTTCATATTGACAGTAATTTGTGATATGAACAGTTTTGTTCCTTGTTCCAGTCGTATTTAGCAGTATGTTTTATTTAAAAAAAAAATATTTTGACATTTTCAACTGTGATTATTCCATTTAAATTGTGTGAACTATAAGCAAATGAAGGAGCTTGAGCTAAGATAAATGTTTCTGTGAATTTAAATTGTGTGAAGTAATAACAAATGAGCGAGCTTTAACCAAAACAGCCAGAATAATCTACTTTCATGAGCTTAAGAGAGATGAGTTTAGTTGTGTAGTTTTTCCTTTAATGTTAGACAGTTTGTGTTCAAATGCCGTTCCAAGTGAACAGGTTGCATTTCATTATTACACTATACAGGTTGCATAACTTTATATTGCACTCAATGTAATCATCCTTGTAAAATCTTTTCTTTAATTTATGTAGACATTGAAAACCATAAACTGGAAACACAATTTATAAACAATACTAAAACAAAAATCACTGTCATATTTAAATGTGGAATATAACTTCACACATAATTTCTGGAAACTACCAGTCAAATTGACAGTGGCCTATGCACACAAAAAAAATGTTTAACTCTTTTCTACAGTACAAGATTTTCATAAAGACATAGACAAATTAACTTGTGGTTATACAAATTATTTGTATTTTGGACAAGTTATTATTTATTTCACATTCTCTTTGATATATTTTTTGATACATGCTTTATTGTTTTAATCGAAAGCAATCATGACTTTCATGCACAAAATTCCCAAATTGGGCCCCCTCACTCCCCCTAGGGGGAGAGCCCCCCCCCATTTGGGAACCACTTGTCCTGACAGACAAAAAAAGTATGTAATAACCAAACTTCGATATATACAATTATATAAACTTCAATATATACAATTATATATAATAAAGAATACATGAAATGTAATTGAGAATTATAAAATGAGAAATGTAAAAGACAACATGACATTTTCTGACCTTCAATCTCTTACCGTGGGTGGTCAATAGATAAAAAAAAATAAGATGTGCTGACAAAACAGTTCTCTTAACAACAAATGAAGATGGTCTAAAGCAAATATTACTATCTATCTATCTTTCCTTCCTCTTTTACCCTTTACGGGTGTCGAGAGAGATAAATGTTCTTGTTCTCATTTTTCTGGCAGCTTCCGATAATGTCATTTGGTGTTCGTGTAATGTCTCTTTGATGTTGTCGATCCAGCGTACTCTGTCTACCCTTGGCTCTTCTTTCTGCTTCTCCTCTCTTCATATATGATTTATAAACTAATGAATCACACATCATTAGTTTCATTGAAACTTGCCCAAATGAAAAATCTTTGGCAAGGCACCAGCAGCATAACCAAACTATATATGATCAGAACATGTGTATTTCCAGTGGCAATATATGGATGTAAGGCATGGACATTAAATAAAACAGTAGCAAAGAGAATCGCTGCTGAAATGAGATGGTACAGAAGAATTTTATATATACCATGAACAGCTAAAAAGATAAATCAAGAATTGTTAAGATCAATAAACTTTGAAGAGGGCTGGCTCCTTAACATCCTAACAAGAAAGCTGAGTTTTTTTGTGGCATATAAAGAGATATAACAGCATTGAAAGATTAATAGCTGAAGGCAGAGTTAACAGCAACAGGGGAAGAGGACACCCAAGATGACGGTGGTGCAGTGATATGTCAGATTGTTTAAACGTCTAGCTGCGGCAGGTCAACTCGCCCAGAATTGCGGAGTATTCAGGGAATCCATAAGGAAGACCACTATAGTTGAAACAAAATGGTTCTTTGAATTGTTAATGTACTCTGATATGGTGGAATCGCTCTATCGCGGATGCGTTTATAACAAGTTTTCCTATTTTAACATTTTTCAGAATTCACAATTAGTTTATTATTTAGTGCATATAATTGCATGTAATGAATTTTGGTCATTAAATAATTTCCACCGAAGATGGATGTGTTGGGTCATTGGCACAAATAAAATGGCGACAACCCATTTCCATTCTCTGGACTACATCCTGCTGGAAATCTTAGAAGACGATGGTCCTGCTACAAGGGAGATCACTGGGAGTTTGAGAATGAACGCTGAAGAAGAAATAAATATTTTGTTGGTCCAGACCACATAGTGTTCCACAGTGACATAAATGTCGTCTGCTTTGACTAACGTCACGACACCAATCGTTTTGATAGGATGTCACACGGATGTACAATCTGTAATAATTTTCTATTATGAACAAATTCTGTGACACAACTAGATAATTCTGTGATGTAAATGCACTATTTATAGAGCGTTCCAGAGAGTCTGACAGAACACAGCTATTATATTATACATAGATATATATTTTTATGATATAAACTGAGTTGATCATTACGTTCAGAATAGGACATGCCAGAACTTTTGTATGTCCTGTTTTTTTAAAAATCACATACAGTATGACATAAGCTTTGATTGTTTGTTGTACATTCTCATTTGATATAGACTGTCTTTATTGCATGATTAATTAACATTAGGCTATAAATCAATTAATTAACATTAGGCTATAAATCAATTAATTAACATTAGGCTATAAATCAATTAATTAACATTAGGCTATAAAGCAATTAATTAACATTAGGCTATAAATCAATTAATTAACATTAGGCTATAAATCAATTAATTAACATTAGGCTATAAATCAATTAATTAACATTAGGCTATAAATCAATTAACATTAGGCTATAAATCAATTAATTAACATTAGGCTATAAATCAATTAATTAACATTAGGCTATAAATCAATTAATTAACATTAGGCTATAAATCAATTAACATTAGGCTATAAATCAATTAATTAACATTAGGCTATAAATCAATTAATTAACATTAGGCTATAAATCAATTAACATTAGGCTATAAATCAATTAATTAACATTAGGCTATAAATCAATTAATTAACATTAGGCTATAAATCAATTAACATTAGGCTATAAATCAATTAATTAACATTAGGCTATAAATCAATTAATTAACATAGGCTATAAATCAATTAATTAACATAGGCTATAAATCAATTAATTAACATAGGCTATAAATCAATTAATTAACATTAGGCTATAAATCAATTAATTAACATTAGGCTATAAATCAATTATTTTGTTGGTGTAAATATGAATCATTTCAGATGTGTTTATTATTTTAAAAAGTGGTTTCTTACAAGTTCAGTGTGTATAATTTTTTCTTTATTAAACACATATTTAAGGCTTATTTATTTTTAATGTTTGATGCGGTCTCCCCCAGCAGATGTGAAGAATGTGGTTGGTGACAATTTCTATTTCTTGCTAGTTATTGGTACTGTTCTAGTATAAACCAACACATATTTAACAGAAAAAACTTTAGTGAAATGAAGTTTACCCTAACTAGGGTACAAAGGGACATAAAAACATTATACAAGGGAGACAATCGGAAATAATTGTCCTAATAAAATAAAGCTTTATTGGGACACATAATCTTGCATAAGAACTATATAGGGAGTATAAAATGTTGTGTCTGTGGTTGTTGTTCTTGATTTCCACATAAATTCTGCATGATAACTTTTAAGATGCTATAGAGATGTGACACTGTGTATTGTTTCTCCATTCCATGCTACCCCACACTTGTGCAATGTGTAGAGCACCATTTATCTTGGGGGTCTGTTACCTCTAATATTTTATGGTGGTGCTCCTTCCTGATATAACCTAATTAGACTTTGTTGTTCGCTGGTTAAAAGGGACACGCCTTTCCAAAAGAGAGGTAAACTCATTAACTACCTACCTGCCTACCTACTTAACGCACAGATAGTAAAACAGCAATTGTTTGTACTGCACGCTCATTATTTCTGCGCACTACACATTGAGAGAGCGCCCCCCCCATCCCTGTATGTAGCACGCAGAAGAAATATAGAGTACAAATATTATCAAGAGGTAGTATTTTTCTGTTATGTAGAAACACAATCGATTTCCTGCGTATTTATGTGGAGATTCAAACCGTCATGTTTGAGTTAGCTGCAGTAATATTTGTTATTGCATGTAGGAACAAATACCAGAGAGTTGTCATGTGCAGTTAGCAACAAATACCAGCGAGTTGTCATGTGCAGTTAGCAACAAATACCAGCGAGTTGTCATGTGCAGTTAGCAACAAATACCAGCCAGTCGTCATGTGCAATGACTATCTAAAAACTGGATTAAAAACCTAAACTGTATTGGCATCTACTAGGAAAGAAACATTATTTCATATCTTGGGTATTTGTGCAACATTTGGTTTCATATCTTGGGTATTTGTGCAACATTTGGTTCCATATTCTGTAATAATTTTGATTATGAAGGCATTCTGTGACACAAGTAGATAATTCTTGATTAGTAACTAGCATCACTGCACAAGGAACATTCCCATAAGTGCCGTGATTTTCATTCCGTCAACTATCTAAAAGTATATAAGCTTAGTGTTCAAGTTGGGTTCTGAGTTTTTCAAAGCATTTCCTCCACACTACTAAGTGATGTAGCTTCCTCTGAGAGAGTTTCAACTAAATCATGCACACACAAAATAGAAAGTGAAGATGGATAGGACACAACTTCAGAAAGAAACCTGATAACATAATCAGACAGGCAATGGACTGGAACCCACATGGAAAGAGCAAGTTAGAAAACCAATTATCATCTGGAGAAGAACAACGGAGAAAGGGACCAGATCACTTGGGGCCTTGTGAGTGCGGATGACAGCACAATTAATAAAATGTTGGAGGAACAACAATTGTAGCCTTATGATCCACAGGGAAGTGTATGGAAATAGAGTTATCATGACCTATTTTATACCAGTGATCCACCCATGTGTTAGGGCCCAAAAGAAGAGCATGGAATAACAACACTGTGGTTGGACATGGATGTCATAGGAGGTGACTAAGGAGGTTATGAAAGTAGGGGTTGACTTTCCCATTTCAGAGGGTCAAGGTGACCCAGAAGCCATGTATGTTTGGCTAAAATGTGAAGGTATCGCAGCCAAGCTGTAAACCAATTCCATTCTCGGAATTACATCTTGCTAATAAGCAGGAGTTTGAGAGAAAGAAACAGAAAATATCAATGAACATTATTATTCCATCTCATTAGTTCCCAGATCTTAATCTGCGGAAGGTCTACTGAGAGCTGTGACCATCCTTCATGTTGAAGTAGAGACCAGATCGGAGCAACTCATGTCTCAGAACACAACTCTTTGCAGTCAATTTACAAAAGTCAAGATCAGCAAGATACAGCTAAATGTGCAGGCAGCAGAGCACATGCTTCAAGAATGTCCGGAATATGAAATATTGAAAACTGCAGTGTAACCCTGTACACTATGGAATTGCAGGAAGTGAGGCGACTGGCAAAAGCAGGTACAAAAAAGTAAACTTAGAACGGGGTATTTAGGTTTTTGCTAATCACTGGAAACATATAAAGCATACAAATGGTGTCGTAGACCACATCTGCATCTTAGGATCCGACTAAAGAAGAGGAAGGTGTTGAAATAGAACATGTCGGACAGTAGAATTATAGGGATGGAAGGTGAGAATAAGTTTGATCCTGTCATCGGAGGAAGACTGAGTTCTTGAAGGTGTCATATCGGAAGAGACTGCACAATTGCAATAGAGCAGACCTAAGGACTGTTAGGGTATTGCTGACAGAGGAAGAATTCCATCATCTCCAAGAAAGTTCTCTTCCTCACTATACAGACGTCTCAGGCAGAGAAGTTGAGAGAATGGCATGGAATCATGATAGGAAGGGAGATGATTACAGGACACAGCTATGGGCATCAGTCGGTTTGTAGTGTACCATATGCTAAGACAGGAGGGTTGGATAGTGATGGATATGTCAAGGAACATTACTTTGGAGGTAATATCTCTGATGTGAACTTGATGGCCGGGTGAAGTTGTCGTTGAAGCGTGACAGATCAGCCTCAGACATGACCTTGATATCAATCCCATCGATGTATTTATGAAACACCAATGGGGAGGGCCCACCATAGGTTTGCCATACCTGGTGCTCAAGGTGGTCCATAAACAAGCAAGCATAGCTGGGTCGCATCTTGGTGACACCACTAATTGTGGTACAAAAAAAGGAACAATTCCATCACAGAATTTATCACAAACTGAAGCAAAAATGCTCATTAAAAGAAAGTACAAACATACATGGAGTCAGAGAACAGGCATCAACTTTCCACAAGACTCTATCCTAAATATGAATATAACACATAAAACTACCATCTTTAGTCTCCATACACGACATTATAGACTACAAGCATATCACCACAAACTAAAATTAGCCCAGAATGACCAATGTTCATGTCAAAAGAGCCCAAAGACCCTAGAACATATTCTGCAGACTCTTTGGTGACTTGAGAACTAAAACCTGATCTCAAGACACAAACTGAAGGTGAAGCTGTGGGGCAACCACGAGGACCTCCTGCTGAACACAGGAAACTGATTGTAGAAGAAGAAATACTGAAATAAACCCACTGGCACAGAGTAAGAACACTGTATGAGCTACGGAGTTTATACAAGACACAAAATTGCAAATGACACATTTCAAGCGAATGAAAAAAAATGGTGGCTAAAAGTGATCTAGAAATCCAATAAAATTTTACATCTTGTTGTTTGTCATACCAGTTCCTGTCTCAGACAGCACTCGTTGAATGTATTTTCCATCAGAAGTTCCTGTATATATGTCTCAGACAGCACTCGTTGAATGTATTTTCTACCAGAAGTTCCTGTATATATGTCTCAGACAGCACTCGTTGAATGTATTTTCTACCAGAAGTTCCTGTATATATGTCTCAGACAGCACTCGTTGAATGTATTTATTATCTACTTATATTTATCTACTAGTTATTCTGTCAGTTGAGTTGTCATATTACCCATTTTGAAATATCACTTGTCGATATCCAAATGCTGATGAGTAATGCTACTCTTGTCTGCACAATGCCATTCTTAACCAGATCACAATTAGTGTCTCCGCCCGTCACCGTTATTACTTGTCCCTTACAATCGCTTTTTTAAACCTGTGTCATTGCGATTGATATGACATTTTTTGTGTGTGCGCAAGGTCTATTAGAAACCATGACCATTGCGTAGATCCATGGTTTAGCTTCCTGTTTTATCTTTTAATCAAAGCAATCGAACGCAAGATTGATTTATTACGATTTTTAAAAAATTAATGGAGTTTTAACTGACTTTACAGTCACTGCAAGCGTTTTATTTTTACTTGTGTTGTTGCGATCGATATTACATTTTTAGTTTGTGCTGGGTCTATTAGAAACCATGACCATTGCGTAGATCTGTGGTTTAGCTTCCTGTTTTATGTTTTAATCGAAGCAACGAGACGCAAGACTGATTTATTACGATTTTTTTTTTAATTAGCGGAGCTTTAACCGATTTTCGAGTCGCTGCCGGTCGCTTTTTTTACTTGTTTCGTTGTGATCGATATTACATTTTTAGTTTGTGTCGGGTCTATTAAAAACCATGACCATTGCGTAGATCTGTGGTTTAGCTTCCTGTTTTATGTTTAATTGAAGCAATTGGACATAAGACTGATTTATTACGATTTTTTAAAAATTAGCGAAGTATTAGACCTAGTTTTGGAAATAGAAGATATTCATATGTACACTGATGATGACAGCGGTAGTTACGATGGAAATATGCACGATGTAGGTAATTTGCGTATCAAATATAACGTGGTAGTGACAGTGACTTTCTTTGTTAGGTAGGCCTAATGTTTCTGACAAAGAGATGGACATGCATGGTACTAATTGTGACATCACAAATTTCGCCGTAGTGATGTAGTTTTTCAAGTAGAAGTTGAGAATTTTGTACAAAACGTTGGGTCTGTACATAATCTTGATGAGATTGCCACACGTTATGAATACTTTAGCATCATTATCAAAGATGAGTTTATCAATTTGCATCCGATCGGACAAATTTGTATGTAATATAACACAAAGAACAAGCACGGAAAGAAGACACAATCTGCAACTGCCATTGAAATAAAACGTCATTTAAAAAAATTTATATTATGATGGACCTGTGTATTCTGTTTGAGTATGGCATGTACTGGAGTACAGATGACAGGTTCAACGTTTTGGGCATATCACCCTGTTTGGAAAAAAGGATATTTTAGAATATATCTCAATATTTTCATCTCAATATTACTACTCACTCAACACCCCAAGGTAAAAAAAATAATTTCCCCCACATTATGTTGAGTTTGACAGTTTATTATTTAAAACATATATGTATTAAATTATCTTTGATATAGGTTTATGCAAGACTATTCATTTTTCTTTTGATCTGCCAAGTCTGAGTGTGATATGATGAATAGTTTGAAAGAAAATGCAATTTTTTCATCATCATATCCATCATTTGGAGGAGTTGTGCCCCTTGCTTTAGGTATCAGGGATTGACAATTGGGAAATCTCATAGGGGCAAAAGGGTTAAAGAAGTGCAGGTTTTCTGAAGTTGACTTAGTGATCCATACAGTAAGTTAGTGAATTTTCAATTGAATTTATTCGAGGACCGTCAATCTTTTATAGGCATTCTAAAAATATGATCAGAAAGTTTTGTGTGCAGTAAGTTTCACATGGTTCTCATGAATCTGTCACAAGATATTACCAAATATATTTTTTTTACCGTGACCTCTTCCATGACCCCACAAATCTTGCAGTGAGTATAATTCAGGTAACTACGAGAAGTCAATGACCAGGTGGACAAAGTCAATAGGCTGAATGATGTCCAATCAGAGAATATCTTTTATAAAAGTAAGGCCAAAAAATAAGTTGTTTCTTTGTTTTGAACAGCATATATGAGAAATAAACTATATACAATATAAAACAATAAAGAAGAAATATAAATTTGGGATTTTGAAAAGTGTTATATAGAGAATTTGTTATACAAAAGATGCAATATAGAGAGAAGTGTATTATTTTAGCTCTTGAACCGTATTTCATTGATAGTGCAAAAAGGCAAAGCATGCACGATCTTGGTTAGCTTTGAACTTGGTGACAAGCCTGCAAGTATGAGAACCAGTTGTTTCCTGCGTCTGCCCCACTAGAGATATGGTTACAGACGTCAACCATTCAGTAGAAGTGGTAAAAACACTAAACATATACAGACTGTACCAATGGTGATAAGTCTGAAAAGTGTAACCTGTACCAAAGTTGACTAGTCTGAAAAGTGTAAAATGTACCAATGGTGACTAGTCTGAAAAGTGTAGACTGTACCAATGGTGATTAGTCTGAAAGTGTACAGACTGGCTATACCATTGGTGCCTCTGACAAGCATACAGACAGACTGTACCAATGATGAATAGTCATTGAATAGTCACTGACAATTATACAGACAGACTGTACGAGATTAGACTCTGACAAGTATACTACACAAACTGTACCAATGCTAGTCTGACAAGATTACAAATGTATGATTAGTCTCTGACAAGCGTACAGACAGACTGTACCAATTGTTAGTCTCTGACAAGTATACTATCAGACTGTATCCAATGATGATTAGTCCAGATAGATATTTTATAAAAGTATTTTTCTTTTCTGGTTCATGATGAGAGCAATTGTGCCACGTGTCCATAAATACATTCGTCTTCACCATTCTGATTTATGATGTTTACTGCCTTCTCATTCTGAATCTCTTTGATTATTTTTAGGCCCTGTTATATATCACTTGATTGATTGATATATATGTGTATTGTCTGTTAAGGATGTATCAATTAAATATGATGATTTGGAAACGCTCAGGCATTGTTTTACGTTGATGTTATTATGATCTTTGAATTTTGGGACACATTCACAAGCCTTGTGTGAAAGATGATAATACAAGAGTAGTTTAATTATGTTGTTCACAAAACTGAACAGTACAAAGTAATGTAATTTACAATTCACAACAGACTGAATAACACAAAGTAATTTAGTATTATATTTTTTCAATTTTTTGTTTCTTCTCTAGGATCTAGTCTGGAGAACATAAATGCTCTTTGACACAGTTTATAGATCAGTTGCAATATCTGCATGTTTCAGTTTGACATATCTGATTTGAGCATGGCTTTTCAAGTTCTATAGGATGGACAGCCTCCATTTCAAAACCTCATTAGTCGCCTCTTACAACATACATGGCATATAACAGGCTATTCTTTGCTCCAGTTTCAGGTCTTGGCAACACACAGGCTATTTTATAATTCAAAAAACAGACTGAAGTATCATTTCGAAATCTGATCTTTAAGATTTGTTTTCAAATTTGACAACACCTTTTGGTAATGGGAGATATATGAGCTCTAAATTGTCTGTTGGAAAAGTGTTACTACAGAAATTAAATAGAATGGCATAAATCATATGGTGGTTGCAGACTCAAAGCAAAGAAAAAAAAAGTGTTTTCTGGAAAGAACAAAATCATAATTCAACAAAGAGGATTTGAACCAGGTCTGTCAGATGACACCTACACACCTCGCAACTTGAGTCAACACATTTTCCATCTTCGACTATGCAGCATCCCTAAAAAAATATGTGATTTTAGTTGAGACTATCATTGTGTATATTCTGAAGCTACCATGAATATGGGCCAATCAAATGACACACAGGCAACAACAACAACAACAACACACACACACTGCACAGGTATGTAAATTCCTAAAGAACCACAAACATTTTAACATCAGCACAGCCAAAAGGCCTCAGTTGTAAACATAAATATATTATTCTTGAAAGGAAAAGATTCTTGATTCTCAAACTCCCGCTGGATCTCTCTTGTAGCAGGACAATGGCCTTACTAGATTTCCAGCAGGATATAGTCCAGAGAACGGAAGTGCATGTTGTTGCCATTTTATTTGCACCAATGGCCCAACACACCCGCCTTTGGCGGAAGGAAAATATTCATAGCACGTGTTTTAATAAAAAAATCTGCAAGATTAAGAAATGCTTAACCTAAGTCAAGAGACAGTAACATAATGCAATCTGTTCTCTGAACTACATACTGCTACTGCAGGAGTTTGAGAATGAACGAAGAGAAAGGAAGGTTTGAATATCCATTACATTACAATCTTAGATTACATATCAATCTTACATTACACTACAATCTCACATTACTTACTTTACATTTCACTACAATATTACATTACATTCTTAGATTACATATCAATCTTACATTAAACTACAACCTCACATTACTTATTTTACATCCTTACATTTCACTACAATATTACATTACATTACAATATTACAGCACATTTTAATCTTACATTACACTACATTGCAAACTTACATTACATTACAATCAGCTTTTGAAGTAAAAGCAACATTTTAGATATGTCTAAATTCTATCTGTATGTCACAATTCTTGTTCCCAGCTATGCATTCTTGAGTTGTTTTCTCTGCTCCTGCAATGATACAATAAAATATAAAATTCACAATAAAATAATAATACAGAAACCGTTCTTTGTTGCCATCACTATATTTTCACTCCGATGTCAGTCAAACATCATAGCGAGGAACATAATCTTTTCACTCCGATGTCAGTCAAACATCATAGCGAGGAACATAATCTTTTCACTCCGATGTCAGTCAAACATCATAGCGAGGAACATAATCTTTTCACTCCGATGTCAGTCAAACATCATAGTGAGGAACATAATCTTTTCACTCCGATGTCAGTCAAACATCATAGCAAGGCACAAAATCTTTTCACTCCGATTTCAAACATCATAGCAAGGCACAAAATCTTTTCACTCCGATGTCAGTCAAACATCATAGCGAGGAACATAATCTTTTCACTCCGATGTCAAACATCATAGTAAGGCACAAAATCTTTTCCCCCATGCAAAACAGACAGAAAAATAATGCTTATAAACAGAGATGAACTCACAGCTACAATAGTAATTGACAGAGAAAAAACTAAAAAATGTCAGCAACTTGAATATATTGGTTCAACCAGCAACACCACAGGAGATTGTTCAGCAGAGATCAGAAAGAGATTAGCAATGACCCTAAAAGAAGCATCCCAGATGAAAAATAAATGACGGGGCAAAGAGAAAAACAAAGTTGCAACTATATTTTATCAATAACGACATATGGCTGGGAGACCTGAGTAGTGACATCCACAGTAGAGAATACAATAACAGAATGTGAAATGTTATATATAGATCTTAAGAACATCAGATGGCAAGACAAGATTCCAGATACCACTGTCCTTGATAGAGCTGGTATCCCAAGCATTGACATGATCCTGATGCAGACACAGATTCGTTGGGCAGGTCATTTGGTGCGTATGCCAGACTATCGTCTGCCAAAGATACTTCTCTATGGTGAGCTAGAGAAGGGTATACAATCTCAAGGTTGCCAAAGGAAGAGCTACAAGGACTCGTTAAAGAACTCACAGAAAGCCTTTGAAATAGACCACGATACATGGGAAGAACTTGCACAAAATAGATCTACATGGCGTTCTAAAATAAAAAAGAGCGCATCATCTTGTGAAAAGAAGAGAATGCAGCAGCTCAACAGCGGAGAGCAGCCAGAAAGTCACGGATAGAACAAGATCCGTCTACAGTCGTTATTCCATGTCCAAACTGTCCAAGGACATTTACAGCTCGAATAGGGCTCATTAGCCATATACGAACTCATAATCAAGGACATAACTAAAATTGAATTTTCAAAAGTGGATGTAACAAATGGTCATCATCATCTTGTGATGGACGAACAACATAGGTCTTAAGAATATCATCAACAGAGAGACAAACCAACATTGATATCCACAATGAAGATTTGCTCCTTAAAACCAACAAAAAAACACAAACCAACATGTAAATAAATAAAACTCATAACCTGTCAGGGTGGTTGGGGTGTTAAATTGAGACATTTGGTGCAGAAAGATCACTACCATCCTGATGAGTATGAAAACTTCACACACTGTTCAGTCCTCCATATTATCCGGCCATGTCGTCATCTGTCCATCTCCATTGTGCCCTGCAGAGCATCTTTTGTCATTGAGAAATGTCTCAATAAGTAATTTTTGTCACAATGAGCATAAACAAACTTCCGGTAAAACGGTGCACCATAACAGCTGTGTTTTTCTGTGGCCAATTCATTCTGGGAGTTCAGAGAGAGGATTTGGTTACCACCCATATTAAAACAAGCCACTCAACAAGAAGATTTGGTTACCACCCATATTAAAACAAGCCACTCAACAAGAGGATTTGGGCACCACCCATATTAAAACAAGTCCACTGAACAAGAGGATTTGGGCACCACCCATATTAAAACAAGTCCACTGAACAAGAGGATTTGGGCACCACCCATATTAAAACAAGTCCACTGAACAAGAGGATTTGGGCACCACCCATATTAAAACAAGCCACTCAACAAGAGGATTTGGGCACCACCCATATTAAAACAAGCCCACTCAACAAGAGGATTTGGGCACCACCCATATTAAAACAAGCCCACTGAACAAGAGGATTTGGGCACCACCCATATTAAAACAAGTCCACTGAACAAGAGGATTTGGGCACCACCCATATTAAAAAAACAAGCCCACTGAACTGTGATTTTGAGGCATTAAGCCAACATATTCCAGACATGTGAAAAGACATATGTTAGAAATATTAATTATGGGGGAAGGTTCCAGGAAGAAGAAAAAGAGGCAGCACAAGGGGTCGATGGATATAGGATGTCAAAGACCTATTGAACATGACACTAGAAGAAGCAGGGCAGCTTGCACAGACCGAGAGCCTTACAGAATGACAGTGAGGACAATGTTCTGCAAAGGACATGTCACATAGAAGTGTCAGAATGAGACATATATTACAGTTGATTTTGTTGCAGCAACTTCAACAAAAAACTGAATAGATATTAGTGAAAAAACACACAGCAATAGGTTTAACAGTCACAAAATTGACTACATCATATGAAAAATCAAGTTCATGGTTTACAAAATGGACTGAATTTATTTATTTCACCAAAATATCTTTATCAAGAAAGATGTTTGTCCTGTATTTTTTCCTGATAAAGGCATTTTGGTTAATATGTCAAACAGTCTGTTCTTTGTGAACTGTGAAACTTTTTTAAAACTATTTTTGTAACTTCTTTGTTACGATCAGTTATTTTATTAGCACCATAATTATGCACTTCAGAAATGTTCACTTTAACTTGTTTAAATATATTGTAACTATCTGTTATGGTCTATGTTAAGTCTGTAGACTTTCATTTGCTCTTTACTGGGCAGGAATATTCATAATTCAATACTACCGTTCTAATAAACCTGTATGACAACTATGATGATGAGTCTGTTACTTTTGTCCAGGCAGTGGAGTTTTACTTCCATCTCTAGATTATTTTTTCCCTGACAATAAATGTTTTTTTAATTGGGAAGCCCTGTGCAAGCCCCAGAAGTCTTTGGATAAAGAGTACAATGCCATGAGCTGAACAGACTTCTACTCTGGTGGGGATTTTTGCCCAGACTTTCTTGCACTGCAGTTAAAAGGGTCGATTCCTTCCCAGCAGTACAGTCATGAACTTTAACAGGCTCATCGATTTAACATGATCTGAGACAACCCCATGCATGGCAGACAGCAGTACTGCTATTCTTCGCTCCCATTTCAGGCCCCTTTAACACATGGGCAGACAACTAAGACAACATATTCTGGTATCTGATTATTTAACAAACCTTCAAGATCATTGGCAATATCTTCAATGCTTTGCTGAACTGTGGGACTAGAGGTTCCAAACAGCTATTGTTGACAGTAATTCTCTTTAATTTAGACCACCTGCCAGATTCTCTGAGCATCTTTTTGAAGTGAAACATCTGAAATTCACCAAAAACAACATTTACATAAAAGAGCAATTTTGTATATTTAGACATTAAAAAGCTAGATGAATTATTTAGATTTTAAAAAACAGAATTGTTATGGCTAAAGCACCTCAAGTTGTTAAAAAAATATCTACATCAATAATTAAATCATTAATAATGTATAAAAAGATCTTGGACAAACCACTTCTGTACATGTGGAACATGGATAATACAGGCATCAACATGGAACTATGGAAACATTATTGTTTTGCATGGACAGCTAGGAAAACTAATGAGGAGGTGCTGAAGGGTCAATCTTAATTTTTTTTGGCATGTTATGCATTTAGGAGCCAATCTTCAGTTGTTTTAGTAGCCAACCCTCTTCCATTGTTTAAGATACAGCCCTCTTCCACTATTTAATAGCCAACCTTCTTTCACAGTTTAGGAGTCAACTCTCATCTATTGCTTAGTAGCCAACCCTCTTTCGTTGTTTGGGAGGTTTAGGAGCCAACCCTCAACCCTCTTTCATTGTTTGGGAGGTTTAGGAGCCAACCTGCTTTCATTGTAGCCAACTCTCATCTATTGTTTAGTAGCCAACCCTCTTTCATTGTTTAGGAGCCAACTCTCACCTATTGCTTAGTAGCAAACCCTGTTCAATTATTTAGAAGCCAACCCACTCCCACTGTTTAGTAGCCAACCTTCTTCCATTGTTTAGAAGCCAACACACTTCCACTGTTTAGTAGCCAACCTTCTTCCATTGTTTAGAAGCCAACCCACTTCCACTGTTTAGTAGCCAACCTTCTTCCATTGTTTAGAAGCCAACCCACTTCCACTGTTTAGTAGCCAACCTTCTAGCAGATAATCCAGTGAATCAGTAGCAAGTAAACAGTCAGTCAGTAAGGAGATTAGTAAGCAGGAAGTAGATCAGCAAGTTAGGAGATGTGTGAACAAGAACTCAATAAATAAGTCAGTCAGTCAGTGAACCCACTGCGGACTGTTGGGTCACCGTTACCGACTGAGGGACTCATACACAGATGAATGTCCATGTGGATCCTGAACCAAGGCTCCTGAACACATACTTCAGGACTGTCAAATATACAAAGAACAGAGACAGTGGACCTGGCCAGAGGATAAAGACTTGTGGCAAAAGCTATGGGGCAGCCGCTCTGACTTGGAGAAGACAGTGGACTTTGCCCTGACGACAGGCCTGACATATAACATGACAGCAAATACTGAACGCAGAAGAAGTCACTCTGCTAATTAGAAAGCAAGAAGTCAGTCTGCAATAAAATCAGTCAGTTAGTTAACAAATAAGTCAGTGAGGAGATTAGCAAGACGTCAGCAAGACTGAAAAGAAGAAGCATAAATACTTTTTCCCCCCTAGGTGACTTCAATAAAATGTTTCCCAGTTTCTGGCCAGATATACAAAAACAGTAAGTGAGGAGATTAACATACAATGTATGAGAAGGAAGAAAAAAAGACTATAGATGCCACTGACCTCCTTGCCTTCAAGCAAAGTGATTGCAGTTCCTGAACGATTAGCTCTAGCAGTTCTGCCCACTCTGTGGATGTATGTCTCAATGTACGTAGGTGCATCGTAAGATATAACATACTGCACATTTTCTATGTCCATTCCTCTGGTCATCACATCTGAGCAGATCAGGCTAGAAATAACCACAAAAAAAAACATGTTTACAACTGTAATAGTTTCACTTCATTATGCACTCTCTTGAGGCCATTGGCACAAATAAAACGGAGACACAACACATTTCCATTCTCTGGACTAAATCCTGCTGGAAACCTAGTAGGACCAGGGTCCTGCTACAAAAGAGATCACGTGAAGTTTGATAATGAACAATGAAGAAGATGTCTTCTGGAAATGAGATAAATCTCCACAGTTTATTTTACAAGGGAGATCCAGTGGGAGTTTGAGAATTAATGCTGAAGAAGAAGTTGAATTCGATGCATGCCTTTTCATGGGAACATCAGGTTTGGGAGACATATACAGGTCCTTTTCCATTACTATTTCATAGATATATTGATGATGGTATTGGTATTACTGACATGCTTGAGACAGAATTGTCTTGCTTCATCAACTTTATCAACAATTGTAACCCTGCTATTCAATTCACATCTAATATCTCTACTACTTCTGTCAACTTTCTTGACATTATTGTCACTATTCATCCCCCTTACCTCAGCACATCTGTTTACTGCAAACCTACTGATGCACATCCCCCTTACCTCAGCACATCTGTTTACTACAAACCTACTGATGCACATGGTTTTCTGCTCTATACTATGAACTCTCTGCCATTCTCCCAGATTCTATACCGTTGTCACTTATGTAATGATGATGACAACTGCCTTGATAAATCCTCGGAGTTGATTTGTTTCTCTTGTAGATGTTCGTTCCCTGACAGTATCCTTTCATCGGTGTCGCGTCATGTCCATAATTGATCTCGGCTTGATACTTTGACTAAAACTCAGGTTACTTCGTCCTCCTCTGATAGAGTTAAACTTATCCTTACTTTTCATCCCCATAACTCTACTGTTCGTCAAATCTTGTTCAAGCATTATTCCCTTCTCCAGTCTGATTCTGAAACTTGTGTCGCTGTCCAGGACTTTCCTTTGCTTGCCTATAGGTGTGACAAAATCTTAATGACATCTTGGTCCAGTCACCTAAGGTGCTCCTGCTCACTTTGACACTATTCGTTGCAAATGCAGTTGTTTCTACACATGTCCCTATGTAGTTCAGATCCACTCGGTTTCATTTCCTAAGGCTACTTTCACTATCAATGAGGCCTTTACATGTGATTCTCGTAATGTCATTTTACATTATCATATGTAAACGCTGTGACAAGAAGTATATAGGTGAAACGGGCTTACGATTGAGTGATCACTTCTGTAGGCATCTTCATGCCATAAAACACAGAGAACCGACCCCCATCACCATTCATTTCAATGTTGATGGTCATCATGGTGCCCTCAATATCCAGCTCACTGCCCTCAGATCCTGCACCACGGATGACAGATCTAGGTATCAATTTATTTTTAGTTCGGTACCCTCAAGCCTATTGGACTTAACTCTGAACATTCATTTGTTTAAATTTGTGTCTGTGATCTTTATTGTATTGCTGTCCCTGTTGTATCAGGTAATAGTTTGTTATATCTGTTCTCACATCCATCCCCTTTTCAACAAAACCAGCTGCCATGAATACATGTTTACACATACATCATTGTCACCTTGAACTTCATTGTTTACATGTCAATAGTGTATCTAGTGCCTCTGGTGGTACATTGCTTTTACTTTTTCAATGTTTGTTTTTTTATATATTCTTGAGAAAGACCTAACCATTTGAAACATTGAAAATGTATATTGTCATTTTTATTTTTGTGTGTTTACACCCCATAGCCCCTTAGTAATAGTCTGCTGTATTCAAGTGAAACTTCAAAAACCTGTGTTCTACATAAGAAATGAATACTACCCAGAAAATTGGAACCAAAGTTGATAATAAAAGAGAGGATAAGAAGAAGAGAAAGAAATAGAAAGACAAGTAGAACAAGATAAGAAAGAGAAATGGGAAAAGCTGCAGAACGAATACAGTTGAATCCCTCTATCACACATCCTTTTATAACCCATTTCTCTATTTATATTCAGATTAGTATATTTTTTTTTATCATACTTGTTATTTTGCTTTTCCTGTTGCTCTATACAAGACAAAGTTAACAACAACAGTCTTACTGTTGCAAGTCTTATCTTTCAATAACAAATGAAAGAAGAAAGCAATGGTAACAAACTAAAGTTAACAACAGTCTTACAGTTGCAAGTCTCCTCTTGCAAATTTACGAATGATTCGTTCTCTTTTCTCTGTATGAACTCCCGATGAGAGTTCAGCCACCTTGAGGCCCTCCATTTGCTTGGCAAGTAAGTATAGTCTGAAGCAGAAAATTTATACAATGAGTTATTGCAAACAAATAAAGTGAACCGGTTTATTGCAAACAAATAAAGTGAACCGGTTTATTGCAATGATCGAGGGTAGCAGTTAATTATTCAGGAATCTACAAGTATTTTGTAACGGTTGAGTAGTATTAGAAAGAGTGTGTATGATTGGAGATCCAGCTTTCTTCTGTCCAATCAAATTCTAGGGCATCTCAGCAGTTTATACTACAGTCTCATTCTGTTTAGCCACAGTTCTGACAATTTTGCTCCTCTGACATTTCATTTCCTTTTTTTTCTTTCTTAAAGTCCCACTGGTTAACAGAATGTAGTACAAGTTCCACTTATTAACAGAATGTAGTACAAGTCCCACTGATTAACAGAATGTAGTACAAGTCCCACTGGTTAACAGAATGTAGTACAAGTCCCACTGGTTAACAGAATGTAGTACAAGTCCCACTGGTTAACAGAATGTAGTACAAGTCCCACTGGTTAACAGAATGTAGTACAAGTCCCACTGGTTAGCAGAATGTAGTACATTTTGTATAAAACTTGTCCTGCATGTGAGAATCAGACCATGGTTTGGAGCAGTGGTTCTCAACCTATGTTTTAAACCACACCCCCTTGGGCACTAAAAAATGATTATTGACTTTCTTTGGAACTCAACAAGAAACTTGCAAGGCAGTCCAGCTTGGTCAACCGCAATGCAGATGCATTGCAGGTGCAATCAATGTGAATGTCCTGATATGGGTAGATGTTACCACAATATGGCGACACTTAGAATACATATTGAACCTGCTGAACGAAGCGCGTGCTAGAGGGAAGAGTTGTGTATGAGAAACGATAGAGCTGTAAAGAAGTTACAATTGTCCAGCATGAGACTAGTCGGCAGAAGTGTTGTTAATGGTCAGAACACATAGAACTCCAAATTTCCAACCACAATTGACCACATTCAAAGTAGGAGTCATGACTCCTCAACTTGAGCATGTACTCCTGAATATGAAAAAAAAAGGAGTGAATACAGCTCCCCATTGCACAAAGGAAAAGTGTGGAACACATGATGGGGAGCATATATTGTTCGAATTCCTGACCAAAGAAGTATTGAGGCTCAAACTCTGGACATTGTGGGCAACATAGACGGGAGCAAGTTCTTGTCTTTGAGCTCATAGCAAACCTAGTTTAACTCCACTGTCACCATTGCCCAACACTGATTATACAGAGAGAATTTGGTTCAGTACCCAAGGGAACAGAGAATTTGGTTGAGTACCCAAGGGCACAGAGAATTTGGTTCAGTACCCAAGGGCACAGAGGGCAATGATATCTATCTTACATGAGATTTGTTCGCCGACTGTCAAGTTTCTTGTCCAAGATGGCTGCAATCCACCTAGTTCTTTGGGTGATAAACGTAGTCACAACACAGACTGCACTTGGTGATTGATTGGAAGGCCATCATTAGTAGATGAGACAAGTGTGTGAGAAATACACAAGTCAAAGCCCAGACCTCTGAATGTGTTTTGGCATAGCAGCACCTGGCCTAGGAAGGTGTATCAACCCTGAGTCTAATTCGACAGTCGCCGTTGCACAACATTATTTATTCAGAAGAAATTAGGCCCAGGACCTAGAGGTAGGTAATGGAATGATCTTGCTAGAAGTAATAGTTCACAGGCGGCAAATGCCTCATCAGAAGAAAGATGCACATTGGATGACCCAGGCAAACTATCAGCTCATCTTGTTACATATATCCCCTCAGAGTAGGCTTCTTTTTAGGCATTGCAGTAAGCCAAAAGCTGCAGTGTCCTGGGTATGAAAGAAAGTTCAGAGAAACCACTCTACTGCACACAGGAAGAGCAAGTTGCTCACAATTCCTGGGGTTAGTGACAAACAAACAAAAATGGTGGCTAGCTCCGTTGGCGACATACTTCATCCAATGAGATATCGTGTTAAATAGACATACCAGAGCCTTATTGGTCAATGCCCATACTCGGGAAACATGCGCAATCGAAGCCGGTACATCCCCACGTCCGTCATGATTGTTGTGAAAATGTCTAGGTGGAAGTAACACGTTTTATACCAATTAATCTGACCACATCTCACATCGGTACGATGCCTTGATGGTGAATCGGGTTTATAGGCCGTTGTATCATTGTATTTTGAATAAAATAACATTGAATCATGGCTTGAATCATGAATTATTTAGTTATTTAGTTTCACAGCAGTGAATATACAGAATGTTGTGTTGGTTTGGGGGCTTGTAAAGGTATAATATCGAATATGTTGAAGTGACACCAAAAATGACTCTAGGCCTAAGCTCAAAGAACAATTTTACTGCAAATCTACATATTTTATACAGTTCCCATGGAAATATTTTGATAATTTCACAATGAAAGAACATAAATACAACAGATATGCGTGTGATTTATTGTACAGTGTTGCCAAGCAATTCGATAAGTAAGGTAAGTAACTTTTATTTACTTATTTTTTTCTCTTTATTTGTTATAAAATGTTTTTTTTGTGAAAAACTTCTTTACCATTTCCTCATACGTCTGGTATCACACACACATGTACAGAAATTACACCATTATATGCAGAATTCAATTCTTTATTTATATGTGCAAATAGTATTTAAATATCTCTAACAACCAAAAAATTACCACATTTCAAAACAGCCACCATCAATAATGCAAATTCTCAAAAAAGAATCCGGTGGCAGGAAGACTTTTTGTATTTCTCAATCCGGCTTGCTAAAGGTTAACTTCCCAGAGTTTGTAAAACAATATATAAAATTATTTAATGACGATGATCCTACCTGTGTGTTGATTCAACAGAATTTGTAAAACACAAGACTTGCTGAAACTTTTGGTTTATGACAAAATGAAAAAGTACAAGAGGCTTCTCTGCCTTCTTGCAGTCCATAAACGTTTCCTGATTGAGAAGAAATACAAAATAATAATATAATGATGAGATCTTATTTCAGGGGTTTCTGTTCATCAATTGATTATATCAATTGATGATGATGTTCCTCCTTCGCAAGCGAAGATGAGCATGGCATGAAAAACATTAAATGCGATGAAAAAAAAAATATATATAATAATTAAAATTGGCAATTAACTAATTTGGTTTGTGAGTTCGTAGATGCCTGATGAGTCTGATTCGTGCACGGAAAGTTCTATTGCAGTGCATGTAGGAATGCTTAAGGTTCGGGTAGGAGAATTTACGGATTTTTCCTTCCACTTCTTGCGCTTGTGGATTTCCCACAGTGTTCTTTCTTTTTCAAATTTCGTGATGCCAGTAGTGATCTGGGTGTGCCAGGCTGAGCGATCAAGTGCTGTAGTCTCCCAGGAGCTAGGATCGATGCTGCAGTTCTTGAGAGAGCTTTTTAAGTGATCCTTGAAGCACTTTGTATTAATTATTTAACAGTGAAAAGTTGATGGTTCATGTCTAGTTTTTCTACTCATCAATTGATTGTATTAATTATTTAACAGTGAAAAGTTGATGGATCATGTCTAGTTTCTTATTCAATCTTAACCCTAACCCCAACACTTCATTTGTGTATGTGCCCTTGTTACTGAGTTGATGATATTCATTGCATAATTTACTACAAAGAACACTACACATATTTATCAAACAATAGTGTCATCTAGGAAATCTCCACTACGGAAGGTGTATATCCTACTAAATCTACAGAAACCCAATCAGAACACTTTTCATATTTTTTTAATATTCATTACTGCTAAGTATATATGTACAAAACTAAATCAAGACCCAAAATTAATATTGAGAACTGCAATTTGGAAGAAGTGACACATTTTGATTATTTAGGAACGAATATAAAAAATGCGGGGTACTGCACAGTTGAAATCAAGAGAAGAACAGCAATAGAGCTGGCAAAATTAAAACAGATAAAGAAACTATGGCAAGGTACTAACATAAGAACCAAATTGTGTTTACTACGAACATGTGTGTTTCCTGTGATGACATATGGATGTGAAGCATGGACACTAAATAAAACAGTGGCCAAGAGAATAACATCATTTGAATTAAAGTGTTATAGAAGAGTTTTGAGAATACCATGGATAGTGAAGGAAACAAACCAGGAGGTGTTACGAACAATTAACATCCAGGAAGGCTGGGTTCTGAACACCATATTTTAAAAAAAGTTAGTTTTTTTCGGTCATATTGAGAGACACAACGGCATGGAGAGAGTGTTACTGGAGGGAATGATAGAAGGCAACAGGGGCAAATGCCGACCAAGATGTAGTTGGACAAAAGACATTCAAGAATGCCTGCGCATATCACTGGAAGATGCAGGGCAACTTGCTCAAGACTGCGGAGAATTCAAGCGATCCATAGGCAAGACTACATTCTGGAAAGAATATGTCACTTGAAGATGATGTATGTACAGACTCCTCCCACACATGCTCAGAGTGTGGTAGACTATTCCATGCATGCAAAGAACTCATTAGTCACAGTCAGGCACACCCGCAGGCAACATCATTTTCATCCCAGTTGAGCGGAATGGTCATCATCAACTGATGATGATGTTCGTCCGTCGTGATCGACGATGACCAAAAACTCAACCATAATAATAATAACAATAAATAATAAAATAATAGAGTTAATAGTGCGTTTTTAAATAACTAGCAAGTCCAATGCGCGCACAAAATGTTCTTTTACAGAATTGACAACAATAGACGGTATCTATGTGAGGTTGAGATGTTTTTTTTCTTTTCTACGTGTCCGCTTCTGTCTTGCAGTTTCTTGTCTGAATTCTTCTGCCGCTAGTGCTCCCGTTCTAATGCTGTAACTCCATGCTGTTCTATCCTGAGCGAGGCTCTCCCAAGCGCCTACGTCAATGTTAAGATGTTTCAAGGATGACTTGAGCGTGTCTTTGAAACGCTTTTTTCATCATCAACTACAATGGATGAACATCACATACCGGGTATGTTTGTATAAACTTGTAACCAGTCACGGTCGTAGGGGTACCTTATTGGATCAACACACTGTCCTCCAGCAATTTCTATCTTCAATGATGCAGACATGTGAGGAAAAAACTTATTCTGTCCAGTCCTTGATGTTATCTGTCAATGTATTTGTCCTCCTCTGCATCTTCCATCTTCAACAATGCCCCACACGATGATGTCTGTGGTGTGACTAATGAGTTCTACGCACATGTGAAATTGTCTACCACACTCTGAGCATGTGTGGGAGCAGTATTGTTTTTTGACAAGGAATCATGCCAGCATACATGTCCAAACCATGCAAGTTTTTGTCAACTCACTATTGAAATAAGGATTCTTGTGAATCTGCATACATCTCCATTCTCCAACTAGCAGCACAGCACGTGGGGTATTCCCATAAGTGCTCTGCTTTCCATTGCAGCAGCGATCCTAGTGTATGTAAGAGTCCCGGTCAAGTGTTGATTGCATCATCTTCATGACTTTCCAAAAAAATTACTCATCCTTTCCTCTCCTCTAGATATTCCTATTTCTGACATTCTCCATGTGTACGTTCTCAGCCTCATTGACATCATCTTCATCTTGGAATGCATTTATTGCTGCCTTGATCAAGTCCGCTTTATATCTTCTCAGCATTGTGCCATCTATTGCCGCATTGCATGGCAATAAGTCGGCTCTCTCGTTTTCTCTTACCCTGACATATGACCAAGGCAGAATATCCATGTAATGCTGTGGACAATTGAGTTGTTCAACAAATCACACCATTCCTTTCTGAGTATGCATTTTTCAATCTTGCGCAGCATGCTTTGACAGTCTGTGAGTATTGTGAAGTGTGTTGATGTATAAATTATCAACCAATTAAGCACTCCTGTAACTCCCTCTATCTCCATCCTCATGCTTGATATGCAGAGCAGTGGTTAACGCACTGGCTTCGCATATGAGTGGACCTGGATTCATTCCCAGTTGAGGGGGAAATGTTTTTCAGATCACAATGCTTTAATTGGGTACCAGATTAATCCGGGAAGTAACGATTGTGAGGGAGAGGAAATGGCCAACGCCCTCATATAGCAGAGCCACTGAGATATGAGATCGCTAACATCTTACACCCTTACGGCATTAATAAATGCTATGGGTTAACTTTACTATAGTCATTAAATAACTCAGTTGCCTACATCTCAGAAAAAAAACAGTACTGCTAAGTACCAAGAAGTGATAAATACTATATTAATGTAATATTGTTACCAGATAATCTAATGACCAAACAGTAAAACCTATGTAATATATAAATAACAATTAACAAAGGAACAAGGACTCTCTACGCTTCTGTCCTTTATAAAAAACAAATACAAACAGGAAATAAAAACACAATATTATAAATACACAGAGATGGTCTCACCATCTATTCCTTTGTTTACTGTTATTTCTCTTTTATATTGGTTTTTACTATTTGGTAGTTAGATTATCTAGTAACAATATTACATTAACATAGTATTATTGCTTTTTGGTTTTGTTACTATTACAAGAGAGAGCTTCACCATCGGTATCAGAAACAATGAAGACTTACAACAAATTGCAATGGATCGCGAGACATGGAAATCTATGACATTCGCCCTGAGTGCCGTCTATGGCCCTAGAGGAATAACTAACTCTCTTCATCTTGTCAGATATCCTCTGACAGTTTGGTGATCTATACTTGCTAAGTACCAAACATTCTATGGTGATTGAAATGAACAAAACAAACAGAAGCAGCATACCAACCTTCAGAAGTGCAGGAGTTGAAAACATATCAACTGTTTGTGTTTCTGTGGAACAAATAGTATTATTCATTTCATTGGTAGATAATTGCCCAATCATTTTGTGACTTACACACTGCAACTAGACCATGATATGAATATGATGTGATTATTGTGGATGGCAGTAGTGGAATAAGATCAAGAGATAGTGTTAGCTGTGATAAAATCCTGAAGATCACATAATCAACACCTGACCGGGATGCTGAGTCTACGTACACGGAGATGGCTGCTGGAACCGAGCACTTATGGGAATGTTCCACGTGCTGTGAAGCCAGTTTCTAATCAAGAATAGTGGAATAAGATCAAGAGTTAGTGTTCATAATCATTATCAGGTGCCATGCCGGATGGCATAGGTGGCCATGGTTATCTACAGCTCTCTGTCTCCAGTATTATGTATCAAGGTTGTTTTTTCCTTGCCGTGCCAGATTGTCAAACTGTCTAATATTTTCTCACGTTGTCGCCCTGTCTCTGCTGCCTTCAATTTTGCCTGTTGTGACTATGTTCTCTAAACCTGCCAGTCTCATGAAGTGGCTCAAAAAAGGTTGCCATTTTATTTATATTATTGATTAAGGTCAGTTTCGCAATTGACTCTTTCAACACCTCTACATTAGTTTTTCTGGCAGTCTATGGTATTCTCAGCATTCTTCTGTAGAACCACATCTCTATTGCCTCTATTTCCCACTTTCTAGTTTGTTTATTGTCCAAGACTCGCACCCATATGTTAGTATAGGGGTTATATAGCACTGCAGAACTCTCTCACCTCTAATGACAAGGTTATATTACGCAATATTTTTTCCATTTTCTGAATGTTGTTTTTGCCTGTCCTATTCTGCTTCTTATTTCTGTTGAACTTCCATCTGCTGTAATCATTGTACTTTAATATTTGAACCGGTGGACCTGTTTTAATACTATATAATTCACTTTGATATAATGTTAGCTGTCATATAAACCAGAATTATCTGGATCAATAAGAAGGCGTTGACCAAACTGGTGATTATGTTCATCAGGACAGGTCATGACATCATGCAATACTGATGTATTTTTTTCTCTCCATATTTAGCAAGTTTATGTGTTTAGGTAGTGGTAAATATAGAATGATTCAGTCACTGCTGTTTTGCATTCACCTTTGCTTTATGTATGTCACTTGTTTTCTAGTCTATCCCTCAAAAGTATTTCAAAAGTTTCTACACCTTTGTCAATGTTGACTATTATACACCAGATCCCTTGGAGAATTTCCCAGGAATCGTGGTCAAATGTCCTTCATTGAGGCTTTGCATGTGTCTGGAGTGGTATGCCTCTAACTCTTTTGTCTTCTGAAAGTTTACTAAATAGTATCTTCTGTGGGATATTGTTGTTGTTGGCCATTATTCTCACATGACCCCCCACCATCTTAATCATTTTTTTGATGAGTGCTCCCATAAATCAACATGTGTAAAGGTCTTTCCAGCAATACTTAGAAGGGAGATGACTATAATTATTTCAGTCTCACTTATCACCCTTGATCTTAACTTGAGGGTAACTATCTTTACATTCCCCATGTCACGAGGAATTACACCTTCTCTCTAGCACATAATGACAAGGCTGGAAAAGTGAGGCAAAAGTAAACAGGTGCTCATATCCACACTGAAAACTGAAATAATAATAAAACCATAACCAATCAGTGTTGATAGGATGTCACATTGAAGAGAACCATCATTGTTGATAAGATGTCACATTGAAGAGATGTCACATTGAAGAGATGTCACATTGAAGAGATGTCACATTGAAGAGAATCTTTTATCATCTAGGAATGTCTCATCATGTGCCTGTACCCACCGGGAGTTTACAAAGTTTCACAATGTTTAACAGTGGTTCTTGTTAACCTGTTAATACATTAATTCTATCATGCACAAACACATTGGTCTTGTATTATTGGTAAAAGATACCCAACACATATCTATAATATTTGTTTTCAAATGCCCATATTCTTCAATATTGATTCATATTTTTCTTCAAACAGAAATATCCCATATGCAAAACTACAAACAGCATCATGCTATGTAAGCAGCTATAAGGTCATGTCCCTGGCACGGGGTATCCACAGATGGTAGGGGGTTGCAGACACCATCCAGGTATGGGACATCCACAGATGGTAGACAGTGGTATGACCTCCAGATATGGCATGCCAACTGTTGTCCCTGGCCTTTAGAATTTGTTGTTTAAGATCTTCGCTATATGTGGTAAAGGGTTGACAGGATTCTTATAATAATATTATTATCCTAACATATAACTGTCACATTCATTTCATCAATAATATGTACTCACTGCAGAAAAACTAAAATCCGAAAGGTGAAACTTGGAACAGGGTAATGAAGTTATGCTGATTGTGAATTAATACACAAATCGACATTTTCACCAATTTTTTTTATCAAGAACACAATGCAACAAAATATAATGAGTAAGAACAGCACTATTGACGTTGCACAGATTTTCACATTTTTGTGCTTGTGTTTCAAATAATATTATTAACTTCATTGGTGGATAGTTGTCCTATCATTTTATAACTTAAAGTCTAGAAAATGTACACGTTGGAACTACACATGTGAACATCAATAGTGCCGTTCTTACTCATTGTATTATGTTGTGAATGTGTTCTTGATAAAGGCTTTTTGGTCAAAACTTCCATTTGTGTGTTATGTGTATTATCAGTGATAACAAAACTTCATTGGCTTGTTCCAAGTTTCACATATTCATTTAACCAGGTCACAGAATTATATCATTTCCTTGGGTTCAATACTGTTAGACAGGACTATATTCTTTTGCGAACTGAAATAAATGGGGTAGGAAAATCTTTGTTCTTCATTTTTTAAAATGATTATTTCCCTTGGCTATAACTGCCCATCAGTGGGTGGAGATATTTATTTAGGAAAAAATGGGGAGAGGGGTTCGGGTTGAGTTAATTTCCCATCAGTGGGTGGAGGCTTATGGTTTGCCAGAAGTCATCTGAAAAGTCCAGCCATAACAAAATCAGCATATCGTCACGTTCAACAAACATACGTTAGCCATTTTGTATCTATGACTCAGCCGGCAGTCAGTGATGTCACATAATTTGTGATCAACGCAGATTTTATAAAAAGTTAGACTGCAGACCTGTCTAACAGTAGTGTACCGACTTTACCGTATTTTAACAATTCTCAAACAAATTTAGCTACATTATTACCTTGGCTTCCAGCATCATCGGTTGAAAGTTTGATTACTGATGAGTAATTTGCTCCCGGTGCAACTGCAGCAAACAACAATGGCAGAAAAAGATTCATCTGTTCCAGTTTCTCCGGGTTTTGAGATAATGTGGCAGAAAAAAGAAGCTTCTGTGCCTTGAAAATAAAAATTGCAAAACTTAGACATGTCTGGGACAAAAACCAATTTTAGCAAAGATAATAGATATACTGGCGACAAATAGATTGATCATACCGCTAGCTGCATCTTATGACATGCATGGCTTGTCACTATGTTGCTATTCTTTTCCTTTCATGCCCTGGCAACACACTGTGATACTAAATTTTTACATTTAAATTTCAATTTTAAGAAGTAAAAAAAAAATATATATAACTTGTTCATTCTCAAACTCCCGCTGGTTCTCTCTTGTATCACAGGACAATGGTCCAACTAGATTTCCAGCAGGAGATAGTACAGAGAATGGAAATGTGTTGACTGCATTATTTGTGCCAATAGCCCGACACATCTGTCTTCAGCGAATGTACAACTTGAAAACTATCAGTTATATTATTTCACCCAAGTGGCATGCAAGGCCTAGAACTAGTTCAAAGTGCACAGAATAGGGTCACTATCTTCTTCTTCTTCATTGTTCTTCAGTCAGATATCAGGTTACAGCGCCAATAGCTTCAGTCAGATATCAGGTTACAGTGCCATTAGCTTCAGTCAGATATCAGGTTACAGTGCCAATAGCTTCAGTCAGATATCAGGTTACAGTGCCAATAGCTTCAGTCAGATATCAGGTTACAGTGCCAATAGCTTCAGTCAGATATCAGGTTACAGCGCCAATAGCTTCAATGAATTGTGTGATTCGCTTCAGGTCATCCATGGAACCCCTCAAGTCTGGAAGCAGTGCTGTCTCAGTAGGCCATATTTTCTCTGTCTCATCTTGGTAGAATTGACAGGCATGAAGAATGTGTTCTGCGGTCTCTGGGCTCAGTCCACAGGTCTGTCTTGCCAATCTTCAGCTTCCTGAACATGTGACTTCTCAGTCTGGTGTGGCCAGTTCATAGTCTGAAGATGGTGGTTTGTTCCTTGCGTGACATTTGATGGAAGGGGTCATCTGCTTCCACTTTTTATTTTCTGCTTTTAACATGGTCTTACATTCATAGTATGTATTATCACTTTCTCTTTGTTCTAGTGATCCCCCTTTCCTTGCCAGGTTATCAGCTTTTTCATTTCCAGGGATCACAGTCTTCTTTCCAGGCATGTTGTAATGGCAACTGGGACCTAGAGTTCTAGTTCAAGATGCAAAGAATAGGACCACTGTCTTCTTTCCAGACATGTTGTAGGAGGTGACTAAGGAAAATTAGGGATAGGCTGACAACCTGTCAACTGTGAAAAAATTTGATTGTCACATCTTGTCTCAATTTCTGACTTTTCTCTTCCATCAAACAATTTCTGACTTTTGTCTTCCATCAAACAATTTCTGACTTTTGTCTTCCATTAAACAATTTCTGACTTTTGTCTTCCATCAAACAATTTCTGACTTTTGTCTTCCATCAAACAATTTCTGACTTTTGTCTTCCATCAAACATTTTCCAAGGATGATGAAGAGATGGAGACATTGCACATTTGTCTTTTTGTGGCCGACTCCCAGGTAGTGGGGGAAAGCTAGGTGTGCCATCACTCCCAGGTAGTGGGGGAAAGCTAGGTGTGCCATCACTCCCAGGTAGTGAGGGAAAGCTAGGTGTGCCATCACTCCCAGGTAGTGGTGGAAAGCTAGGTGTGCCATCACTCCCAGATAGTTGGGGAAAGCTAGGTGTGCCATCACTCCCAGGTAGTGGGGGAAAGCTAGGTGTGCCATCACTCCCAGGTAGTGGGGGAAAGCTAGTTGTGCCATCACTACATATAGGTCAGCAGATCTGACAGAAGAATACTGAATTAGTTGGCCCAGAAGTGTGTGCTGTGCTCCTGGCAGGACATAGTAATCCAGGTATATTGCTGCACTGGAATGTTCCCCTTTGGGGACTAAACATGCATACTTAAACTCCCTTTACCCGCCGAAGACGGATGTGTCGGGCCATTGGCGCAAATAACACGGCGACACAACGCATTTCCATTCTCTGGACTACATCCTGCGAGAAATCTAGTAGGACAATGGTCTTGCTACAAGGGAGAGCCAGCAGGAGTTTGAGAATGAACGATGAAGAAGAAGAAGAAACTCCCTTTATACAACCATGCTTATGAGACAACATTATATGAGACTGGGTGTGGCCTCAGTTACGCTACTGAAAGAACCTGTACTTTTGTCAGAAAGGCTATGGGCTGTCAAGAGCTACCACCTGCTCACAGCTAAAGCAATTATTTCATCATCATCATGTGCCAAGATTTATCCACTCACAGCTAAAGCAATTATTTCATCATCATCATGTGCCGAGATTTATCCACTCACAGCTAAAGCAATTATTTCATCATCATCATCATGTGCCGAGATTTATCCACTCACAGCTAAAGCAATTATTTCATCATCATCATCATGTGCCAAGATTTATCCACTCACAGCTAAAGCAATTATTTCATCATCATCATGTGCCGAGATTTATCCACTCACAGCTAAAGCAATTATTTCATCATCATCATCATGTGCCGAGATTTATCCACTCACAGCTAAAGCAATTATTTCATCATCATCATCATGTGCCAAGATTTATCCACTCACAGCTAAAGCAATTATTTCATCATCATCATGTGCCAAGATTTATCCACTCACAGCTAAAGCAATTATTTCATCATCATCATGTGCCGAGATTTATCCACTCACAGCTAAAGCAATTATTTCATCATCATCATGTGCCGAGATTTATCCACTCACAGCTAAAGCAATTATTTCATCATCATCATGTGCCAAGATTTATCCACTCACAGCTAAAGCAATTATTTCATCATCATCATCATGTGCCGAGATTTATCCACTCACAGCTAAAGCAATTATTTCATCATCATCATGTGCCGAGATTTATCCACTCACAGCTAAAGCAATTATTTCATCATCATCATGTGCCAAGATTTATCCACTCACAGCTAAAGCAATTATTTCATCATCATCATCATTTAATTTATTAATCCGATGAAGCCTAAAACAGCAGAAAAATCAAATCATTTTTCTCTATCCTTGTCTGTCTATTGAGGATTGAAGAAGAGACGGAAAAAGAAAATTCAGGATTGATAACATTAAGGAATTGTCTGGACATGATTATTCTACACTCCTCCGAATGACTGAGAATAGAGGTGTTTGAATGGCTTTTTGTGTTAATGTCTAGTGGGGGACATGGCCGTGTGGTTGGAATGCCGTTCTCAGACTCTTGATCTCCCGGGTTCAATCCACGTTTGAGACAGGATTTTTTTTCTTTTGGAGGTCCAATCAAAATCCTTCCTGTAAATGTCGCAATGTCTGCTATGACAAAGCGGCCTTTATTTCCACAGCCCACAGAAAGAAAGTCTCCCCCCGCACTCCTTCACAGGAAAACATGCAACAACAGTAGTTTTTTTTGGTTTTAATTTTTCTTTAAGTCTCCAATGTGGCACCCCTACAACCCTGATGGGTTATGGGTTCTATTATTATATTGTACCCCAGCTATAATTCATACTTTTCAATTTTTATTCCACTGTTCACCTTTCATTATTGTTTCTAAAAATTATAACCAAAAAATAATTTTTCGAAATTGCTATTGGCTTAAAATAAAAAATCCAAAACTCAAACAATGTCACCCTTTTATGGAATAATTTCTTTTAAAAAAATACTTACGTGCATCAAAATATTCTTTGTGCTGGAAAAGAAGAAATTGGACACTTCATTACAAGAAGTCATTGAAGGCATTAGTTAGCTAATTTCTTTTGTATCACAGGCGACACATAAAGCAGAGGTTTTGATTCTCCATGCGTTGTGGTCCGCTGTCTGTACATTTAGTTCTTGTATGAACTTGCAACATATTATTCTCCTTCTTTAAGTATGGTGCTTCTTACGGTAATTTTGGGTCCTTCTATTTTTCTTAAATAAGGACTTGCTGGTTCAGTCTGTTTCCTCTAGCCTAAGAATATGTCCCAGGTGTTTCCATCTGCGTTTTCTTATAACATTTGAAACATATTCTTTGTGTTTTATTTCTTAGATCGTTATTTGTGACAAAATGCTCTATTTTATATTGAAAGCATACAGTTATACAAATGAACAGCCATGTCCTGACTCATACAAAATGATTTTCTTGTTTCTACAAAGAACACATCATATACAAGAAGTTATTCAAGTCTACAATAGTATGTGTAGAGTCTGAAGATGATGGCTGTGAGATCTGTCTAGATTTAGGATCGGAAGGTCTTTATACGAAAGCATGCAAGAAGAAAAAGCAAAAAAAAAAAACAACTAAATATACTAATCCAAATTAACACTTTGTTGACCAAATTTGACAGTCGAAGAATTTCTGTAATATACTTTTGGTGATCAACAGAGATTCTTGATTAGAAACTAGTGTCACAGCACGTGGGACACTCCCATAAGTGTTCCATCGCAGTGTATGTAGACTTACAGTGTTGGTCAGGTGTTGATTACATGATCTTCGGTTCTTTCCAAAAAGACTACCTTTCCTTCCCTAGACACTTCTATTTCTGTGTACGTTCTCAGCCTCTTTAACCTCATCTTCATTTTGCAATGAATTTATTACTGCCTTAATCAAGTCAGCTTTATCTCTTCTCAGCATTGTGCTGTCTATCACCACATTGCCAGCCAATAAGTTGGCTCTCTCGTTTCCTCTGATCCCGGCATGACCAGGACAGTATATCCATGTAATGTTCTCGACAACTGAGTTATTAAATAAATAAAACCATTCTTTTCTCAGCATGCATTTTTCTATCTCGCACAGCATGCTTTGAGAGTGCGAGGATGTATCAGTTATCAACCAATTAAGTGCTGCTGTAACTCCCTCTATCTCCATCCTCATGCTCGAAGTAATAGTGAAGTATGCATATGATTTCTCAACCAACTTCACACTGTTTCTGTAGGCAACAAAACCCCAACCCCTTTTATTTATATTTCTGTTGACTGAGCCGTCTGTGTATATAATTATGTCTTGTGGTTTCGAGTGTAGTTGAACGAGCTCATGCATTGTAACCTGGGTCCTGAGATCAGTCTATTTCCAACACGCTTTATCTAGTTTGTTATCATTTCTCCTATAATCCCTGAGATTTGCAGTTGATTATTATGTCATTTCACAGCCTTCTATTTCGTGTGCTGTCAATGATATCTGATACCGATGTTCTCCCATGCAACAGTGCTAGGTTGTCAAGCATCTTCTCCCTTTGTCTTCCCCTAACCCTCTTTCTCTTCAACTTGGCCGTTATTACAATGTGTTCCATCTTTCCTCTTCTCCAAAAAATATGGACTGTCTCAGATTTCAGTAAGGAGTTCTCTTTTTGACTTAACTTCGTTTAAGATATCTCCATTACGCTTTTTATCTGTCCATGGTGTTCCTAACATTCTTCTGCAAAATCATATCTCTGCTACCTCAATATAATTTTTCACTATTCTGCAGATTCACTTCCATACATCAGAATAGGTTCTATATAACATCTAAGAACCCTCTCACCTCAATTGACAAAGATGTACTACCTTAGGATGATCTTCAAAAGATGTATTACCTTAGGATGATCTTCAAAAGATGTATTACCTTAGGATGATCTTCAAAAGATGTATTACCTTAGGATGATATTCATCTTGTGAAATGTTGTCTATACTCATAATCATAGTGGCGAAAATAGTTCTACAACTTTTTGACATATACAGTAAAATACTGTAAGAATGAACTCACCTGGCAACAGTTAATGGACCAGGTTGCTCTCGATGATAAGGTGAATAAGCTCCAGGTTTTGGTGTGTAAGCTGCTGTTTCCACTTGGCTAAGCCAATCATCATACACATCTTCCATTTGACGATCAGCTTCATCTATTACCTGAGGATCAGATTTAACTGTAAATTATCCAAGAAACGCTCACTCTTTGCCCATTTAAAAAACATATGTACACACAGTTGCAACAAATCAGCAAACACAACTACTGGAATTATTTCACATACAATTACTTCAAGAAACTCAGTATTAACTTGCAAGCATATAAATACAACAAACTTAATGCTAGTAAAATATTTCTCCATTATCTTGGAAAACTAAACTAGTACAGAAATCGACACCAGCTCACTGTGGCACCCTTTTCAACGAAAAGGAAGGCGAATTGGCAAAAACTGGAAGTAATTTCCCTCAGTACAAAGTATTTCAAAATTTCAGGGACATTAAGTCTCCACTACAACAATGTATAAGACTTGGGTAAAAGTTGGGGTGGCCAGTTCCCTTCCTTGTGTCTTTACCTTCCCTAACTTATGTGTCAGGTACTCATTTACAGCTGAGTCAACTGGAGGAGTGGTCGTGTCAAGTGAGAAATCACAACCTGGATTTTTTTGTCCAGACGTGGTTACCCAGTGATAGAAAGCAAGCTTATTATCAACTAGGCTACTGCATTCCTCAGACTTGGGTGGAGAGAACTAAACAATGTATAAGACTTGGGTGGAGAGAACTAAACAATGTATAAGACTTGAGTGGAGAGAACTAAACAAAAACTACAAAGACATCATGAACAAAATAAACAAAACTAAACACGTCATGATATTTCGATTGAGAATAGGACACCGCAGACTAAAAGCACATTTACACCGAATTAGCATCAGTGAATCTGCTGCTTGCATCTGCAGAGCCAACAGGGAAATTCTGCAATAATTATGATGCAGAAATCGAGGTAATTTAGGGTGGCAACTGAAAAACTGCTGAACTCCAATCCTGGCCTACAGTCAGTGGTCAGTTCTTCAAGCTCTCCAGTCAGGAAAACTAACAGACTTCCATGTAGTGGATACCCTCTCACTGTAGAATACCAGGAAATGAAAAAGCAGATCAACTGGCTAAGGAAGGTGCTGCCGAAGACCAACCAGATATACCAATCACCTACCATCAGAAAAAACAGATGATCAAGTCAATAAGAAAGCCACAAACACCAACACAAGATGACTATCACAATATGAACAGATCAGAACAAGTTATAATTCTACGTCTCAGAACAGGACACAACCGACTCCGCAGTCACATGTATACAAAGTTCAAGATTGACAACACAGCCATGTGTACATGTGGACAGGCAGCACAGAGTGCCAAACATATACTTCAAGAGTGCTCTGAGCATGAAACACTGAGGCAGACATATTGGCCAGAGGAAACAACACTGGAATCAAAGCTCTATGGGCAACTGTATGAACTACAAAAGACATTGAGTTTTATTAATGAGACAGAATTACAGATATAGACATGTTTCAAGTGAACGAAAGAAGAAGTCTAGTAGGTTGACAGACACATTAAATTGACAGCTTACCAAGAACCGCAAATGTGTGAGGTCAAATCCTTCAGTACGATGAATGTGATCAAGCAGCCTTCCTCTAGTTGCCACTACAATATCAGCCAAACTGGCCCACTTCTCCGAGACGTCTGCATGTGGTCTATAAATATAATGCAAATTAAAATTTTTAATGGTGATAATATCATATTTCTTATTTGATCCCAGAAATTATGAACAATAGTTTTTAAATCCTTTAGTGCAATTTGGGGAAGGAAGGGTTTCTTCAGAGCTACTATACCCAGGATACTTCCACCAATGTGGCAACCCTGACTTGAACTTCTTGCTACAGGGCTCAAAGAATAGGGCCACTGTCTTCTTTCCAGGCATGTCGTAAACTAAGAAAATTTGGATCTTGTTTCCTGTCAATTTTCATGGACATTATTTTTGTTATTTATTAGTTATACTAGATTTGTTCAGATCCCGTCGGGATGAAATTTATTGGTTTGCTTACCCTGATATGCCTAATATTGCCAATCCGGCTCAAAAGCGAGTGACATCATACAGTCCATAACCAATTCATCGAATACAGTCCAATACCAATATTTTATGAATGAATAAATGTGAATGTCACGGTGAAAGGGTGGTTGTCCATCTTCTTTGACGAAAACCATTGCAACCTTGTTAGATGTGGTTCATTACAGTGACTGATCAGATTGACTATCACGTTTGAAGACCATGCTCACTATTGGGATTTCTCTTCCAGTTTGAGCAGCATTTTGAATCTCTCTTGTTTTGATATCACACTTTAACTGACACAACTGTGCTAGTCTATTGTGTTGAAGAAAAAATCTATCGATTTTATCAAGAATTTCTCTTTCCCAAGTAGCATTTTCGGCATGTGCTTGTCAAGAGTCTGTTGCTTGAGTACTGATCAAAACATACAACTGAACTGTGGAACTTTGTCATATGGCGGTTATATATGAGAAATTTGATGATACTTTTTTCTATGAACTTTCAAAACATATGGACTTCGACCTTGACAATCCGCAATTTTTGCTCCCATTGATGCGAAAGAAAGAGCGCTATTATAAGAGTGATTATTCTCTCGAAAATGTGTGATTTAGGGCGTATATTATCCGAGACCATCAAGCGCAGGAACTCGGGATACTCCAGCTTATTACCATTTACGTCTTGTGGTTTTGGGTGAATTATCTTTCCCTTTCGGCAACAACTTGTAAACTTGCCATTCGTCAAAAAAAAATTTAGCACCACAAAATTGGCATATAATATTGAAAATTCCAGTTATATGCAGTAACATGATCCTCAGCAAAATTTTCTCCATTTGAAATTGCTTGACTTCCACGCATTTGTGACAATGAGTGAGCCTCGGCATCTGCAGGTCGACATCTATGCATTTGCTCAACAGTTTCATGCTGTCTCTGACAACGTTGGTATTCTCTATTCATAGCTTGTCAATTTTTTCTTTGTGCTAGTGATTCTAATTTAGCTCGACGCTGATGCAAATCAGCAACCGTAGCTAGTTGTGTTTGTTTTTATTGAAGGGTTTCTTGATCAATTCTTTGCCTCTCTCTTCCAATTATATGTCTATGCTCTGCAGCATTTGCGGAACGAATCCGAGTGAGTGACTGTTGATGACTCAATCATCTAGAATTTTGTTTTTTGATGCTTTCTAGCGATTGGATCATTTTCATCCATCATTTAAAATAAATTATATGTTTTTATAATGATAATATGATAATTTTAACCACAAGCCGATATAGAAGTTTACCTGTTGGCGCATCAATAACATTTGAATACAAAAATGTCATCTGCTTTGAATAACGTCATGACACCAATCATTTTGATTGGATGTCGCACAAAATTCTGTGATGTAAATGCGCTATTTATAGAGCGTTCCGGAGAGACTGACAGAACACAGCTATTTAATTATAGATTAGTAATCAGTGACAATAATACTTTATCATTGGTGTTATTGCTTCGTATATTTGTTACTATGCCACTCTTCACTCTGTTTTTGTTACTGCGGCACTCTTCACTTTGTCGGATATCCTCAGAGAGTTTACTGATTATTTATCACACAAGGAAAGTCTGACTATATAGACATGGCATTTATTGGGGGATTACTGTTGCATGCTGAAATGAAACAACCAACTGATGATAACACCTGAGATGATGATGATGTATTCACAAATAGATTTATGCATATAAATCTTCTTCCCCCTGCGTAAATCACACGTTTTTTGTGGTGGTTGTCAGTGAGCGAATGCAGAAGATAAAGAATAACTAATCAATAAAAACATTTCTATCACTATTATGAGTTTTGGTTACTAAACACAATAGCAAAAAGAAAACTACACCTGTTTGGTCATATAATGAGACTAAATGTTTAGAAAGACAAATAATGGAGGGCAGAGCACCTGTGTGGAGGAGCAAGGGCAGACCAAGAAGATGATGGACTGACAACATTAAAGATAACAATATGTCGTTGGAAATGCAAGCCGCATGGCCCAAGACAGAGGATTCAGTGAGCTCATTGGGAAGACAACATTCTAGAGAGAATACGTCACATGACATTATCTGATCAAAGGTAGACATAATCATTTTATGATGAACAATCTATGACCATCTTCATGAGGTCCACTCAATTACCAACAACCAAAACATTCTTGTGAGCTTTTCTGAAGTATACAGATTGCTTACCGTTCTCGTACCAGCTTTACTTGTTCCGAGTGAAATTCTTTCTTCCCAGCCAACAAAACAACCTGGGCAGAAGTTTCAATAAAGATGGATAAAACAAACATTAAAAATATTCATGAAACAATTAATATTTATCAACTAGGAGGACAATGTTTAAAACTTCTGATAGACCAACATGAGAAAAAATTATGCCCAGTGATCAAGACAGCAAGTAATGTTTCTTCAACTTCTTCTGCGTTCGTTCTCAAACTCCTGCAGATCAGCAGGATGTAGTCCGGAGAACGGAATGCATTGTGTCATGGTTTACAGCATTGCTGCAATATCTGTGCCTTTCGGCCTGCCACATCCGACTTCATCATGGCTTTGTGTCACTGACCCTATATGGAATGGGACAGCCAACTCCATCCCATAACCTCCTTAGTCGCCTCTTACGACATGCATGGAAGGTAAACAGTGTTGCTATTCTTTGCTCCCCTTTCGGGCCCCGTCAACACACAGACTAAGATAATGTTTGATAACTGACCTTGAGTGATGTACCCTTAACATACTGTTGAAATACTTTGTACACTTGAATAGCCAGATCTCTAACAGGGAGGATAATTAATGCCCTTACATGGGGCACAACTCTGTTTTGAAGAGCCTGTTGATATAAATGAACATTGTATAAAGAAATGAACATTGTATAAAGAAATGGTTTCAACATTTGTGTGCATGTCCACGTTTACATTCTGCAAACACTCTTATGTCCGTGTATCTATCTGTTCAATATCAATATCTCAGACACATAATCATAAATGATGGCAGATGTGAAACAGAAATTAAAAGGAGAACAGGAATGGCTAAAAGTACTTTCAATGACATGAGGAAAATATTGACATCTAAACAAATTACAAACAAGCTAAATGTGAGAATTATAAAATTCTACATCTATTCTATGTTAATATATGGCTCAGAAACATGGACAATAAACAAACAATAGGAAGACAGATTTGAGATGTGGATTTAAAGAAGAATAGGGATAACATCATGAAAAGAGAAGAAAATCAACAAAGAGGTTCTAACAACACTTTGTATGAAGAAAGAATTATTAAAGGAAATAAAGATCAAACAAATAAAATTTTGGACATATTAAAAGACATGACACCTTGTTGAAGACCTTACATGAGGGTAAAGTTGAGGGGAGGCGAGCAAGAGGGAACCAGAGATACAAGTGGGAGAGTAATATTGTGATATGGACAGGTTACAGTCTTGCAGAATACACCAACAAAACAAGAGAGGAAATGTTGGAGGTCTGTTGTAGCCAACCTTCATTGCGGATACAGCACTTAATGATGATCTATCTGTTCATTTGTGTGGCAAACCGGAGTTTAGACTTCTAGCACGGGACACAAAGAATACAGCTACTGTCTTCTTTCCAGGAGGAGGTAGCTAAGAAAAATTGAGAAAGACACTGATAACCTGTCACCTTGTGAGAATATCATCTTGTCACCGATAACCTGTCACCTTGTGAGAATATCATCTTGTCACCGATAACCTGTCACCTTGTGAGAATATCATCTTGTCATTGTTAGTCTTGTCCTGATATTTCTTAATATGTTTGTCATCTGTCAGATGGTCCCCATGTATGACAGAGAGACATTGCACCTTTGTCCTTTTGTAGCAGAACTCTAGGTAACTCATTTGAATGAAAAGTAAAGTCCTTAACTTATGGATAGACGGTTCGATGGCACAAGGATTGTCGACTAACTTGAAAATTGTATGTCTTACCTGGATAATTGGAAGAACAAAGGTGAGAGTTTTCCCACTTCCTGTCGGAGCAGAGACACAGATGTCACGAGGACGAAATCCAGCATCACCTGCATAGACGCCATATTTGCATTGTGCAATTAGTTCTGGAATCACTGTCCATTGAACTGTCAAAGAGGAACATACATGCAACAAACAATATAAAATAAGAATTATGTTCCATATAAAAATACACAAAATGAGAGAAGTACAGATAAATATACTTTGAAAAATAAATGTACAGCCATGAATTTCCAAGATGGCTGGATATCATCATCATCATCAGGTGTCATGCCGGCTGGCGTAGGTGGTTATGGCTCTCCACAGCTCTCTGTCCACAAAGTCGTTGTTTCCTTACCATGCCAGGTTGTCAAACTGTCTAATATTTTCTCACGTTGTCGCCCTCTGTCTCTGTTGCCTTCAATTTTGCTTGTTGTGACTATGTTCTCTAAACCTGCCTGTCTCATGAAGAGGCCAAAAAAAGAAGATTGCCTTTTTCTTATATTCTTGATTAATGTCCGTTTCGCATTTGACTCTTTCAACACCTCTGTCACCATGATTTTCATCTTGGGAGAATAATGCGGTAGTTTCCAATTGCTTTCCACATCCATATGGGGGATATCCATTTATATCCGCTCCCTTTGACAGTACTTTATGTCAGGACAAATGGATTCCCCCGCCCTGCTGGACAGATGCAAAAATAATCTGAAATTAAATGACTACATTTTAAGGAACATTTTTTTTAATAAACTAAGGGATTATGGCTTCAGGCACTCTCAGTAAACATAAGATAATATACTCTGTGTGTTGCCACAGCTAAAAAGTGCAGCATAGAATAGAGGCACTGTTGTCTGCCAGGCATGATGTTAGAGATGGCTAATGAGGTTTAGAGGACGGAGCTAGCTGCTCCATCCCATAGTGCAGGTGATTGTGTTCTCAACGTGGTTCATTTGCAAGGACACGTGCTCATGAGATGTGAGCTATAAAGTGCATGCGAGCACTAATTATTAAATGTAGGTGTTGCTCACCGTCTGAAAAGACATAGAACCCCTGACATAGAGGATAAAAGTGAGCCACAGACCATGCTGAAATAGGATTTGTCAGACCAAAAGACAGATATCGCAGCTAAGCTGTAAACCATGATACAATGCATTCTGCTACATTCTTCTTCTTTGTTTGTTTGTCTGGAATGTACTTATATCTGAAGTTTTGTCACTTCTATAAACATGACTGTGTTGTGTAACTTGTACAGAAGTACTAATTCTGCTAACCGCAAGGAGTATGAGAATGATAGTAGATAAAAAAATAGAAGCTGAGGAATAGTGAAAACACATCAATAACAATATCACCATAAACATGAACAGAATAATAACAATATAAACAATATTAAAGAAATTCTTTACCTGGAAAACATTTTTCCAAGCCATTATCTTTCAATTTCTGTACAAGATTAGGATCCAGTGATGGAATTCTAGAAAAATCAGTAGATCCCTCATCTCTGATCAGAACTGGAAGCCTAAGCCAATCAGGAAGGACTCTCTCCACCTGTACAAGAAATGACAATATAATGATTACTCAACTAAAGACATCGTAAAAATCATACGGCAGTGATTCTTTGTTGGTTGTAGAGTCACTTACTCTTTTTTTGGTTCATTCTTAAACCCCCACAGCCAGATGAAGACGGATGTGTCGGGCCATTGGCACAAATAAAACGACAACACAATACATTTCCATTCTCTGGACTACATCCTGCTGGAAATCTAGTAGGACCATGGTCCTGCTGTAAGGGAGATCCAGCGGGAGTTTGAGAATGAACACTGAAGAAGAAAACTCCTACAGAATCTGTCTTGATTTCCAGCAATATACAGGAAATGTGTTGTCACCATTTTATCTTGTGTCAATAGTCTGAAATATCCGACTTTGGAACACGGTTAATAAGTCAGTGTTTGTACCACTTCTACTAAATGGTGGATGTCTGTAACCATTTCAACCATACGAGAAAACTGGTTCCTGTACTTATGCGCTGGTCACCAAAACTCAAAGCTTGCCATGGTCAAACATACTTGACTTTTTTGTCACTGTCTTGCATTCTATCAACATAGCTACGGACACCCAAATTTTACCTGTAATTATAAGTAGTAGTTCCATTTGAAGATGCTTATAACAGAATGAATTTTTCAACTATGATGCCCAAAATATTTAATTATCAATACTGCGTTTTTCCTGTTAAGGAGTTGCAGGGAGGGGGTTGAATAGCTGTGATAAAGGCTGCATGCTCTTGCTGTCGCCATGTCATATACAGGGTGAGTTTTTTAATTTACCCTCCGATTAAATTAAAACAGTACTTACTGGGGATCGAACTCTAGGTCTCACTAGTGTCAGACTAACGTTCTAACCTCTCAACCATGCGCACAAAAATATTTGACTGAAGTTCATAACTGGATTGCTGCTACCCAGATCGCAAGAACAATGTCACTATGTTTAGGGACATGAACTTTGGAACCTACACGCATACAAAGTTGGTAATGACCTTGATGAAAGGACATAGCACATGTGGCCTTCTCATATATATCCTCGAAAAGAAAATACAGATTATTGTTTATGTGTTGCGCATCATCGAAATTGAAAACGTCTATAATTGAACATCTTACAAATGTCAAATTCTATGTTTTCCTTAAGAAATCCCCCTCAGAGACACTAACATTGATTCCTAGGTAAATTATCTACCATGATTTCATTCCTGAAGGCTAAATGGTTAACACGGAAGCATACATTGATATCCTCCATCGCCTAAACGATGAAATCCGAAGAAAATGACCAAAAACATAGAGAACAGCTGGATTATACTGCATGGCAATGCACCAGTACATTGATCCCCTACTGGTAAAGCAGTATCTCGCAAAACACAAAGTGATAACCTTGGAACAGCCTCCATATTTCTCCTCACCTTGCACTGACTGATTTATTCCTGTTCAATCTGCTGAAATCTGCACTGAAAAGACAGTGATTCAATGATGCAGATGATGTTATCACCAATGCGACAAGACAGCTGAAAGAGGTGCCAAAGAATGGGCTTCACAAATGTTTCCAGCAGCTGTATGCATGTTGGCAAAAGTATGTAGTTGCCAAAGGAAACTACTATCTTCTTCTTCTCATTCGCAGTTTGACATGTCTACACAGCACATCCTATTTTCTTTAAAAATGCTGCTGTATTTGAAAGCTCCTCAGTGCTCCCATACATCTTTCTGTGGATATCCATCTCTGTGGGCCAGTGTTCTTCCCTTAACTGGTTTATGTATTGCAGTCTTGCAGGATATGTTCAGCTGTCTGTGCTGCCTGCCCACAAGGGCACAGTGGTGATGGGACCAATCTTAGTATATTTAAGTGACTGTTTAATCTGTTGTGTCCTGTTCTGAGGCGGAAGATAATAACCTGCTCTGCTCCGTCGAGATAGTGGTAATTGTCCTTTTGGTGGTTGATTTTCCTGATGGCTTTGATGAGGGTCTTCTTTTCTTGGTCTTTTTGTTCCTGTGTTGCTCCATCCTTTGCCAGTCTGTCTGCTTCTTCATTTCCTGGTATGCCACAGTGGGATGGTATCCACTGTAGAACTACAATTCTTTGGATGCTCACTTCTCGCATGGCTTTCTTCAGGTCTGGCAGCTTATCGCTGTCAAGGGCTTGTAGGAAACTACTATGAAAGAAATGTAGTGTAGAAAATTATATTGTTATGTATTATATATAATCCACTAATTCTTGGAAATTGTTTAAACTTCCTCGTATACACAATAAAACTGGCCTAGATTAAATCTTCCAGACCTGGGTAAAATTAACTTTTGCAAATGAAATTCTAACACCGTCTCAGACAAACTAGAAATGTTCAGAATAGTTACTATATTTATAATGTATTATTGTCACTGATTACTAATATAACTACCTGTAATAAATAGCAAAATCAATGACAAATAAAAAAAGACAATGTAACAAGGACTATTCCACATTATAGTCCAACAGGGACTTTTCTTAAGAAACAATAATGAAGAAGAAATAAACACAAAACTGTCAAATACAATGAGTTGGTCTCACAACCATATCTCGCACTAGGAAAAGAAAACCAATAACAACCAAAGTCTGAGTGACAATACCTTCTTTTTATCTTTAGCTTTAAACTCTCCAAGCACTGTGAAGCCACCAACATCTTTAGGACCTTCAAATAATTCTTCTTGCTGCTCCTCAACGCCATCTTCTTCCTCTTCATTCACTGACATTTCCTCATCTGACTCCATGTTCACAACTGTTGACTCCTCTTTCTTGGTATCAGGAAGTTTGCCTTTCTTTTTTGCTACTTTCTTTTTACCCATGATAAGGAAGGTTGCCAGAAAAACTGAGGAGAAATTTACAAAATAATTTTTATTTAATTAAAGGTCTTTTCCCAGATAAAGGGTCTACCTTTTTACGGAAAGCGAAATGAAATAAAGCAACCAAGGTAAACAAATCTGTGTTCCTTGTTTCCCAAGGATGATTTCCCTTGACTATATTTATCTGGAAGCAGATCGATTATTATTATTATCAAGTTAAAGACTTTGGAAGGGGGGGGGGGAAGGGGGGGTTTGATCCAGTGAATCTGTCCCCCTGCGTAGTAGGATAAGCATCCACAGTTGAGAATAGCATACCTCAACAAAAGAGGCACATTTTATTTTCACCCACTTACACTACAATGTTTGAGAGATAGCTAGTGTGTTTCATAATTTTGTCACGGAGTTCCCTATCAATCTCAACATAAGCTGCATACAGTTGGACAGTAGAACCTTTGGAAAAGAAATGGCAACTACTGAGCATAAATATCTAGAAAACCGCTACAGCCAAGAAAGTTTAGTTAATCGCTACATCCTGAATAGGATACTGCAATTAATATCTGTAAGAGCAAGCAATTTTGTAGCACTGACATTCTGCAAGAAGGTATTTGTGATAATCACATCATCATAGGTACCACCACTGGATGAAGATCGGCTGCAACAGCCCTCAAATATCTGTCTCTTACCTTGGTAATACAATCTGCTAGATTGTATCCTGTCCATCTCATGTTTCTCTCCCACTTGTATCCCTGCCTACTTCTTGTTTGCATCTCAACTCATCCTTCAAGGTCTTTGATAAGGTGTCATTTCTTTTAATGTGTCCAAAATATTTTGATTGTTGTTTTTTTCCTTTAATAAATCTTTTTTATAAACAGTGTAAAAACCTCTTTGTTCATTTTCTCTTTACTTGAAGTTCTTCAATTCCTTTATATATTGACACCTGAAAGTAATTCATTTTGCTTTCTAGTTTCTCAAATCTGTGCAGGTACATGTTACCAGAAGGCTATGCGCACCTGTATTTCTTCTTTCTATTCTTCAATGACATGTTCATTCTTGTAGTAGAACAATGGCTCTACTAGATTTTAAGCATAATGTAGTTCAGAGAATGGAAATGCGATGTGTCGCCGTTCTATTTGCACCAATGGCCTGACACATCCGTCTGTGGCATAGCACTGTATACTGTATTGTATTTAACACCCTGCTCACAAAATCTAGACCTGCAAGAAGGTCTTTAAACAGCTCCGCAGGAATGATTGCATATGCATAATGGTACCGTATTTTCCACACCACTGTATGATCTACACTACCAGAAGCTTTTTCAGTGCTTGTTTGTCCCCCTTGTGCCCTTGGATATGGAACCAAATTCTCTGTATGAGCAGTGTTGGGCAATGGTGACAGTTGAATTAAACTAAGTTTGTAACAACCTGTTACATCTTCAAAGACAAGGACTTGTTCCCGTCTACATCATTGTTACATTGCCTACAGTTACAGCGTCCAGAGCGTGAGTCACAACACTGTTTTGGTTAGACATTTCTACAATATAAGCTCCCTATCCTATATATAGAATATAGGCCTACTAGTAGTACTAGTGTCGGATCCTATTCTCAGCTGGTAGAAATCTGTTGACATAAATTTTTGCTGTCCCTATGTCCATGGCCATCATCTGGTGTCATTTTGCTTCCTAAAATATGATTAGGAAAGATAGCTATAATCATGCTATTTATATATATATATATCTACTATAGTATAATTTACTATTTATGCTCTGGTACTCCTTAATTAACACAAAAACATGTTGTAGCAAAAGTTTTGTTAAAATAATCCTTGAGATAATTTACTCTCACGTGGACAGCTTCTCTTGTTTACAAATTTGTTTCGTTTCGGAAAATGTTTACCAGCCAATGTTGCCAACTCGTTTCGTTAGAAATACACTGTATTTCGTATTATTTTTTTCCTGGTTAAAAAAAGCACTAATACATCATTAATCCTATTCATTAAAATTGTTGCTCAACAGTACACTTTCAAATAGCTCAACAGTACACTATTATTATTAATATAAGTTAATATTTGAATTAATATTATTCCAACAACAATAAAACTTGTATGGAATAAATACATTACAAGATAAAGTACAATGACTACTACCAATGTAAAAAATGTGGTATTAGATATTAAGTCTGTTGATTATCCTCTTCGCACACCAGACATGTCAATACGTGCACAAATATCAGCTTCAGTAATTCTCTCAAAGTATATAACGTTTGATGGTTCCGGTTCTATGTTGGTTTACTGCTATTTTTGAGCTCTTTGTTGGGGGTTCTTTACGGGCCACACCCATCTTCATTCCCAATTCCCGCATTCTCGACATTGATTCATGCTCATTCGACTCAAAATCCTCAGATCGTGAGGACTCATGAAGAACAATAAGTATTTCTGCTCGGTCCATAGGCGGACCATCTGTTGTGGTGGCGAGGCTAGCTAATTGGTCGGTCCGGTGGTTTCCCTCCACGCCCGCGTGTCCGGAAACACAGATAAGCATGAGTTTTTGTAGTGATGCCCGTATTTTATCTCTCTCTAATGACTCCAACCATTCTCTACGTACATCACCTGTTTTCACTTTCTGAATCATATTCAGCGAGTCACATAATATGCACGCATGGGAATACGCTTGCGATTCAAGCCAGTTGAGTGCCTGCGTTATTGCAAATATCTCCATTGTTAGGCTGCTTGTTGTAGCGGTAAAGGCACCACTGGCTTCGTGTACTGTTCTTCCTTTTGATATGACCGACCCGTCCGTGTAAATCACAACATGTGTGTTATCGGTATTCTCGCATATTAGTGCCTTGACCTAAGCGTCAACGCTCACTGGGATGTGTTCCCTGCACTCTCTATTGAGTGTAATGGCGGTCTTGGATGCCTCTTGAAAGACCACAGGAATAGGTGTTCATTCCACGTCAGGAGTTCCACCCATCCCCGATTTGCCTCTCTTGATCCTGCTTCCCTTCCCGCGAGGGCTCTCGCTGTGTAATGAGTGGTCTATGTCAAAGCTCACTCTGAGGTATGCACGGGCACTCCACATATCAATTCTATGAGATATGCTCAGAAAATCAAGGAGAAAGTTTATAGCCATACAGGGTGTGTCCCTTGTGATACCAAGGATGCTCCGCAGCGCTTCGTTTCGGATTCTCTCCAGCCTCTCAATTTGTGTGTGGCTGGCGGTGATAGTGGCCAGAATAATGCAAAAATAATACAGAGTAAACAAAAAATAGATTGCTGTGTATTTGTGAGTGCCAACATGTGGTTATTTTGTTTTTGCATCTGTCCATCTGTTAATTATGCATTGCTAGCTATACCTGAATTTTTAAATGTTTTTGTCCATTTACATCTCTACTTTTGTTATTGTTTCGTTTCTTCAATTTGTTATTATTATTGTTTGCCTAATAGATGAGCGTCCTCATATGTACATGCATTTGTATATGTAGATATTGTTATATCGTTTTATGCATTCATACAACTTCTTTGGGTCACACATTTGTATGTGCACATATATACATGTGTTATAGTAATGCATAAGAATATCTTCATGTGAATGAATATTTATGGTAATGCATGTAATTATGTGAGAAACTGTTTGTGTGAATGCATGTATATGAGATGATGATGTTGTTCCTCCTTCGCAAGCGAAGATGAGCATGGCATTAAAAACAAATGAATGCGATGAAAAAATATATAATAACAATAAACTGGCAATTATCTAATTTGGCTTGTGAGCCCGCAGATGTCCGATTGGTGTACGGAAAGTTCTATTGTAGTGCATGAAGGTTAGGGGGTAGGAGAACCTTCGGATCTGTCCTTCCGCTTCTTGCGCTTGTGGATTGCCCGCGGTGTTCTTTCTTTTTCAAATTTCGTGATGCCAGCAGTGATCTAAGCGTGCCGGGCTGAGCTGTCAAGTGTTATAGTCTTCCAGGTGCTGGGATCGATGCTGCTGTGCTTGAGAGAGTTTTTTAGGTGATCATTGAAGCACTTTTTCTGCCATCCACTTGAACATTTACCTTCGCACAGCTCCCCATAGAATAATCTCTTTGGAATGCTCTTGTCTGACATACGGACGATGTGGCCAGTAAAGCGGAATTGGGACCTAGCTGCATGTATATATATTTATATGGGCGCTCGTTTATGTTTATGCATGTAACTGCATTTTGTATCATTGTGTGCACTTATTCTTGTCTAAGCCCATACTTGTGTGTCGATGCATTTACGTGCTTGTGCATTCTGAGTATCTTTCATACATCTATGTATTGACTATGGGAAAGAGATATATCTGTATGTGTATTGTTTATATATAAATATAGGTGTGTCTGTGCTTTTATTTTTGTGGTATCTTTAGGTGTGTACAAGAATGTGTGGATGTGCATATATATACAAATATACATATATATATTTTTATGTAGGTCTATACTTATATATAAATATTTTGTTATATGTAGGCTATATATTTGTCTGTATATGTGCACGTAACGTATGTATAGTTATTAATGTTTATACTCATATGTGTATGTAAATATATGTATTTAGTTGCGTAAATGTATGCGTAGGCCTATATATATATATATATATATATACACATATACGATTATGTATGTAGTTATATGTATATCTTTGTATATATCAGACTTTTTGGGGTTTTATGCATCATATATTCCAGGCGCCGTGAACTACTGACCCCCCTTACCAATTTCTATAGTCTCAAAGTTGTATATTGGTGGCCCAATATGTCAGGCGCTCATTTATTCTCAACGGCTACCAATTTGGCACCCTGAGGCCTTTGGCAATTAATGAACACCTGACATACGCATACTATCGTGTTGTTCCATCATTTCTTTGTCTCGTTTTCCTATTTATGTCATCTCTGACCTCATCTCTACCCCTCTAGACATGTGAACGCAAGTTGTATCGTCCCTACTTGTCGTTTTTTTATTTATATATGTGTATGTTATCCTTGATAAAGGCATTTCGGTCGAAACGTCGACCTGCGTGTCTGCATATGTGTGTTTCGTGTTATTAACAAAACGTCATTACCCCGTTTCATGCTTTACCTGTTGGATTTTAGTTTTACGCAGTGAGTACATATTTTCACTTCTGCATTCGTTGTAAATCTTCAACAATTAGCAGAATGTAGTCGGGAAAACGGAATGCGTTGTATTACAGCGTACAGCTTTGCTGCGATATCTGCCCCTTTCAGCCTGATTCGACTTCATCACGGTTTCTGGGTCACTTTTACACTATATGGGATGGGACAGCCAACTCCATCCCATAATCTCTTTATAGAAATTTACACGCCTCTTATGACATGCATGGTAGATAAACAGCGCTACTATTCTTTTCTTCCAGTTAACGCGCACGGGCGTATCAACTATCGATTGTTGAGTATTTGAACAGCTGTATCGCGATTGAGTATTTGAACAGATGTGAGTATCGCAATTGCCTCTAACTACGACACAATGCATTCCTTTTCTTGGGCTGGCTACCGATGACAAAAGTCAAAAAGAAAAGTATTCAGAATTTATAGTCTTGGTTGATTTACAGTGTATAAGCCCTGTGAATAGAACATGCAAACATGCCATAGAAGGCCCATTTTGATTATTTCCGTAAATTCAATTGAATTGTCGTGGCTATTTTTGGCCCGCGACTCCAAGTATATTAGTGACCATCGAAATCACGACAATAATAAAAAAACGTAATGAATTAAGCCCTAATTAATTCTGAACAAAGGTCTTCTACTGGAATCTTGGCTTAGTCCAGCCAACAGAGTTTGGAAATTAAGATTGGCCGGGCCATTCCTGACATCGAGCAGGGGCACAGTCCTGCTCAAGCAAACACTGGTATTGACGTCGGAAATATTAGGTCAAGAGGCGCACAAGCAACCATGGTATCACGCTACATGAATAGATAATATGTCATCACAACAAAAATTAACCAGCATCATAGTATAGGATTTCCCCATAAATGTACATCTGCCTAGAGAGTAGTGACAAAAACACCGCATGACTACAGTTGTCTTCGCGCGTGCTCAGTGGAGATGACGACAAGGGCATGAGCTCTGGTACTATACTTCCTGGTTGGTGAGTAAACCACGGATGTTACCAGTGCCAAACATAGTCTCTCTCATATTCACATTACAGAAAGATAGCGACATGTGAGATTAAATGCTTGAGGATAGCCTCAGGGGTCACCAGGCTAGATATATTACGAAATGAATATATCATGGAAAGAATAAATATCTTGTATAATATCTTGTACAGATTACATAGAGAGAGAACAGTTCAAGTGGTTTGGCCACATAGTGAGAATGCATCACGAAAAGTTGCCCGTACAGGCATATAACCAAATGAGATCAGGGTACAAAGCCAGAGGAAGACCACGGCAACGATGGATAAAAAACGTCAGGGACATCCTGAACAGACAAGGTCATAGTGCAGCCGAGGCCACACATCTGGCTTTAGAACGCAAGCTCGAGCTCCAATCACCCCTACGCTTAACGACAAGAGTGGATCACAAACCACCTGGGGAAAGACAATAGACCAAGACCTTTAACTGCATGAGCACACACAGGGTAATACATGTCTGCATCATCAGTAGTGACTCGATGAGTATTAAACAGAAAAATGCAGAAAAGGTTCCGTTTGTGAACAGTAGCTTCAGGTAGTGGAGAGGTCGAAGTTAGAGAGCGGCACTTTTTTTCCGTGCCTGGTCATGTGGTTGTTCAAGGGAATGAGAGAGCAGCCCAAGTGGCTTGCACTGCTACTATGCCGAACAATGGATAGGGCTGTCATTTTAAACTGCCTCGGAGAAACGACACGGACAAAAGAAATTGATGAATGTAATGATTCTCTTTCTATGTTCAGAATAATAATTGTGCACAATGATAATCTGACGAACTAGCATACTCTCAACCTAAAAACTTTGACATTGCTAATCATGGATACATTCTACACAAACATCGATCAAGTTTTAAATAAAAAGTATACATCATTTTCTTTCAACAATACTTTAGTATTACGCTGCATAGCACAATAAATCGGCAGACTCCATTCTAACGTTTTATTGCTAGCTAACTCAAGTACCGACGGTTAGAGATTATGATCAGTGTCATGTCTTAAGTCGAGGCAAAGATTCTTTTTGCCTGATACATTTTAACAATCAGGTTTGTAATACACTTGATTACAGTTTCGTTACAGATGTATGTATAAGTCTTGTAGAAGAATTGTAATTAATGTTCTCATGCAGTTTAACTTTTTATCATTTAAAGTTGTCACATAATAAGAAAATGGATTGCTCATATTTGAAAAACATTGTGGATAAAAACAAAAATTAACTACACCACACATAATCGTCATAGTTAATAGTTGTAATTTCTGTAGCGCGATTCACTAATGATTCAACAAGAATGCTATCTATGCCATGTATCCAACAGTGCACCGAGTTTATGTTAAATAGAACAATTTAAAGATGCAAGCAAATAAACGAATTTCAAATTTGTACTGAAGTGCAGATTCACGAAATAGTTGAATTAGTTTGGGTAGCTAGATTGTGGAGAGTAGCATGCAGCTCTTTGTCTTTAATTTTAATATATCTCCACACATCAACCAGTCAATAGTTAGTATACACAGTTCTTCTGCGATCAATTATTATACATCTAGTCAGATATTGGTCCTGAATAGAGCTGTTTGTTTTAGGTTGATTTCCCCTACGAATTATAAAGACGCGCCTGTTCAACGTTGCCAGATGGTTACAAATGTTATGGCCAAATTTTGTTTAAAAAAAAGGCAAAATAAAAGAAAATGAAAATAAACTATCAGGTACTAAAAATATAGTAAAAGAGACTTACAATTTTGTACAATACTATTAAGAGCAAATCTATTATGAATTACAGCTTTATATTAAGTTTTTGCTCAATCTGAATTTTTAAAATACAAAATAAGCTTTCATCTCCTGTCAATTTAGGAGAATATCTATTTCATTTCTTATCCCAAGCCATCTAGTTTCAGAAGCCATATAAAATGGTGTAATTGCTCTTCATGGTCATTTTCATGCCTAGATTAGGAATTTAATGCATAAAATAGAAAATTATATTTTACAATTTTATTTACTTTGATTTTTCGAGAACCAAAATATAATGAGCACATGTACTGCTGGATCAGCAAACAACAAATGGAATTCAAAATTTAATTAGTTTTTCAAAATCATATTTAATGCATTTTATATTCCACTTATTGTTTGCTATATTGTAACCCACCATTGTAACAAAGCTTCCACTTAAACCTCTTGCAAAAAGGATAAACAAATACAAGCCTACAGAGAAGGAGGTTTGGGGATTTAAACTATTGTTCCTCCCCCCAGCAAATCAGAACATAACTTTCAGTACTAGGGATTTATTCAAAAGTTGGGTAAAATCTCTGCCATAACGATTTTTATAAAATGGTCATCACATTTCTCATAAGGAAGAGGAAATTACCAACTAAAACAGGCAAAAGACCTTTTTGTTATAAGTAAACCCCCTTCTTGCTGCAAACATGTATCTTGTTTGTCCGTCAAGGTTGATTATAACCATTCAACTCAACTGGGATGATGATGTCTGCGATGTGCCCAACTGTGACTAATGAGTCCAATGAGTGCCTGGAATTGTCTGCCACACTCTGAACATGTACCTCTTGCCTTTCTTCTAGCGCATTTTTGTTTCGCAGCTTGATGTCTGAGGTCCTTTGCAGCTGCTGCACCACTCTTGATTTTGCGATGTCTGTCGGATCTGTCATGTGCATGATTCTCCTATGAGTTTGTCTATTTTGAAGTGATTTAGTGATGTCTTATGAGTGTCTTTAAAACGCTTCTTCTGTCCTCCGGCCTTATAGGAGCCAGTCTGGAGTAGTCCATATAGCAGCTGTTTTAGTAGAGGATGATCTTTCATATGGACCATGTGTTCTGCCAAACAATAGTTGAGTTAAGACCATCTCTGAATTTTGTTTAAAGTGTGGAATAGTTGCGTCATTTGTTGATTACACTTTCTCTTCCTGATCCAACAGTGTTCCAGTGGCAAGATAAATCAAAATGACTGGAGATGTACTAGGATAAAGTGGATGATCAGAGTATTCTACGTCTCATAAAGTCCTATGCATTCCTCAATGCTCTGCTGGCAAGTGCCTTCCAGCCCGTTAAACATAAGATGTTTAACCTGCGCTGTCCGCCATATATAGGCTTTGCTTGCTTGGGCAGACATGCCTTGTGTTTACCTCAGGGCCAGAGCTCCTCAGTTACCTTCACCTTGTTTGGCCGGCCTGTCAAAGCAGTTACTAGGGTGTTACTAGCAGCAAGCTGCTGCATGCTGGAAACTACTGGGAGCCACGTGTGAGAGCTGAGTGCTGGGTGGGGATAAAGGATGTGAGAATTACTTCAAAGGAGTATGACAGCCTCAGCGATACTACCCCTCCCTGAACCCCATACACCCCAGAAAAAATACCTTGTATATGGCCCTGATCAAATACCAGTTTGAAGCTCATACTCTTGCTTATACATTTATAAATGACTAGCATTGATAGCTGGGTTTTAGATCTTTTCCTAAAATGGGGGAAGATTATAATTTTAAATCCCATATAAACCCCCCAAACCAACACAGACATCAATGGGTTTGCTAGAAGGTGTTTATAAGTTAATTAATGCACACTACACTAAAGATACTGCCATAAATTTAATTAAAACAAACAAATATGTGAAAATTATTCATTTTCTATTTTTCAAAAAGGCCAAATTATATATTTCATAGCCTATGACTAAAAATGGCAAAATTTGAGATATTTGGCAATAAAGTGGCCAATATGGCAAACCTGCTTCTGTGGCCTAGACTGTCTTTCTGCAAAATAAAAAAGTTAGAATAGTCCTGTGTAGTATGTAGGCTATAGTTAAATATGCCTATCATCATCAAGTGCTGTCTCTGCAGTGAAGATTGACTGCAATGGACCTCCAACATCCCTTGTCTTGATGGTGCACTATGTAATGGTGATATGACAGGTGTAACCTGTCCATCTCATGATCTTACTCTCCCTCTTGTATCTCTGCATACCTCTTGCTTACTTTCCCTCGACTTTACCCTCAAATAAGGTCCTCAATAAGGTGTCATGTCATAATCATAACAAATAGTTAAATATACTCTTGCCTAAATGTAAAATATCTGCAGAAGATAGATGTGTTGGACCATTGGCGTAAAAAAAACAGTGACACAATGCACTTCCATTCTCTGGAATACATCCTACTGGAAATCTAGTAGGACCATTGTCCTGCTACAAGAGAGATCCTGTTGGAGTTTGAGAATGAACGCTGAAAAAGAAGAAGATATAGGCCCTATAGCAGTGGTTCTCAACCTTTCTAATGCCACAACCCTTTAATACAGTTCCTCATGTTGTGGTGACCCCCAAACATAGTTATTTTCGTTGCTACTTCATAATATGTATTTCCAGATGGTCTTATGTGACTCCTGTGAAAGGGTCGTTTGAGCCCCAAAGGGATCGTGACCCACAGGTTGAGAACCACTGTCCTATAATATTAGCCAAGGACAAGTGTATATAGTGATATAAAATCAGCCTGACTGGATGGTGAAAATGGTTTGGCTAGCCAGATTTTACCTATGCCTGCTCTACGGCTATCTTTTCGTGATCAAAAGTTATATTTTGTTATATATAATATGGTTTGCATGTATTAGTGTAACCAGTAATTTTAATATTTACTATCACATGCTCATTTGTTGCTGGCCTGAATGGGGATCAAAGAATATCACCTGCCATGCACGTCATCAATGGTAATTAAGGATGTTGGCCATAATTTGACTGCCCTTCCCATAATCTACACTGTGATGAAACCTGTAGAACACGCATGACTGGATTACAGGGAGGGAATCATGTCTGCCCTGAGATTGAAATAAAGTAGCTACTTGGACATCCGAGGTTTTCTACATCATTAAAATGATGCTAGGGCTATAAATATCTTGAGAAGCATTTCTTGGGCAACCCCAAAACAGACACATTATTTAAAAAAAATAATTTTGTGAGTAAATGGGGCTTTATCTATCAAAGAGTATGATTCAGAATCAAACATATCTCCTGAGCATAATGCTGCCGTATTATGACTATTCTATTGATTATTTTTGCCATGTCTGATTTTTTCATAACAATCAAACATTGAAATATGGATTTTTTGTTGTTGTTACATTTATGGTATAATAAATAGATTTTGACAAATAAGAATGTAGACTGATAGCTAGGGCTAAATTTACTTACTTATCCTATAGTATAGTATAATATTATATGTACTGTACCGCACTAAGCATGTTGCACTATTGCACAGTCATCACTATGACTACAGTAATAAATAACTAGGCCTAATGATCCTGGTTGGCATCTATTGACTATGAAATCTGCATAGTGAACATCATTTTTGTTCTGTTGTTAAAAAATTGTATTTCTAATTATAATTTCATAAACATGATGGCAGACAAGAGGTCCATAGATGATCTGAGGGAACATGCAAATCCCAACTTGGTGGGGGGAATTTAGGCAAAAAAATGCCATGGAATTCATTGATCAAGAGCTAGAAGTAAAACTCCACTGCCTGGTATAGGGAACAAGAGTGACAATCTCATACTCTCTATTATTGAAAACCTGTATGGTTTGGGCTTGTATGCAGACATGATTCGTTGTCAAAAACAATACTTCAGGGAACCGTTGAAGGTGGAAGAAGCAGAAGAGGACAAATAAAGCATGACAGACAACATTAAGGACCGGACAAGACACTTTTTCTCACTTGTCTGCATTGGTGAAGATAGACGATGATGGAGGACTCTGTCTGTTGATGCCTCCAATATGGTATCCCTATGACCCTTCCTTATAGATAGACTTTATCATCATCAAGTGCACAGGAATATTTTAATTCAGGTTTTAATATCTCATAAAAGATTATGTTTTTGTATTCACACTTGCAGTACATCACTTTAAAACAGTCACTATGGACTCCACCTGTGACGTTTCTGCAGAAGAGTTCATGGCCACAGAAGGCTACACATCAAGAAAACCATCATCCAGCTACAATGAACAACAAATTGTGAAAAATCTGGTTAAAGAAAATCGTGTTGTAATCTTCAGCAAGTCCACATGTTTGTATTGTGAAAGATCCAAAACTTTGTTGAACAATTTAGGCGTATCATATTTGTCTATTGAGCTTGATCATATGGAAGCAGGACATAAAGTACAGAATGTTCTCGGTTACATGACAGGTGTCAGAACGGTAACCAGTTGTCTGTATTTATTGTTAGAAGCAATGGTCAACTATATTCTCACATTTTTGCTGTAGATCTTCTTATAATTTCGACTGAAGCAACTGATTTCTGTTCAGTTCCTCATATATAAATGTTAATATTTTTTTGACAAGTAGTCCGTCCTTCAATCATCATTGTTCACAATTCCACGCTTTGCTTGAGGTAATTCAGTAAATTTCTCTGGCTTTTTCGGTAATTGTAACTCAAATAGACAGATTCCTGTCTGGAAAACATCATATTCTTTAGTTTGTAAGTCGTTATTTTCTTAAGTTTTGCGCATTTCCTTGTGTTTCCTTTATTTCTGTTCACTATTTTACATGAGAGTTCACACTATAACTCGCATTCTAACAATTTGTCTTGTCAACACTCAAAAGTAAGTTCTTGATTTAATTTGTGACTAAAACAAAATCGTTGTGTCATGATTTCAATATTAAATCTGTTGTCATTAAGTCCCTCTACTCTGCTCAAATGCATTACTTAATTTTTTTGGGTAAATTCTAATAGTTCAGTTATGTCCCTTACACTGGTAAAAAAAATGGTTGTTGTTAAATACTTTTATTCTATTCCCAAAATGGGATTTGTCTGTCATCCATCAACACTTTTATACAGCCAACTCTATGATAAAACCTCTGTAGTAGTTTCCTTGGACATGCCTGGCAGCCAGCAGTGTCACAATGCTTTGCACCCCTTTCGGATCCTGACAACACACAGACTTTCTCTGTCCATTTCTTTCTTTTTGTTGCGACAACACACAGATAATGTCAGTCCATTTCTTTATTTTTGTCCACACAAAACCCAATTGACATCTCTTTCCATTTCTTTCTTTTTGCCCAGACAAAACACATGCGACATCTCTTTTCATTTCTGACTTTTTATCCCGACAGTACACAGGCTATTTTTTTCCTTTTGGGACTTGTTAATTAAGATTTCATTTATTTTACCTATTGCAAATTTCACCCACTAATGCAAAAGTTGCTAACTTTTTGAATTGTAACTTCATTTAATACAAGCAAAAGTGATTTACAACCTTGATACATTTCTTCTTCTTCTTCAGCGTTCATTCTCAAACTCCTGCTGGATCTCTTTTGTGGCAGGACCATGATCCATTCTAGATTTCCAGCAGGATGTAGTCCAGAGAATGGAAATGCGTTGTATCGCCGTTTTATTTGCGCCAATGACCCGACACATCCGTCTTCAGCGGATGATACATTTAAAAAAGGCATTTTATAAGATAAGATAAAACATCAAATAATAGATTTTTTAGTATAATAGAATTAAATGTAATTTTAATTTACAATATTTAATACAATGATTGAAATTGTAACTCATTAACAGGTGTCAAAATTTGAGGCTACATTTTCGTTAATGCGAACCTCATGTTATTCTGAGCATATACATGTATATGTTTGTTGATTCAGTGTCGAAAATGTACTATTATAGGGGCAAAGCAAAGAGCTGTAACTCAAATGAAAATTGATTTGAAATCAATAGTCTTTTGTGGTTCTGGACTGGAAAGGGGAACAAAGAATAGTGACATGACCTGCCATGCACATTGTAAGAGGTGGCTAAGGTAGTTATGGGGGTGTAAGTAGTAGTCTTATCTTAACAGCTCATAGTCTCTCTGACAAAAGCATAGGTTCTTCTCAGTTATGTAACTGAGGTGATAACCAGACTGCAGTGATGCTAGTTCCTAATCAATTTCATATTCTGTATTCCAAGGGAAACAATAAGTACATAATCAATTACTCCATCATGATTTTAGCTACACAATTTTCTATCAGGACAATCTATCTATCTATTTTTATTGCTTATATCTCTACTGTCTTCAATGTAGACATAAATTCTGCATTTTGCATTTCAGGTTCCACGTATTTTTATTGATGGCAGATGTATTGGGGGCAGCTACGATCTAAAAATATTGGAGAAATCTGGTACACTACAAATGCTACTGAATGATGATCAAGTTATCAATTAGAATTAAAACTTGCCACGTATCTGCATACACTCATTATACCTCTGTGTATACTTGTCATTCCTAAGTGAAGAATTATTTAAACACTTCTGCTGAGCTGATAAACGTTTAAGAATGTGATGTTTTTGTGTAGGTAAAAATAAATTCACAAGTGACATATAGACCTAAACAAAATGTTTTATGGTTAACAGAAATGAACATTTAGACAGTATAGTTTTCTTTAGCAATAAAAAAAAAATATTACGTGATGTACATGAATTTAGAGAAAAACAAAAATTGTAATAACAGGTTTCATTTATGATGTCTTGATCATAAGAATGAGTACACTTACATACATATCTGGTCATGAAATGTGAATTAAAAATATCACAGAAGTACAATAATGAAAAAAACTGGAATAACAGATTTTTGGTCATCATCAACATAGTTGAATCTTGTGCCTGCTTTCTCATTCTCCTGTCCAAGTCATATAGTAATACTTTTTTTATGCACTGTACTGTTGTCACCGGCTTGAGGTAGTTACATGTTCATTAGAGCTGTTTCTGACGTCCAAAGTTTGTAGTGTTGTACAGGGGACATTTCTATAGAATATGTTATTGTTGTGTACGGGGGCATTTCTATAGAATATTTTTGTGTTGTAGCCTAGAGTGGGCAATGGCAATTCTACAGAATATGTTGTTGTGTACGGAGACAATTTTATAGAATATGTTATTGTTGTGTATGAGGGCATTGCTATAGAATATGTTATTGCTGTGTAAGGGGGCATTACTATAGAATACGTTATTGTTGTGTATGGGGGCATTACTATAGAATACGTTATTGTTGTGTATTGGGGCATTACTATAGAATACGTTATTGTTGTGTATGGGGGCATTACTATAGAATATGTTATTGTTGTGTATGGGGGTATTACTATAGAATACGTTATTGTTGTGTATGGGGGCATTACTATAGAATATGTTATTGTTGTGTATGGGGGCATTACTATAGAATATGTTATTGTTGTGTATGGGGGTATTACTATAGAATACGTTAATGTTGTAGCCTATAGTGAGCATATCTATAGAATATATTTGTGTTGTTTACGAAGGCATTTCTATAAAATGCTAGTGTTGTGAACATTTCTATAGAATATGTTTGTGCCGTAGCCTATAGTGGGCATTTCTATAGAATATATTATTGTTGTGTATGGGGGCATTTCTATAGAATATGTTAATGTTGTAGCCTATAGTGGGCAATTACCAGGTATATAGAAAATATTGTTGTGTACAGGGGCATGTCTATAGAAGATTCTTCTATTGTGTACGTGGGTATTTCTATAGAATGTTAGTGTTGTGCATGGGGGCATTTCTATAAATTATGTTTGTGTTGTGTACGGGGGCATTTCTATAGAATATGTTTGTATTGTGTATTGGGGCATTTCTATAGAATATTTTCTGTTTTTTTCAGTAGTTTGTGCATAGAGACATATATCAGTATCTCCAATCACAACTATCCTATAGACATACATACATTATTTTCTTCTTCTGCATCATTCTCAAACTCTTGCAGATTAGCAGGATATATTCGTCCAGAAAATGCACTGTGTCATGGTTTACAACTTTGCTGCAATATATGTTCCTTTCAACCTGACACGACTTATAGCTTCTGGGTCATGTCAACTCTCTATGTGATTGGACAGCCAACTCCACTTCAAAATCCCCCTAGGTCTCCTCTTACGACATGCAAGGCAAGTAAGTGTCACTATTCTTTTCTCCCTTAGTGGGTCTGATTGGAGATATATATACAATACTGGAGATTGGAGATATATATTTTTTGAGTCTACTATGACATTTTCTAAATCTTTATGTTTCTTTCTTTCCTTTTTCACTGCTTGATGTCAACAGTGACAAACAAGTCTCCTGAATAATCTCTCTGCCGAAGACGGATGTGCGGGCCATTGGCACAAATAAAACAGCAACACAATGCATTTTCATTCTCTGGACTACATCCTGCTGGAAATCTAGTAGGACCATGCACCTGCTACAATGAGATCTTGTGGGAGTTTGAGAATGAACGCTGAATAAGAATGATCTTAAACATTGTCTTTCATTCTTTTTGGGCTCCATCTTTGATTGCAAGTTTCACTATTTGGCCAATTGGTCAACTCTTTTAATTGGTCAAATGGGGAACAGTTCTGCAGAAGGTGCTCGAAAGACTGTTGTCCATTCCACCGGCACATAATGGTGCTAGTTCCCTTCCTTGCTGTGTTCCCTAATCCATATGCCAGGTACTAATTTACAGCTAGGGCGACTAGAGAAGCTGTCATGGAGGCAAGTAGTCATGGTCCAGATTTTTTTCTGGACGTGGTTTCGAACCTGGCACGCTGAAACCCAGTGATAGTAAGCAAGCTCACAATTAACTAGGCTACCGCGCTCTTCTAAAAGACATGACACATCTTGTTGAAGATCTTACTTGAGGGGAGGCAAGCAAGACGTACGCAGAGATACAGATGGGAGGGAAATATCGTGAGATAGACAGGGTTAGAAACCTAGCAGAGTGTACCACCAAAGCAAGAGACAGAAGATGTCAGGTACATTGCAGACAGCCTTTGTTGCGGAGATGGAACTTGATAATGATGATTAATTTATTTTAATATAAATGAATTTTGTATATACATATTTTTCCGCCAAAGGTGGATGTGTCGGACCATTGGCACAAATAAAATGGCGACAATGCATTTCCATTCTTTGGACTACATCCTGCTGAAAATCTAGTAGGAACATTGTTCTGCTATAAGAGATATCCAGCGGGAGTTTGAGAATGAATGCGGAAGAAGAACAGAAGAAGAAGAATAATAATAAGTATATATATATATATATATATATATATATATATATATATATATATATATATATATATACACACACACACTAGATTTTTTCTAGTAGTTGCAGAAAGCAAAGATAGAAGGTCTTTCTTTGTAAATAATAAGTTACAAGTAATGGTTGCTTATAAGAAACAAAATCCCCCAGCGTGCATAGACTCAATACTCATACAGGACCGTCAATTTAAATATTTAGAAACAATAATAACATTAGATGGAAGAAGTACAACAGAGTTAGAAAACAGAATAGGGCAGGCAATGCAGCATTCATAAAAATTAAATGATCCTAAAAATTACTGTGTAATAAGTCTCTATCAATAGAGGCAAGAAAGAGAGTTCTTCAGAGCTATATAACACTGATTCTAACGTGGAACAATTTCATTCTTTGATTGTATGTCCAAAAATAGTTGTTTGGTTTGTTTTCTCCCTGTTTACAATTTTTGACTACATGATGGCCAGGCCAGTTTAGGATGTCCAGTTCAAACCCCAATCTAAGCATCCTGATCATGATATTTAACACTAGTAATTGAATTAAAAGGTCAGTAAAACCCCACCCGTAGCGATTTTTCACAAAAAAGGTATAAACCCCCCCAAAGGTAATCATACATGTGGCCCTGATTCGGTCCAATTCTTGTACTTGGTACTTTTTAATAGCTGATATCATTACTGGAAACAATACAGTGTTATTCAAGTTTTGGCAATTCAAAACAGATGCAGATTATATTGTAATGTCTAGTCAGACAACTTTTCCCTCTTTTGTTTGCTTGAAGGGTTCCTATATCTGTATGTTTGTCTTTCTATGAACATGTCTTTTATAGCTCAGAATTATGTCAACAATTAGGAGGGATTGGTTCTGAACAAGCCTGACAGTTGCGTTGACAAAGGGAAAAGAAGGAAGGAGGGTGAAGTATGCCAAAGCTTGATACTTTTGTAAGTATCAACCTATAACTAGCATCAGCTTTAGTAACTTGTGATAATATTGTATGTGCTAGCATCATCTATAGTAACTTATGATATTTCTATATGTATGTACTAGCATCAGCTATAGTAAGTTGTAATAACATTGTGTGTGTGATAGGATCAGCTATAGTAACTTGTGATACCAGTGTGTGTGATAAGATCAGCTGTAGTAACTGTGATACCAGTGTGTGTGATAGGATCAGCTATAGTAACTTGTGATACCAGTGTGTGTGATAGGATCAGCTGTAGTAACTTATACCATTGTGCGTGATAGGATCAGCTATAGTAACTTGTGATACCATTGTGCGTGATAGGATCAGCTGTAGTAACTGTGATACCAGTGTGTGTGATAGGATCAGCTGTAGTAACTTATACCATTGTGCGTGATAGGATCAGCTATAGTAACTTGTGATACCATTGTGCGTGATAGGATCAGCTGTAGTAACTGTGATACCAGTGTGTGTGATAGGATCAGCTGTAGTAACTGTGATACCAGTGTGTGTGATAGGATCAGCTATAGTAACTTGTGATACCAGTGTGTGTGATAGGATCAGCTGTAGTAACTGTGATACCAGTGTGTGTGATAGGATCAGCTGTAGTAACTGTGATACCAGTTAGTGTGATAGGATTAGCTGTAGTAACTGTGATACCAGTTAGTGTGATAGGATCAGCTGTAGTAACTGTGATACCAGTGTGTGTGATAGGATCAGCTGTAGTAACTGTGATACCAGTGTGTGTGATAGGATCAGCTGTAGTAACTGTGATACCAGTGTGTGTGATAGGATCAGCTGTAGTAACTGTGATACCAGTGTGTGTGATAGGATCAGCTATATTAACTTGTGGTACCATTGTGTGTGATAGGATCAGCTGTAGTAACTGTGATACCAGTGTGTGTGATAGGATCAGCTGTAGTAACTTGTGATACTAGTGTGTGTGATAGGATCAGCTGTAGTAACTGTGATACCAGTGTGTGTGATAGGATCAGCTATATTAACTTGTGGTACCATTGTGTGTGATAGGATCAGCTGTAGTAACTGTGATACCAGTGTGTGTGATAGGATCAGCTGTAGTAACTTGTGATACCAGTGTGTGTGATAGGATCAGCTGTAGTAACTGTGATACCAGTGTGTGTGATAGGATCAGCTGTAGTAACTGTGATACCAGTGTGTGTGATAGGATCAGCTGTAGTAACTGTGATACCAGTGTGTGTGATAGGATCAGCTGTAGTAACTGTGATACCAGTTAGTGTGATAGGATTAGCTGTAGTAACTGTGATACCAGTTAGTGTGATAGGATCAGCTGTAGTAACTGTGATACCAGTGTGTGTGATAGGATCAGCTGTAGTAACTGTGATACCAGTGTGTGTGATAGGATCAGCTGTAGTAACTGTGATACCAGTGTGTGTGATAGGATCAGCTGTAGTAACTGTGATACCAGTGTGTGTGATAGGATCAGCTGTAGTAACTGTGATACCAGTGTGTGTGATAGGATCAGCTGTAGTAACTGTGATACCAGTGTGTGTGATAGGATCAGCTGTAGTAACTGTGATACCAGTGTGTGTGATAGGATCAGCTATATTAACTTGTGGTACCATTGTGTGTGATAGGATCAGCTGTAGTAACTGTGATACCAGAGTGTGTGATAGGATCAGCTGTAGTAACTTGTGATACTAGTGTGTGTGATAGGATCAGCTGTAGTAACTGTGATACCAGTGTGTGTGATAGGATCAGCTATATTAACTTGTGGTACCATTGTGTGTGATAGGATCAGCTGTAGTAACTGTGATACCAGTGTGTGTGATAGGATCAGCTGTAGTAACTTGTGATACCAGTGTGTGTGATAGGATCAGCTGTAGTAACTGTGATACCACTGTGTATGATCTTCTATTTTTGTGTTTGTTCTCAAACTCCTGCAGATTAGCAGGATGTAGTCCGGAGAACGGAATGCGTTGTGTCATGGTTTACAGCATTGATGCGATATCTGTGCCTTTCGGCCTGACACATCCGACTTCAGCATAGGTTTGGGTCACTGACCCTATATGGGATGGACAGCCAGCTCCATCCCATAACCTCCTTAGTCGCCTTTTACGACATGCGTGGAAGGTAAACAGTGTTGCTATTCTTTGCTCCCCTTTCGGGCCCTGGCAACACATGGGCGGCTGTGTATGATAGAATCAGTTATAGTAACTTGTGATATTATTGTATGTCTGTGGATTTACTTGTATGCTTGTTTCATTCATGAGTAATATTTCTGAAATAGCACTGTATCTCTCAACTGTTGTATCTCTCTTGCCATGCCACTGGAGATAATGTCATTATGTACTGATCTAGTTTAATCTGTAGGACACAAGTGACTCAATAAATCTCACATATAAATTTCACATTTGTTTTTGTTTGGCTACATTGACATGTTTGATGATTTATATGTCTTTGAGACATTTGATTTCTCAAAGGTAATTTTGGGGTGGGGGGTAATGAATGCATGTTCAGAACTATAAGTCCAGACCAGGGTTGCCACAAGAGCAGAAAGGACATGTGAAAATCATCAGTATCTCAAAACAAACACATGTTTGGAAGTCAAGAAGACAATGTTGAGTGTGAGTCACATACAAGTTGTGATTTGTGTGCATTTACTACAGCATATATGCCTGTTTTCCACATGTCAATCTTCCACATATGCTATTCTTCACATGTCAACATTTCATATGTCAATCTTCCAATGTCAATCTCCTACATATGTCAACCTCCCACATATGCCAATCTTTTACATGTCAACCTCCCACATATGACAATCTACCACACTTATCAATCTCCCACATATGTGAATCTCTTACATATGCCGATCTTTCACTTGTGTTAATCTCCCACATGTACCAATATCTCATATGTGTCAATCTCCCACTTGTGCTAACTTTGCTCTATCTATACTTTAATGAATAGATCAAAGTACCAACTTTATATTACTTGTTAAATAAAAAGTACATTTACACTCCTGTCAACCACAGATGTTAGTCCAGTTAGGTTATATCAAAGCTTCTAACTTCAATAAATTGTGGAAGTTGTGGTTCTATCAAGCCAGTAGCCAAATCTCTGGAGATTTAACCCTCTTTTACATCATTTAAGCTTTTTCATGATAAAAAATATATTTACTGAATATATCAAGTGTATTAGGTTCAGCTCATTTGACCTCATTTGAAAAATTATGTCTTAGAAGACTCTTAAATATTGGTTGGGAAGAATTCAAGTCAAACGTGCAAGCAAGAGAAGACACCACACAGCAATATGTTTCTACAACAATAAGAAAATAACGATGGACTTATATCGGACATGTACTTAGAATGAATGAAAACAGATGTCACTACAAGCATTAAAATGGGTACCAGATGGAAAAAGAGACTCTTCATAGAACAACCATCAAAGAGGGTATGACTATGGGTCTCAATCAGGGCCGGATTAAGACTTGATAGGACCCGAAGCTATTTGAGATATAGGGGCCCTTTAACGATTAAGAATATATAGATAGTGAAATAAAAACTTTGTTGGGAGCCCCAAAGAAAGTGGGGGCCCTAAGCTAAAGCTTGTTTAGTTTATATGTAAATCTGGCACTGGTATCAATAACATACAATGATTACACACAGTGGCATCACATCTCTCAAACTGGAGAGCTTTGGTTTCTGCCCTATGCACCGTGTTCAGTGCTGAATGAACATAGATAAATTAGGGTCAGGCATGCATAAACCTAAAATGTAAAAAAAAGGAAAAATTGTATATTTATGGGTGTGGTACCCATTTCTCTACAGCAGGGGTTCTCAACCTTTTCAGACTGAACACCGCCCAGATGTAATTGTTAGTGCTCGCGAGCAGTTTTTAACTTGCATGGCATAAGTGCATGTCCTTAAGAATACAAGGTTGAGAATACGAAGGAGTTTATTTTGTAAAAAAAAAACTGAATGCACGAGTCCACTAAAATATTGTCAATACTGAATAGTTAATTTTAGCAAGCCAACTGAAACTAAATTTTAAAAATATACCTGTAACAAGCCACACAAATCGTTTATTTACACAATATTTTGGCATCATTATTGTTAATAATGTAAATGCATGCAGAATATCATAAAAGTTATGTATCTTCTTGATAGTTTCAGGATCCATCGCAAAACATCTGGTTTTAAAGGGAAACAACTCATTAAAACTAAACACAACAATGACTAAGATATATGAAGTACAATTGGTTTGTTAAAAAAAAATAAGAAATACTATACATTGTAATAAATGGTTAAATGACATGAATATAGTAGATAATCAATACCTGTCAAATTGTTGAGATGAATAACCACATGACAATCCCCTAGGAAACCTTAAACAAATTTAAACACAAAAAAACTTGAGTGGATACATTTATTTGTAAATTGTAATCATTCAACACAATTCAATAATTGAATCTATCTTCTTTTCTCTGCTTTTGCTATAACGAATCACAGTTAATAATGATTGGTTATCGGGCTATGGCATGTTTTGTCGCTTGATATTAAGTAACATTGTGACATATCAGGAAATCAGTAACTCCTTAAATCTACCTTCCTTCTTGCTCGTCCTCTGCCTCTTGGTGTTTCCATTTTCATGTTGTATGCATGGTGACATACTGGTTACGATAGTACTTGTGGTAGGTACTTTGAATATGGGACATTGGGACATCTTGAAAACAATGACATGCTGGTTACAATAGCACTTGTGGTAGGCACTTTGAATTTGACATCTTGAAAAGAATATTGGACCACTTATTGAAGGATGATACTGTGCTGGATGAATCATTGGTACAGAGACTTCAGGAATTTTAGATCAAACAGGGAAGAACAAGAGAGTATGTTGCTTTTACTGAATGAACTGAGTACACTTATCATTTCTTATTTTTCTGTAATTGTTTTAAAAAAAGTATAGACAGAGGAGAGCTTTTTTAAAAAATGTCTGCCTTTGAACATTCATTACCACACGCACCATTCACAAATGTTAACAGTACAATTAGCTTTGAAGGATATTTTACACCTCCAGGAATCCAATATATTATTATAATAATAGCAACCATTCAGATGTAATATTGTCATACTTACAGATGATTTCTGAAGCATGTTTGTAAAAAAATAATTAGGTTTGTAGTACTGGAAGTGATCGGTAGGATGGAAATCTATGAATAAAAATGGGTATGTATCTGCCTTCAGAGCAGGATTCCTTCGATGAAAATCATGTTAAACTCCTAATTTGTCAATGATTGCATGAGACACAGATGTACACAAAATCAATGCAGACACATACTGTCGTAAATGTACGTGAAGGCATTAGTAATGTATCAACCAGCACCAGGTGTCCTCTACACAGAACCAGTAATCACAGTAAAGGGACAATGTTGCCATGCGTATTGCTTGTGTCAGTGCGGCATTCGGGAGCCTTCGTGCCAACATCTGGATCAGGAGTAGTCTCAGTTTGACAACTAAGTTGGACGTGTACCACGCAGTGTTTCTACCAAAACTGCTTTATGCTGCATCACCCTGTGGATTGTCTATGTGAGACACGCTTGACCGATAAACACTTTCCACCTTCTGTGCCTAAGAAACCTCAAGGGAGTATGTTGGCAGGATCGAGTACTAGACACAGAATCTTTCAAAAGTTCCATATACAAAGCATCCATGCCCTGCTGACTAGGTCCCAACTCCCTGGACTGATCACATCGTCCGTATGCCAGATAATTGCCTTTCAAAGAGATTATTATATGGGAAGCTGTGCGATGGTAAACGTTCAAGCAGAGGGCAGAAAAAGTGCTTATAGGATCACCTAAATAACTCTCTCAAGCACTACAGCATCGATCCTAGCTCCAGGGAGACTACAGCCCTTGATTGCTCAGCTTAACACACTCAGATCACTGCTGGCATCACTAAATTTAAAAAGAAAGAATACTGAGAGCAATTTACAAGCGACAGAAGTGGAAGGACAAATCAGAAAACTCTCCTACCCCAAACTCTCTACACTCCTGCATGCACTGCAATAGAACTTTCCTGGCAATAATCGGACATCTACAAACTTACAAACAAAATTAGAGAATCACAAATGTTTTTAGTTTTTCTACTTGCTCATCACATTTATTGTTTTTCCTGCCATGCTCATCTTCGCTTGCGAAGGAGGAACATCATCATCAAGTAGTAAATATGTTTATATGTTTAAACATATAACAATGGATATAAATATAAGCAACTATGCATAGTTGTAAATGTAAATAGGCACTTAAGTAAATGTATACAGGCATATATGGTTGTAAATGTAAGCAGGGATGTGTTGCAAATATAAGTAGGCACACATGCATATATATATCTGTATGTTTACACATGAGAATACAAATGGTTGTTAATGTAACCCGGGATATGTTGTAATATAAGGCACACACACTTTTTCATATGAGAAGACAAATGGTTGTAAATGTAAGCAGTTTTATGTTGTAAATACAAGTAGGCATATATGGGATTCTGTAGTCGCTCAACTGTTGGTGAACTGACTTCCTGTTCAGGTGATCCAAGGTTAAATTTTCAGTTCAACTGGAAATATTTGTAAATCACCAATAGCTCTTAGGTTGACCCGGCCTAAAATGGGATCCAGATCTTCTGAGAATTAAAGGCTGCGGGGTTCATACTGACCACCTCATACCTTAGCATTCCATTGGTCATGAAAAACACAAATCGAACACTATTCCAAAATGGCATTGAAAAAGGGAAAACATTTTTATATATATATATATATGAGAAGATAAAAGGTTGTAGATATAAGCTGATACACATATGGCTGCAAATATACGCACACACACACACATATATATATATATATATATACTTATACGAGGGGTGGTAGAAGAGTTTTGCACTTTAATGTGAAGGAATCAAGACACATGAAAATTTGTGTAAACGTTAGTCCTTCTCTATGTATTCACCCTCAAGGCGATGCACCTCTTCCATCTCGTCTTGACCTTTCTAATGCCTTGATTGTAGAACACCTGTGGACCTGAAACCACATTTCCACTTCAGTAATCAAGTCCTGGTTGTCAGAAAAATTACGCTCAGGAAGCGAATCTTCATGTTTGGAAACAGGAAGAAGTCACTCCGTGCTAAGACGGGTGAGTAAGGAGGATGGGGTATGACTTCATACCTGCATTGCTGGGCAAAGACAATAGAGTCATGAGCTGCATGAACCTGCGCATTGTCCTGAAGCAGACAAACGCCTTTGGACCGCATCCCGTCTTTTGCACTTAATTATACTATTATAATAGTATGGCCACAAGGAAGATAATTCAGTGAGTATTACCCAGTGACAGTCCCAGAAGATGGTGAGCATATCTTTGCCTTCTGTGGTGGCGGTGAACAGGAATGTTTCTATTGTTTGCTCTGGTTTTGTGTCTCGGGGTCATAGAGATGCACCCAACATTCATCCACAGTAACCAATCTAAGAAAAATAATCATCTTCATCACCATTGCAAATGTCCACCATCTTTGTGGATGCCTCGGCTCAATGCTCCTTTTGCATTGGCGTGAGAAAACAGGGAATCCACCTGGCGGAAACCATTGACATGTGAAGTTGCTCATGCTAAATCTTCAGCATGGTCCCATAACTTAGTCCCAACTCAGCCATGATTTCCTCAACGGTAATGTGGCTTGTCCGAGAGGACTAGGGCCTCCACTCTTGCAATCTTGCTTGCATCATATATAGACAGCCTGTCACACCTTGGCTGATCTTGAACACTGGTGTGCCCCGTTTGAAAGTGATTTTTCTAAAGCTTCACAGTATCACATGAAGGACAGACATCCTTATAAATGGCAAACATCTCAGCATAAATTTGTTTTGCAGATTTACCCTGCTAGTACAGGAATTTGATTCGTTATGAACCTCCGTAATATCCATTCACTGCTTCATACACAACTGAACTAGTGTCCTGCCAATTTCTCTTTCACGCACTGCAGGAACCATGAACATGCAGGAATTGTCAATCAATAGTGCTGCTTTAAAATGATACACAGAAATCCAGCATGTCTTTACGATTTCTTAGTAAAGTGCAAAACTTTTCGGCCACTCCTCGAATATGAGAAGACAAAAGGTTGTAGATATAAGCTGATACATATGGCTCCAAATACGAGGCGTGTTCAAATGAAAACGGGACTTGTGGATTTATTTAAAAAGTATCATACGCAATTTAATATTTTCAACGGAATTGAACAAAGCAACCACTTGTGAATAAGAATGCACCTGGGTTCATCAGAAAAAATCTCCGTATGCATTTAGGCAAGCATCCCACTGTTTAGGTAGACGTCGAATGCCGTCCGAGAAAAAGTTGCGTGGCTGTTCTCTGAACCATGTGGTCACGATTCATCACCTGCCACAATGCTCAACAGAAATGCATCACCCTCTGCCCTGTAACGCATCAGGTGGTTCAAACTCCACCCCATCCGTTCTTCCTTATGGTGGTCAGTCAACATCCGTGGGACCCACTGTGAACACACCTTCCGATAGTTCAGTTTCTTCCGAACAACCATGTGGGCTGTCCCAATTGACATATGGAATTCTTCTGCAAGCGAACGAATGCTCCGACGACGGTCAGTCAGTACTGCTTTATCAAGCACGGCTATGGCTTCTTCTGTTGCAACAATATGCGCCTGACCTGGCCGTGCAAGATCTGCCGTTAACTCACGTCCGTCTTTAAACATACGCACCCACTCCATCACTCTGGTCCTCGACAAACATTTGTCACCATATGCTGCCTTCATTCTCCGATGAATGTCTACTGCTTGACATCCTTCAAATGAAAGAAACTGGATCACAGCACGCTGATTCACTTTGGACGGGTTCGGAATCACACCCGCCATATTGTTAACAGTCTTCTGCAGCACATATGCATGCTGGGAAGATGAACACGTGACCGTATGTAAATTATTGGATACTCATTACTAGTGCAAAATTTCATCAATATCAGTGCGCTCTATCACGCGTGGTGTAACAAGTCCCGTTTTCATTTGAACACGCCTCGTATATGCAGGACTGTTGTAAATATAAGTACGCATAGATAAATTTATTTATCGAAGGCAGACATATGAAAGTAGATGTAAACATTCAATGCATAGGCCTACATACACAGAGTTGTCTCATTATTCTTCTATAGAACCATATCTCTGTTGTCTCTAGTTTTCTACTCTCCATTATTAGTAACCCCCATATTGTATTTGACTCAGCACCTCTTTGTTACTTTTTTTAGTTATCCATGGTACTCTCATTCTTCTTCTATAGAACCACATCTCTATTGTCTCTAGTTTTCTACTCTTCTGTTTATTTATTATCCAGGACTCACATACATATTTTAGAATCAGTGTTATGCCATTACTTACATTACTGTAAGCAATTACTGCTTTTTTTTAATGATGTTAACATTGAGAAATGTTGTGACACCTTGAGACTATGAATTAGACCAGTGGTTCTCAACTGTTTTTTTGGCTTGTAGTCCTCCTTTTGGTATAAATTCCTCCCTGGTCTCCATGTGGAATGACCAGGCATCCTGGTTTTACTAGAACAGTACCAGTTTTGGATGCTTTATTTCAGTGTCTTGAAAAACTTTACTAGGACTTTATGTGCCAGTTTTAAAAATCAGAATATTTCTCATAATACAAGCAGTTTAATTGGTTGAATTTGTGTCAAAATTATACATGTTATACAAACTGGATCTGAAATGGCAATGACTTCTTGATTAAGAACATGATGGAGTTAAAATTTTAAAATGTTCATATAAAAATTATTTTACATTTATACCTGGGTCCTTCTTCTTCAGCTTTCATTCTCAAACTCCTGCTCTCTTGTTGTCATGATCTCTCTTGTAGCAGGACCATGATCCATTCTAGATTTCCAGTAGGAGGTAGTCCAGAGAATGGAAATGTATTGTGTCTCCATTTCATTTGTGCCAATAGCCCAATATATCCATCTTCAGAGGATACCTGGGTCCAAAATCAGACAACTTGTGTCAGAAGTGTGTACTATTAGAGACCTCAAAATACTAGATCCTAGCATATGCTTGCAATACAATAAAAAAAAACAACACCACAGATGAAAAATCAATGGCATGGGGCAAACAGAAAAACAAAGTTACAAATATCCAGAAGCTATATTTTTCCAGTAGTAACATATGGTTAGGTGTGAGATATGGGTAATAACAAATGTAATGGAAAAGAAATTATTGGCAATTGAAATGAAATTTTATAGAAAGATCTAATAATATCATGGACAGAAAGATGAACAAATGAAGATGTTTGCAAAGGCCTGAACATAAAAGAAGACTGCCTTCTAAAAACTATAAAAAAACGCAAGATAACATATATTTGGACATATAAAGAGACACAATGGTTTAAAAAGATTAATCATGGAGGGGAAAGTTCTAGGAAAGAGAACGTGAGGCAGACCAAGACTATGATAGACAAGAGGATATTGAAGACTTTCTGAACATGACACTGGAAGATGATGGACATCTTGCACAGACTCGAGAGGCTTGCAGAGTGGAAGTGAGGACAACATTCTGTAAATGACACATTACATATATAGATTTATAGAATTTGGAGATGAAGATCTATTAATTGCTATTGTTTTCCATTTCATGAAAAAACTAAGCTCCAATTTGCAGTTGGGAAGACTGTAGCATACCTAAACTTGAAATTAATTCTAGTTCCATAATAATAGGCGGCAAGACTATACAAGAACTAAAACTACAGACAGCGGACGGCAACACATGGAGAATCAAAACATCTGCCCTATGTGCCGCCTGCAGCACGAAAGGAACAAAATAACTTATTAACTAACTGTAAATGGCAAGGCTAATACTCTATTCTTCTTCTGGTTCATGTCATGTGGTGTTGATTATCGTGTCTTTTCAGTCTTCTATTTCGTGTGCTGTCAATAATTTCTGATTTCGATATTCTCCCATACCACAATGCCAGGTTATCAAACAAATCCTCTCATGGTATTCCCCTACCCTTCTTGTCCTTCAACTTGTCTGTTGTTAAGTGAGCAATCATTCCTCTTCTCATGATGTGTAAACAAAAATGGTGACTTGTCTCTTTCTGATGATGGTAAGCGACACTCTTTTTTTTTTATTACTTTCTTTCAAGATATCTTTATTACGCTTTTTATCTGTCCATGGTGTTCTTAATATTCTTCTATTAAAAACCACATCTCTGCTGCCTCAATATAATTTTTCACTGTTCTGCTGAGGGTGCTCTATTAAAGCTGTAAATTGTATGCTAACGGCATAAGTTATGATAAAATAATGCTAAAATTGCTGCCTCTAGGAGCGAGCTTAGACATTGTTTGTACTGATGACTTGAACACTTTCACTGTTGCAGACGACAAGCTGTCCAAGCACAAACTCCCTGTCACTGCCATGAAATCTTGTGTTGGCTGTGATGATGACTTTTTCTTGGGAAATTCTTTTAACCCGACATCTGTATTATTCAGTGCGGGACCCAATACTGGATAGATTAAACTGCAAGATTTCATAATTTTTAAAAAAAATGAACACTTCAAAATGATCAATATAGCTGATGATACCCAGGTTCAAAATGAACAATATAGCTATGATATCCAGGTTCAAAATGAGCAATATAGCTATGATACCCAGGTTCAAAATGAACAATATAGCTGATGATACCCAGGTTCAAAATGAACAATATAGCTATGATACCCAGGTTCAAAATGAGCAATATAGCTATGATATCCAGGTTCAAAATGAGCAATATAGCTATGATATCCAGGTTCAAAATGAGCAATATAGCTATGATATCCAGGTTCAAAATGAGCAATATAGCTATGATACCCAGGTTCAAAATGAACAATATAGCTGATGATACCCAGGTTCAAAATGAGCAATATAGCTATGATATCCATGTTCAAAATGAGCAATATAGCTATGATATCCAGGTTCAAAATGAGCAATATAGCTATGATATCCAGGTTCAAAATGAGCAATATAGCTATGATACCCAGGTTCAAAATGAACAATATAGCTGATGATACCCAGGTTCAAAATGAGCAATATAGCTATGATACCCAGGTTCAAAATGAACAATATAGCTGATAATACCCAGGTTCAAAATGAACAATATAGCTGATGATATCCAGGTTCAAAATGAACAATATAGCTATGATACCCAGGTTCAAAATGAGCAATATAGCTATGATACTCAGGTTCAAAATGAACAATATAGCTGATGATACCCAGGTTCAAAATGAACAATATAGCTATGATACCCAGGTTCAAAATGAGCAATATAGCTATGATATCCAGGTTCAAAATGAGCAATATAGCTATGATATCCATGTTCAAAATGAGCAATATAGCTATGATATCCAGGTTCAAAATGAGCAATATAGCTATGATACCCAGGTTCAAAATGAACAATATTGCTGATGATACCCAGGTTCAAAATGAGCAATATAGCTATGATACCCAGGTTCAAAATTAATTCCGAATTTTTACATAGCAATAATAATAATAAAAGGAAGTCAGATACAGAATATTCGAATATGATTCTTCAAGTAATCATGATCTTAGAGTGATATGTGATAGCCCTGTGGGTCCAGGAGTGAGTGATGGACACTCACCTCAAAAATGGGAGTGTGTCACTTAACTCCTAGACAAAAATCATTCATGAAATAAATATAAATGTTCACTATCTTATGAGAGAATAAAGCCCAGTCAAATATTACTCCGTCTCACATCAGATCTACTGTTGTATAGGCAAAGTTCACTACCGTATGAAAATAAAGCCCAGTCAAATATTACTCCGTCTCACGTCAGATCTACTGTTGTATAGGCAAAGTTCACTACCGTACGAAAATAAAGCCCAGTCAAATACTACTTTGCCTCACATCAGATCTACTGTTGAAGAGACATAGCTCATTATCTTACAAGAATGAAACTCAGTCAAATACTGCTACTGCCTCACATCAGATCTACTGGTACAGAGACATAGCTCATTATCTTACAAGAATGAAACCCAGTCAAATACTGCTACTGCCTCACATCAGATCTACTTACAAGAATGAAACCCAGTCAAATACTGCTACTGCCTCACATCAGATCTACTTACAAGAATGAAACCCAGTCAAATACTGCTACTGCCTCACATCAGATCTACTGGTACAGAGACATAGCTCATTATCTTACAAGAATGAAACCCAGTCAAATACTGCTACTGCCTCACATCAGATCTACTGGTACAGAGACATAGCTCATTATCTTACAAGAATGAAACCCAGTCAAATACTGCTACTGCCTCACATCAGATCTACTTACAAGAATGAAACCCAGTCAAATACTGCTACTGCCTCACATCAGATCTACTTACAAGAATGAAACCCAGTCAAATACTGCTACTGCCTCACATCAGATCTACCGGTGTGGATGTATTTTATTGGACTTTGTTCTTGTAAGATAGTGAGCTACTTTATCTTTTCTTTCTCCACATTTTATGACAGATATGGTCTCTAAAATATTTGTATTTGTATCTCTCTGGTAGCATTATTGTTCATCTGACACACTATGATTGTAAAGTTCTGCACCATCTTTCACTTTCAGACTGCCACATTTATGACTCTGACAAAAGTAACAGTAAACCCCATACTCAGAGCAGACCAGTAAAGTTTTTCAAAAAAGAAGAGAGGTGTTGGGCAGTTCTCCAACAAGTCAGGGGGCTATTGTGCAGGTGCAAAAGTCCAAATCTAGTCCATACTTGACACTAGTAAATGAGGGGAGAGGTTTATGGCTGGTATGAAGAGGTTTGATAAAAATAAAGTATCCGACTTTTGCCACAAGCTGTGAAAATTTGACTAAAAATCTTGCAATGGAAATCCATAAGGATATCCTCTATTCACATTATGGTTTCAGCTTGACTGCGATACCTGCTCCTTTCAATCAAATACATTCAGTGACAGTATGCCATTTATTTGGCCACATTAACATTCCACAAAGAGTGGTGAACCAATACATGTACAATCCTCCTTAGTCATTTCTTACAATATGCATGACTGATACCAATAATGCTATTCTTTGTTTCCTATTTGGACTCGTGTACATACCTGTCAACTACTAGAAGGCTCATTCTGTAAGAGATTGGTAGCATATCCTATTCAAGAGGCAGCCATGTTGTTGTTGTCGATATCCAAATGCTGATGAGTAATGCTACTCTTGTCAGTACAATGTAATTTTAAAAAGATATGCAGGTTTTGTGAAGTTGATAGTGATACATACAGTAAATTAGTGACTGTTAAGGGTGTCTGTAGAAGTTTTTTTCCTGGCAGTTGAAAGGTAAGGGCAGTCAATAAGAAGGTGTTCCATTGTGTCATTAGGATGAGAGCAGAATCTACAAGTGGGTAGTTGCTGGTGTTTGATATGGTTTAAATAGCTTTTGATACTTGCATGTCCTGTTCGAAATTGAAAGATAAGGGATTGGTTTCTCATGTAGAGTTTGTTTATGTTGTCATTGTCCTTTGGTCGTGTCATTTCACTAAATACATTTTGACCAGACAGCCCATTTGATCATCTGTTCAGTCAGATGTTTCTGGTGTTGTTTCTAAGAATCTGTTTAACTGTTCCCATACTACAAGGTCTTTGCTTTTGTTATTTTGAGGTGCCTATTTTTGCAATTCTGTCCGCTACCGAGACAGCCATCAACCCAGCATGTTTTGGTTGTAGTTATTTTCTAAGCAACATAGATACATTCAGTAGTTTACCATTGCTTTCTGAATGGTCCAGATGCACAAATGCCTGTTGCTGGATGTGAACCAGACAGCGTGACCGTCACAGGAGCTCTCTGTACCTAGCTACTATATGCCAGACATATTCTTCAACCGAGCCCAAAATATTACAAAAACATATGTAATTTTGGTCAGAAATATTCTTCATCACTTACCATGCCACGCAGTACTACTTTTGATAGTAAAATATGGCGTCGAAAATTGACAAAGTCATTCCCGAAATTAGTTGAAAAATCAGCCGGCTTTCTCCTTTCTTACAATTATAATGTGTAAAGGAATTTGAACTTTAGGCTGTGATGTATTCCTTACTTTGTGTGGTAGGAATTCTACGTCATATGAGCTTAACTTTGTGTGATTCTGTACTGATGAATCGGGGCATAGCAATGGGGATGAATGGAGACACCTATCTTTGCTAGTTACGTAATGGCGTCTAGAGCCATAGGTGCTTATAGAGCCCATAAGGTTAACTAATATAAAGATAATAATTCTGGTCATAGATTGTGTCTGTAACTCAGCCTATTGACAGCAGATGACTCTTACTTCAAAATTGCAAATCATGTTCATTGAGTCATTAATTATGCATGCATGAGAATTGTTCTGTGATATTAGCTATGACAGCAACATTTTAGCAGACATCACTAGCTTTTATCTCTATCATGAGATGCTTGTAGTGAGGATGCCGATGGATTATTTTGAGAGTTTTTTCACCGAACTGTGCAGAAAAACCTGGCACAGCATTGATGACAAATGACTGGTCCATCAATGTAGATTGTTACATAATTTTCTGCAGTTTTACTGTATTTCTTAATTGTATATAATGGTATACAGCAAGTTTTGGTTATTATATAATATTTTGTTGGTTGAGACAAATTTGTTTTAAAGGGATTCTACTGTCCTAATTGACAGGTATGCCCCTTCAACACAAAGACACAGATGTACACTAAGAATGACATGAAACAAATACATTTAAATAACATAGCAATAGACATGAGTATCAGAAACATATGCATGCAAAAATAACTTGCTAACTAACTAAAACAGCTAACTGTTTCATCAACTAGGTAGACTCATCACCGACGGCAACATCCTTTCTTGGGTTTACAGTCTGTCAGCTTCAAGCATTCTTCTATTTTTTTATCCTCTTTCTCTTGCAGTAAACTGGAAAAAAAGTGTTTAAAATCAGAAATAAGAGGAACAAACATATATAAATTACACAAGTGTGCACAAACAATAATTCTATTGGGCTTATGTTGCCACAACTTATTACTATCGTCATCATCATCATGAGGTGCAGTGATGACCTGACGCAGGTGATCATGTATCTCCATAACTATCTATTTCCAGTATCAGGATCTGTTATTGACTTTTTGCCCTGCCATGGTGTCAGACTATCTAATATTTTCTCATACTGTCATTCTCTCACACTGTCATTCTCTCACACTGTCATTCTCTCACACTGTCATTCTCTCACAATGTCATTCTCTCACACTGTCATTCTCTCACACTGTCATTCTCAATCTCTCTTGCCTTCTAACTTGTCTGTTTAACTATATTTTTAGACCTCCTTGTCTCATAACGCAATTTATTAAACGGTTAAAGAACATGGACATCATACTCCAGACATAAGAGAAGACTATATATATATATAAAATCACCTTCACTGTCTTTAAAGTAAGGTTAACCCATAGCATTTAACTGTCATAGGGGTGTAAGAAGTTAGCGATCTCACATTACAGTGGCACTGCTATATGAAGGTGGTAGCCATATCCTCTCTCTCGCAGTCTTTACTTCCCGGACTGATCTGGTACCCATTTAAGACTGGGTCAACCTGGGAGCCACTGTGGTCTGAAAGAATTTCCGCCTCAACTGGGGAATGAGTCCATGACCACTCATATGCGAAGCAAACACTAACCACTGTGCTACGGCTACTCTGAATCGCTGTCTTTACAACATAATGAATGTCAGCTATCAGGACAAGAACACAAACTCTCTAGTAAAAAAAGGTGCAGCATCTTGTGAAAAGAGGAGAAATTCAGCAGCTCAACAGCGGGAGTAGCTAGAAAGTCACGGGTAGACAAAAAAACCATCTGCACTGGTCATCCCATGCCCAAACTGTCCAAGGACATTTGTGGTCAGAATAGGGCTTATTAGCCATCTACAAACTCTTAATCAAGGACATAACTTTAACTTAATTTCAAAGGTGGATGTAACAAATGGTCATCATCATCATGTGATGGATGAAGAACTCCACATAAAAACACAATTCCTGCTGTTCTAAATATAAATATCAACCCTAACCTGGCAAGAGCTTCCATAGATTCAGCAATATTTGCTCCAGTCTTGGCACTGGTCTCATAGAAAAGCATTTCACAATCCTAAAATAAAGAAAAAATATTGACAGAGAAGCAGAATCAATTGATGATGTTAATTGATGAAATAATACCTTTAACTATGAGCAGGTATCTCTTCATAGAACATGGTCTTTTTGACAAAAGCAAAAGTTCTTCTCCGTTGTTTAACTGAGGTAACACCAATATTCTTATAAGATCTCGATAGCACGAATGTGTTGGGGGGGGGGGGGGGGGGTGGGGGGGTGTGTTATGAATGGATATTTAGTCCCCAAAGGAAAGCATATCAGGGCATCAGTAACCACAAAAATAAGACGATTTTCTAGAGTGTACTTAATCTATTATCAGTGGTGCAAGATCTGATGGCAGTGACCTGATTATCAAGAGCACCAGGATGGCCATTGCCATTAAAGTGTGTGGCAACAGCAGTAGGTGTTCTGTGCTTGATGGCATGAAGATGGTTACAGAAGTGGTCGCTCAATCTTAAGCCAGTTTTCCCGATGTACTGCTTCCCACAGCGTTTACATATGATCACGTAAATAACATTAAGGGATTCACATGAATAGGCCTATTGATAGGGAAAGTGACCCATGTTTCAGATGCACTCAATTTCATTTCCCAATGCCACTTTCTTCATCAATGAGGCCTTTACATGTGAATCCTGTAATGCTATTTATGTGATCATATGTAAACGCTGCGGGAAGCAGCACATTGGGGAAACCGGCTTAAGATTGAGCGACCACTTCTGTAACCATCTTCATGCCATCAAGCACAGAACACCTACTCTTGTTACCAGACACTTCATCGGCGATGACCATCATGATGCTCTTGATACTCAGGTCCCTGCCATCAGATCCTGCACCACTGATGATAGATCTAGGTACACACTAGAAAATCATCTTATGTTTGAATTGGGTACCCTCAAGCCTTTTGGACTCAATTCCAACCACTCTTTTGTCTAGTACTGTGTTGGTGTGGTCTTTGTCTTTATTAATTTTGTTCCATCATTTATGTCATCTTTTTGTTTGTTTTCTTTTTCTTTTCTATTTGTTTACCTACTGAGGCCAATCAAGATATCACTTTTGAACTTGAGAGATCTGGCATGCAGTGCAGTGATGTTAGTTACTAATCAAGTGATCTTATTAACTTCTAAACTTCAAGACAGAAAAGGAGCAACTTGATAAACATACATTCAACAGTAGCAACTAAAACCTACCACTGCTAAAACCATTCCATCTTTCTCTTTAACAGGTCTTCTGGCATCATCCTCTGAAATGTCCAGCTTGTTGCCTATCAGCATAATGACTGTCCCAGGTTCAACATGTTCCTAATTTAGGAATTAAGTATACAAATTTAACAGAATAAATTATCTACAGTTTTGTAGAGCTTGGGATTATGAGATAACTTTTACTACATATGTTTTATTCAATCTTTTCTTCTGCTGCATTTGGGATAGAGTTTGGCAAGGTGTATTTTCATGCATCATCCATGTGTTGCATGGTCCCGAAAGGAAAGTGAAGAACAACAACACTGTTTACTTTCCATGCATGTCGTAAGGAGGTCTTGTAGTGGAGTTGGCATTCCAATCCTATATAGGGTCAAAGTAACTCAGAAGCCCTGCTGAAGTTGGATGTGTCAGGCAGAAAGATGCACATATCACAGCTAAGTTGTAAAGCATGACACAACACATTCCATTTGTGATTCTTGATTCGAAACTGGCCTCACAGCACATGGGGCATTCCCATAAGTGTTCCGCCCTCTGTTCCAGCAGCCATCAGATTCGATAGAGTTTTGAGTCTAATGCCGCCAAAACAGACATCAACATCAGGGCACAACTCTAGCCCTTGTGACAGGTTTCTTCCATCAGTCTGTTGGAACAACATGGTAACTGCTATCGAAGGTAACAACTACGGGATTGTATAGATGACGTGCCATGAAGCTTCTATAAGAAGATAACCTCAATATAAAGGCATGTCATCTACTAAGGTTTTCTGTTGCATGGTTGGTTTGTCTAGTGAGCCATTGGTGAGACCACAGATGCAACCGCATGCTATTTCATTCTATTCTACATCCTGCAAATCTGCAGGAGTTTGAGAATAAATGCAGAAGTATGGATGTATTACAAAAGTAAAAATAAATACTACTGATACAGTAAGGAAATGGAAGAAGTGACACACACAAATTTCATTTGAACATGCCTTGTAATAGTTAAAAAAACCCACCTAAATTATGGATTAAAAAAATGTTATTAAACCTTTAACTGCTATATTGTGACTCCAGCTGTGCTAAATTCTTCCCTAATAACTTTCCCACTGTGCTAATTCTCTTTCTTGAGTTACAAAAATAAGAGAGCTGCCACGGTACTGGCTTTTTATTGTTACAAGAAAATATATACCGCATTGATGGGATGGTTGACATGATCTGGTGCTTGACTATTTCAAAGTGAAATCATTTCTTGCACTGATGGTATATAAAAGAACAACGAGTTAACTAGTCAATATATTTATTTATATATTTATTTTCGTGTTTGAGTTACTACTATCCACGCCTGATATGCTGTTTTTTAAAATAATCATATGCAGCATTGAGTATATCTGAAACAAAAACATTGGATATCAAATTGTTTATAAACTATTCTTTTCATATGAAGAAGGTCTCATCTGTGGCCCACTACTGAGATAAGATGCATATACATGGATTGACTGTTGCTGAAGTTTGCATTCGCTTGCACATGAATTCTCTGTGTCATTAGGAACAGTTAAAATGATTGTTAAAATGAGGCTTTCTTCTTGTGGGTGGAAGCCTAACATCACTTTATCGATACAATTCTCTTGAAGTCTACTGGGTAAGATATAAAATTTGTGAAAAACCTCGTATTACTTTTAACCTCTAAAAATGCTCTTAACATATATATTGTTGTTTTCTAGACCTGTGTTCTCCTCGCTTCTCTTTGTCTCTTATTGTTGTTTTCTGGACATGTGTTCTCACTTCTGTTCATCTCTTATTGTTGTTTTCTGGACATGTGTTCTCACTTCTGTTCATCTCTTATTGTTTTCTAGACCTGTGTTCTCCTCACTGCTCTTCTCATCTCTTATTCTTGTTTTCTAGACCTGTGTTCTCGCATGTCTTCATCTCTGTTTTTTTCCCAGACCTGTATACCGTATAACATTGCTGTTTGCTGTTGAATGTGTTTCCATTTGATTTTGTGGGTCCATTCTGTTTGTTCATCCCTATCTTGATAATGACCTTTTGACATAAATATCAATCCTGTGTATTGTTCAGTAGAAAACTGCCAATAAACACTTTTAAAATTTGTTTTCAATATTTACTTACCATACTTTACTCAGTTTTACTGCAGCCTCTCAACCACTCAATTTTAAGCTTAGGCCTATTGCAAAAAAAGGATACAGTAGATTTATTGCTTGTAATTCCTGAGAATCAAAACAAACTACCTTGGTACCATTTACCTGCACACTGTTCATCCAGTTTCTAACACTGGTAAAAGTGGATTCCACTGCTACATCGTACATGACAATGACACCATCAGCTTTACGAAAGTATGCTTTTGTCATTGAACGGAACCGTTCTTGCCCAGCAGTGTCCCATAACTGAAGTATGACTGTGGAGTCTTTCACATCTAAAGACTTAATTTGAAAGTCAACACCTGAAAAATACACAGATTGATAAACAAATGTGTCTTAATGGGGTCCAGTGTGTATGTTAACAGAATTATTGACAGTTTAAACATTAATAAGATCAGACTTAGAAGAACCTCATAGAAAAAGATTGAATAGATTACAAATCAACACAAATTTGTTCATAGAAGGAGAAAGGAACTCAAATGGTTAAAAACTGTAACATTTTTCTTCTTCTTTGTTCATGCATGAACTTCTGTACATCATCAGAATGTAGTCTAAAGAACTGATTGCATTGTATCATGGTTTACAGCTTAGCTGTGATATGTGTCTTTCTGCATGACACATCCAACTTCAGCATAGCCTATGTGTCAGTTTGATCCTCTATGGAATGAAACCTCTTAGTCACCACATAGGACATGCCTGGCAGGTAACAGTATTGTTATTATTTGCTCCCCTTTCAAGCTAGCAACACACAGATGAAAAAGGGTAATGACAATGGCCATTGCAAACAATTGAAACTATTTTGAATTTTACTTTCCTTACATCATTCTACCCTTCCAAACAGGGCAATTTTTTTAATAGCAAAGTCTACCTCCTTGTAAAAGGGGTTAGTCAGACAGTCAAATAGTTCCAACTTGTGCTATCTTGGTTATGGTTTCAAAGAAAGGTAGGTTGTGCCATTATACATAGCTTTGTCAAGGTTGCTGAAATGTATGGATGTTTCAGGTGACTGGAACTAATAAAGTCACAATGAATTTCTATTCTTTGGACTACATCCAACTGGATATCTACTAGTAGAATCACTGCTAAAAGAGCATGGCATCAAACATCACCTGCAGAATCAAAACTCCTGACTGGCCAGTCTGGCATGGTTAGATCCGTATGGGTCCAACCTGGCATGGTTAGAAAAGTGTGGGTCTAGCCAGGCACAGTTAGGTCAGTGTGGGTCTAGCCTTGCATGGTTAGATCAGTATGGGTCTAGCCTGGCATGATCAGATCAGTGTGGGTATCAAAAGCTTTGAAAATAATAGAACACTGCAGGAGATTTGAAAGAGACAAAAATGAAAGGAGAGGTCAGACTGTTTCCTCTCATCTCAAGAATTTCTTCATTCCTGTTCACGCTGCAACAAGATTTTCAGTGTCTGGATTGGACTCAGTTATCTGAGGACTCATACACATCAAACCTAATTGACTTTTTCAATGCCATGCTTATGTTAGCTCAAGAAGGAACATCCGTATTTGTTTGTTTACTGGTGGATTTGTCTCATTTGGCCGAGGCATGTCTTTCAACCTAGGAATACGTTCTTGTTTGGTTATACCACAGTGTCTGGGCACATTCAAACATTATCATTAACAAGTCAGAGTCTATTTTCATTTTCTTTCAAATCAAGGGGTTATACATTTACTATAAGCCTGAAAACTAGCTGAGGATATCCAAGGCATAGTGGTTAAGCCAACTGCCTTGTGTCCACAATGTTGCAGGTTCGATACTGAAATCTGACATCCAGTTTACAGGCACATTTTTTTAGAAATCCCTGAAGAAGCAAGAAAACTAGTTACATGCTATCAGTGGTATTCCTGGCAGGTAGTTTACTGTTTGATGAGAGATGCGAAGTAAATATGGGAAAATTAAAGTACAATATGTCAATCCTCTACACCTTAAAAGCCTATTTGAACTCTTTGAAAATAGGTGCACGAGTCTATAATTGCAGCTGAAACTCTAATAGAAACATACTTGATAAAAAAGCAAGCCTTGCATTAGTGACATATAATGTCATTCATTTAAGAATGATGCTAACCATGTATAGACTCCTGGCCTAGACACTTCTGAATATAATTTATTCAGTATGGATGATGATGATGAAGTAAGCCCTTTAGCTGTGAGCAGGTAACTCTTGACACATGATGATGATGAAGTAAGCCCTTTAGCTGTGAGCAGGTATCTCTTGACACATGATGATGATGAAGTAAGCCCTTTAGCTGTGAGCAGGTATCTCTTGACAGTCCACAGCCATTCTGACAAAAGCCTTTCTCAGTTGAGAGACTTAGGTGACACCTGAACTCATTTCTTCTTCTTCTTCTGCGTTCATTCTCAAACTCCAACTGGATCTAGCTGGATCATGGTCCTGCTAGATTTCCAGCAGGATGTAGTCCAGAAAATGGAAATGCGTTGTGTCGCCGTTTTATTTGCGCCAATGGCCCAACACATCCGTCTTCGGCGGAGAACTCATTTAAGGTTTGTTGTCTCAAAGGGGAGTCTTGTGTTAAGGGATTTATGGATGCACATTTAGTCCCTGAAAAAAAGGCATTCCATTGTGGCAGTATCCCAAGATCATGACATCCTGCCAGGAGCAGCATATACATCTGGGTCATACATGTTAATCATTGTTCTGTCAGATCTGTTGATCCATCTACAGCTATGACACATATAACATTCTTAATTATCTAGGAGTTATCGATCTTCATAAAAGGACAAAGGTGCAATGTTTTCTGGCCTGCATCTCAATGTAATCCATGGAGACCATTTGAGAAAAGTAATAAATTGAGACAAGACGTATTGGTAATGATTTTTTAAAACAGGTTGTCAGTCCGTGTCTAACTTTTTTGAGTTGCTTCCTATGACATGCCTGGAAATAAGATAGTGACCCTATTCTTTGCATCCTAATTAGATAGTTAGTCATTAGATCATTATCATGGCACTCTGGACAGTCCATACATGCTCTGATCTCAAATTCTGTATGTCCTTCAGCATGTGGTAACTGACTTTTCTTGTTCTGCGTTGGTTGATAACTTATTTTGATTCCTATATGTTGCTAATGTCTTACAACATCAGGTTTCACTCCCAGGTCCTTAATTCTAACCATAGACACAGATTTGTACACTGAACTAGAAATGCAGGCCATAGTTTCCACACAAGCGATTTTGTATGGAAAAATTGAGGAATTCCTTTGTCTCAAAACTGTGGTTGACATTTAAGTGGAAAGCTGTCAATATTATTACCTATAGTTGTGCTAAAGTTGGCCTTGAATTCTTGATGGCAGAAACGATGAATGAAAGAACTTTTTCCAACACCAGAGTCCCCAACAAAGACAACTTTGAATATTCTCTGTGGCTTTTGATGGTGACTTTCCTGTGCAAGTAAATAAAATCATAAATAGCAGTGAGTCAGATGCAATGTTAAGTGAACAAAAGAAGAAGAAGATGCAATGTTAGAGCTGATGCATTAGTGGAAGATGCTGAAGTGGATGGGTCAGAATTAAGAAGAGGCAGACCTTATTTTTCTGTGCAAGGAAATAATACAATTATAAATATTAATTATCTGAAATATTTTGCTGTTTTATATATTAACAGTGAGCATCTGTTGTCAGTTTGATAGCAGCACAGACAGTGGCAAAAAGTTTGACCATGGATAGCATTCAGATTGGTGATCTGTGCAGTGCAAGCAATGCTTATAAGAGGTTGCAATATATGACTGGCCTACCAGTAATATGGCTACAGGCATCCACCAATCAGTGGAATTGATAAAAGCACACTGAACGTAATAGTTACAAGTCCTGAAGTTTAATGTGCCGACACAAATAAAATGCCAGAGATACAAATAAAATGGTGGCACAACACATATTAGTTCTCTGACTATCAGACTAGAAATCTAGTAGAACCATTTCCCTGCAGCTAAAACAGAGTTCCAGTGGGAGTTTAAGAATGAATGATAAAAATTATACCAAATCTTCAATGCAAATAGGTATAAAGGTTGTAGGCCTAAAATCCAGCAGTTTTCAAACATGTATGGAAGGCAGAGTTCTTTAAATTTATGCTGAGATCTAGCAACATCCCAATTATATCTTATAATTTCAAACTTTGTGAATTTTGGCTTTATGTATGTATTACTAATAATAATTCAAACACATCCTATATAAGATACTGCTATTCACATTTTGTTGAATTTTTTAAAGACCATTATACATCTAATCACAATGCCAGTACAGTGTAGGTACATGTATATATTAATTTATGTTTATTCTGTCTATCTTATCTTATCCATCTACCAATCTATCTGTCCACTTGACCCTTTTGTGCCTTGTAGTTTCAGGTGTAGAAGTTCTCTGGAGATGGCATTTTTGAGTTCTTCATTTATGTTTATTCCTGTGGCTTATATTATTTCTTCAGATCTCAAGGCATCAATAACTATTAGCGGTAGGCCACTTTGATCATAACCCGCCAGGGTTGTAGCGGTGCCACACTATAAACATCAGTACACACATAGCCCACTAAACACGTCTGTCCTCAGATATTTGGTTGAGTGTAGAGAAATCATGCCTGACAATTCCCTCATGCTGTTAGTCTAGGATTTTCCTTTCTCGTCTCTTCTCCTTACCACCACCCCCCAAACTATTCTTTGCAAAATAATTTTAGAAAGTCAGTCATGTCATGTACATGACCAAACCAAACAAGTTTTTGTCATTTCACCACTGCCAGAAGTGATTCTTGATAATCTGCAAGTTTGTTTATTTTCTGCTGGATGAATATATTTGTCGTGTTCTGTATAACTAATTCTTAGCAGAAGTCTGTAGCACTTTTATTCAAAAGCCTCAATCCTTCTTTCTGTGTCTGCATTGAGTATCCAACTTTCACATTATTATAAAAGTATACTTAGCACGCAATATGTATAGATTAATCTTTACTGTAATACTGATCTTACATTTCCAAATCATATTCAACTTTGCCATGGCAGCTATTACATTTTCTAGTCTCAACATGATCTTATTTCCTGAGTTGTCATAATAGCATTTCAATGGGTAAAATTTTACTTGGTGGCACCCAACTCCTCTTCTAAATTTGGCTTATTGGCAAGCAGAAAATAATAAGTTTTTATCTACGTCATTTTACTTAGAAGCTATAGATACCATCGGTTAATATGGACACCACCTGATATTTTGAAATTAAAAAATAAAATAAAATGAAAGAGGCATAAAACACGACAGACTGAACATCAAATGTTTTGCACAATAGCATCATACTGTGATAATTACATACACTAACAATGTGTGAGTCAGCTCCAACTGGCTGTGACCTCTTGTGAAGCAGAAGTTTTGCCCTGTAAGAATAAAAGAAAGTAGTGTCATAGAATGTATGGTTGCATAAGAACCTTAGTATCACACGAAGGTAATTGATAATGAGAAAGACAGTAGTAAAAATATAAGGAATGATAGAAAAAAGGAACAAGGTAGTCTATATTTATTTATTCATTTTTTAAAATTCAAGAGGAGAACACACAACACAGCTACTAATAATATGAATAACAATAATACCTACAACAACAACAACAACCACCACCACTGTGCACCACCACAGCAGCAGCAGCAGCAGCAACAACAACAACAACAACACCAACAACAACAACAACAACAATAATAAACACAACACTATATATCCTATGTCAGCCTATTATCTTTTTCTAAGAAGTGTCATTCCAACAGCTTCGCAAAGAATCTGAGTTTTAGTTGTTTGAATAAGTATTTTTGAATGAATAAGGTCTAGGACATGGCAAAGTGGTTAAGGAGTCACTCTTACAACTGTGAGCTTCAGGGTTCAACTCCCAGTAAGGACTGCGTTTTTTGTCAGAAAGAAAATAAAAAACTCACCCTGTACAGAACGTGAAAACAGGAAGGGCATGTGACCTTTATCACACAAGCCACATGCAGCCTCCTTGCAACTCCCTATGGTAAACATGCAGTATTGACAGTGACAGACAGAATAAGTATATCAAAGCATATCATATGCTTGAATTACAGTTGAATGCAGGTAACAATAATAAAATTAATAATAGTAACAAAACTTGTAGTCTGTTAAGATTGTAAGGGTGATACATATGAACAATCAGTGGAAAAAGTCCTGTAAAAAACATTATAGCACATGTATTAAAATGTCTGCAGCACTTGTATTAAAAAACTGTAGCACTTGTATTCAAACATCTGAATCCTTCTTTAGATATCTGCAGTGAGTGTCTAACTTTCACATCCATACGAAAATAATAGACAATACCAGCGAAATGTATAGATTGATCTTGGCTAAGGTACTGATATTAGTTTGTCATATGACATTTAACCTTGCCATGGTAGTCTTGTCTTGTGTGCTGCTAGGTGTCATGGGGAGCTGAATTGCAATTAAATTCCATACTTGGACCTAAGTATATATATGCCATGTTAGTAACATAACAAATACTCACCGGACTTTTTTAATCTTTTTACCATCACTGCCATTTTCATCCTCCAAGGAAACATCTTCCTCACTTGAGGTATGCTGATGTTGCCGACGGAGATTCTTATTTCTACCAAGTTGACCGCCTAAAGAACCAATCTTATCCTCCACCTCTAATGCTCCAGTTGGGTCTTCATTATCATCAGGTATAAACACACTGGCCCCAAAAAGGGAATCTGCATCAAAGTTCTCGCTGATATCCTCACCATCATACAGTCCGTCTACATCTAGATCAACCGAGACCAGCTCCGTTGATCTCATATGTGGGGCACTGGAAACAAAACAAGCACGTAACAATATATGTGGATATGTAGGAATGTTTTACTTTGAAAAAATAACACACAAAAAAAACACAAAAATAAATGATAATATCATTATCAAGTGCCGTTTCAACAATGTAGGTCAGCTGCAGTGGACCTCCAACATCCTCTGTCTCTTGCTTCAGTGGTGCACTCTGCTAGACTAACCTATCCATTGCATGATATTTCCCTCCCACTTGTATATTATCCCACTTCTAATGATATTACAATTAAACACAACTAAAAAATTAAAACAAAAACATCCTTGTTGCCTCTTACAACATGTGTCACATGTAGCAGTAGTGCCACTCTTATTTTCTCATTTTTGGGCTTCAGGACAAGGGATGTCTGGGTACTTCTGAGCTTGCTCTCAAATAAGCAGCACAAGGCCATTGAAGAAACTGTTTTGGGCCATTGGCACAAATAAAAAAAGGGAGCCACATTGCGCAGTGATTAGTGCACTGGTTTCGCATATGAGTGATCCTGGGCTCACTCCCCAGCTGAGATGTAAATGTTTTTAGACTGCAATGCTACCTGGGTCGACCCAACCTTAATTTGGTACCGGATTAGTCCAGGAAGTAAAGACAGCAAGGGAGAAGAGATGGATACCACCCTCATATAGCAGATCTACTGAAATGTGAGATCGTTAACATTTCACACACCTACAGCATTAATAAATGTTATGGGTTAACTTAACTACAAATAAAATGGCGACACAATACATTTCCACTCTCTGGACTACACCCTGCTGGAAATCTAATTGAGCCATTGTCCTGCTACATAGAGATTCAGTGGGAGTTTGAGAGAAAATGCTGAAGAAGAACCAGCATGAGTATTCATGGTATTTAAACTGGAGAGCATGAAATATGTTGTGTCCATAGTTACACATCGAAGCTGCACTATTTGCATATCTTGGTCCATCACATCCATATATTTTTGGTATTTATTCTCAAGGAAAGCAAGAAATGTAGTTCTCAGTTTCAGGAAATGTAATTGTTAGTTCAGAAAATGTAATTGTTAGTTCCAGAAAATTCAGATGTTATTTCCAAGAAATGTACTTGTTAGTTCCAGGAAATGTAGCTATTAGTTCCTGGAAATGTAGTTGTTAGTTCCATTTTATGTGCTAAACAGAGTTCTTTAGTACAGAGGTGGGATAAATATGGCATGTGGAGCAAATTCATCCCATAAGTCATTTTTTATGGTGAGCCAGACTGATCTAAGAGTACTATATGCTCTAAGAGTACTGGAACTTCTTTCTTCTTCTGCATTTATTCTCAAACTCCTACAGATTAGCAGGATGCCATTCAGAAAAAAAAAAATGCACCGTGTGATGGTTTACAGCTTAGTTGCGATATCTGCACCTTTCAGGTTGACACATCCAACTACAGCATGACTTCTGGCTCTCTTTGACCCTATATGGGATGAGATAGCTAATTTCACCCCAAATACCTCCTTAGTCACCACTGAAAACCTATACCTTTCTACATCTCGTCACAAAGGTCTTTACCAAACATCACAGATATAAACGTAAGACTTTTTTCTGAGTGCTTCTATCATTACTGATGTTATTTTCTGAGTGCTTCTATCCTTACTGATGTTATTTTCTGAGTGTTTCTATCATTACTGATGTTATTTTAGCAGAAAAATTATTACATTTATTTGTTCATTTAAAAACTTATATTTAGCAATTTATATTAATATAGCGGTAGTGAACTCTGCTTTACAAAATCTGACACTTATAAATTTGTAGCAGACTATGAACGTTGATTTTTTTCCAACATATTAGAGTTGGGTCTTCCAGAAAACAATAACAAACTATTGAATGTGAACATGCTTAGAAAGTCACAAAAAGTCAATAAAATCTGGGGTTTAATGTGACATCTCAATAGTAGATATTCAACAAATATTGTGTTCAATGCTTTTCTGAGGAAAGTATGTTTGTTAGGCAAAAATAACTTGAAATAGAATTGTGCAAATCATGTATCTCCATGATCTAGTATATAGTTTTATATATTGCTGTGATTTTGTTTTATTTCTAAATATATACCAAGATTTTGAATTGTAAACTTGGCTACAGATGTTACAGAGCCCAGATTTTTAAATCACAGAAAATCGATGTGTGTTGCCAAGGCTCAAAAGAGGAGCAAAGAATAGCAACACTTTACCTTCCATGCATGTCATAAGAGGCTGCTAAGGAGGTTGTGGAGTGTTGTTTGTCCGATCCCATATAGAGTCACAGTGACCCAGAAGCCATGTTGAAATTGGATGTGTCAGGCCAAAAGGTGCAGATATTGCAGCCAAGCTATAAATCATGACATAATACATTAAGTTTTCCGGACTACATTCTGCTGATCTGCAGGAGTTTGATAATAAACACAGAAGAAGACTGCATAAGTAGGTTACTAGGTAAAAAACAACAACATTCTCCAAAAAAAAAAACATTCACCTTTAATATTTCTGTCATCATAATATGAGGAAAACACAAGGAAAAATTGTGGCCAAAAGTAACAAAAACTCTCACCTTAACAGAATTACTCTTACCGTTCCCCTGGGAAGTAGTTGGATAAAACTGAGCCTTGCTTCTGAAGCTCCTTCCTTGCAATAGAGTTAGATTTCTGGGGCTCATTTCTTTGCACATTTTTAACCTATTATAGACAGTGGCAAAGTTTTATTATACTATTTTGACAGGTTTAAGAATAATGGTCATATTGTTAGACAGTGGCAATATTTTATTTCTATAATTTGAATGCACTTTGGTCAAAGTAGCAAATTTCAGAGATCAATTCTTCGTATAAGGTTTCCAAACAACAACATGGCTGGTGTGATAAAGAATCTGTCCTAATTTGACCAATGAGCAGTAATGCAGTTTCTCACAGTTGAAGGATGTCGACCAACTAACATTTATCAAACAATGCAGGAGGTGTATGGTGGAAAATGTGTTTTGAAGACAACAGTGAAGGATTGGGTAAGGATGTTTCAGGAATGGTGACAGGTAACAAATGATCATCTAGGGCTGGGTCAGGCATTGTTGTTGTGACAGAAGACCCAACTTTTTTTACATGCAGGCAAGTATTGTCATGCAACAGAATGTCATAGCATGACAGCATATCGGATCGCTTATTCTTGATGGCTGTATGCAGCTTGTCTAGTTGGTTCTTGAAGTTGATAGCATTGATGTTCACACTAGTCTCTGTAAAGTCAATCAACAAGAGCCCTTCTCTTGATATAAGGCAGTGTACTCATTACACTTAGAACACACCTTCAAATACTCTAGTATTTCCCCCAAAATTATTTGAACTATTCTTAATTCATTAGGAATTAATTAGCTAGGGAATGCAAACTCTGGTGATGGGCAACACATATTGCTGCATCCATCCTGGTGATGGCATTTTCTGTCACAGCAACACATGCCTGACCTGGTCGCTGAAGATCATTTGTTACCAGTCGCTCCTTTCTGAATCAGTCTTGCCCAATCCTTCACTGTCTTTGAAACAAATTTTCCACCACACACAGCCTGCATTCTTGAATAATTGTAGGTTGGTTGACAAACTTCGGCTGTAAGAAACTGAATCAATGCGCATTGGTAAAACTTGGACAGATTAATTATCACACTGGCTATATATGCCTGCATGCACAGGACACTAAGCATACAAACAGAATGACCATGTGACCATTTGTTCATCAATGTGTACTTATTACATTAGTGATGACATCATCTGCTTCTCTTGTGCTGGCATAGGTGATGCAGGTAAGGCATATAATTCTGTCTCAACAAATGAACACATTCCAGAGATCAATTCTTTGTGTAATTCTGTCTCAACAAAAGGAAAAATTCTAAAGATTGGTATCTGTGGCTATGTCCATAGGATGCAACACAGCAGCAATAAAAAGGCTAGCTTCGACGTTGGTGACCAGTGTAAAATTACAGGAACCAGTATGGTTGGACCACTAGCAATAGAGTTACAACATCCACTATTCAGTGAAAGTAGTAAAAATTAATCAAGTTAATTACCTCCACCAAATTTGAATGTGTCAGACTATTGCCGCAAATAAAATGACAAGGCAATGAATTTCTGCTCTCTATGCTCTCTAGACTACATCCTGCTGGAAATCTAGTAGGACTAATGTCTTGCTATAAGAGAGATATGTTTATAAAGGTAGTAGACCATTACTACCAAGATAAATTTCTCTACATATTATTTGTACTCTAACAAAAGAACAATTAGCATAAGAATGCAGTTGTAGCCATTAAGCTTCTTTCTAATTAAATAATCAAACTACCCCGGCACCTTCATTGTTGTCTCTCCATATATTCAATGCAATGTTCCTACAATTTTGTCATTATTTATTGGTAGCATTTTTGACTTGTACAACACAAAACTAATGAAAACTATTGCAAGCAAAAATAAAGGAAGAATGTATTCCCAAAGTGCCAGAATTTATTAAACAAAAAATGAGAAAGGGTTTAAAGGGAGGGGAAAAAAAGATAGTGACAATATTTTTAGAAGTCACTGATTACTGGCACTAATATTATGTCGGTTCAATGACGAATCAAATATCTGATATAATCAAAATAAAATGTTTGGTCAAGCCAAAATAAAGTCCAATCAACTAAAATACTTGCTAGATGAAATTATATACTGGTTAATTCAAATGAAATAAAATACTTGCTTGATCAAATCACATACTGATCTAATGAAATAAAATACTTATTTCAATTAAAATCAGCAGTAAACAAGTATTTATAACATAATAGTTAGCGTTATACACATCAAAATAAATCAGTTTCTCAAATAATTCCTCCTGTAGTTTTTCTCCATTTGAAGACACGGGTGAAAAGTCAGTACAGCTACCATAATATTTTTCAATTAGGAGAAATTCTAATTTCTGTGTCACAGATCTTCTAAAGAGTTATACAGTTTGTGAAATTAACAAGTTATCTCAAACTAACATAAGACATAGACAACAAATAATAAAATGAATGAGATAGATAAACTTCAAGAATAACCAAACTATCTAAACAGACAGACACACACACACACATATTACTATGGTTCAGTTGTGACAAGCATCTAACAATCAAGTATTACTGAAATCAGTGCCTAGTCCATTCTTGTTAATTAAGTTATATTTGAATTTAAATTTACTATTTCTAGTATTATAATTTCAATCATTTCATTATTATAGTATAACTTTTCATTACTCATTACTACATTATTCTACTATCAGTTATCTCATTATTATAGTATTACTTACCATTACTAATTACTACTGTATTCTACTTTCCATTATCTAATTATCTTCTTCTTCTTCATCGTTCTTCAGTCAGATATCAGGTTAAAGCACCAATAGCTTTAATGAATTGTGTGATTCGCTTCAAGTCATCCATGGAACCCCTCAAGTCTGGAAGCAGTGCCGTCTCAGCAGGCCATATTTTCTCCCTCTCCTTGGTAGAGTTGACAGGCATTAAGAATGTGTTCTGCAGTCTCTGGACTCAGTCCACAGTTGCACAGGTCTGTCTCACCAATCTTCAGCTTTCGGAACATGTGACTTCTCAGTCTGTTGTGACCAGTACGTAGTCTGAAAATGATGGTTTGTTCCTTGCGTGATATTTGGTGGTAGGGGTCTAGTGACAATTGTTCTAGTGATTCCCCTTTCCTTGCCAGGAGATCAGCTTTTTCATTTCCAGGTATGCCACAGTGACCTGGGATCCACTGCAGTACTGTTTCTTTATTATCTCATTATTATAGTATTACTTTCTGTTACACATTACTACAGTAGGTTATATATAGAATGATATGCCCACATATTTGAACTTTTAAATATTAGGCTTGATTTCCTTGTTTCGATTGGTCTGTTCTCAGTGACTTGAGTACACAGGCTGAAAGTCTTGACCGCGCCACATCTTTTTTTGGGGATGTGGTTGGTCAAGTACGGAAAACCTGTTTACTTGTGTTGCAAAGCGATTTGGTGCTGCTAGAACAGACCTGGTTCAATTCCCATCAGCTGTAAGAATTATTTTCATTTATCCTCATGCTTCCTACTTGAGTTTATTTGTATAAGATATTATTTGAAGCAACATTGTTCTGTCTCTATGTTATTTATGTTTACAAGAAGGCCTTTAGGTCCTTGTGTACGAATATGCATGTTCTGTGTTTGTGTTCCTGATGATACTTTAATACTTGTACTGGATGTTCGTTAATTTTGTAATAGTCCTTGTTTCGATTGGTCTGTTCTCAGTGACTTGAGTACACAGGCTGAAAGTCTTGACCGCGCCACATATTTTTTTGGGGATGTGGTTGGTCAAGTATGGAAAACCTGTTTACTTGTGTTGCAAAGCAATTCGGTGCTGCTAGAACAGACCTGGTTCAATTCCCGTCAGCTGTAAGAATTATTTTCATTTATCCTCATGCTTCCATTATAATAGTACTCTATTTTCCATTTCCCCATTATTATAGTACTCTACTTTCTATTTCTCATTATAATAGCACTCTAATTTCCCATCATTATTATAGTACTCTATTTCCCTCCCCCTATTATTATATCACTCTAATTCCCCTCCCCAATTATTATAGCACTCTACTTTCCTTTCCCCCATTACTATAGTACTCTATTTCCATTTTCCCATTATTATAGTACTCTACTTTCCCCCATTATTATATGTATGAGAATGACTTTTCTAGGAAAATTCTGAAACTGATTATTACATAGCTAGAATGTTACCAGTGCCAGACAGGAATGTAAAGCTCTTGAGAAACACCAACTTAATGAGAAAAAGCAACAGACAGAGACAATCAGATGAGCTTGGGATCAACTCCAGAATGTTATTTACTGTTCTATATGCATACCTGGTATTTGTTGTGTTATTTATTATCATATTTTAATATATTGTCCAATTTACAAATTCATAAACATGGTTGGAAATGTTTTTCTCTGAAACTACCTGTTACATTGCAGAGGTTATGGGCATGCAACTTTCCAATATCAATTAAAGTATATCAATATTTGTTAGTTTATAGAAAATGTTTATAGGTAAAAATAAGTTTCCTGTATAGGTTATAGATCTACAAATCTCATTCATTGTACATGACATCTTTGACAGTAAACAGCCATCTTGTTATAAAAATAGTGTTTCTAGCAGTGAAATGCTCCTACGAAATAAATTACAATTATCGATTTTCATGTACAACAAATCGACCCAATAGAGACCAGAATACAACAATATCTATAAGTGAGATTTCCATGCAAACTGACCACGTCACTCCTGTTGTCATTAATATTTAGGCCCTATGTGCTTTTCATTGGTCATTGCAATGTATTGTATTCACAGTGACCAATGAAAAGTAAAGGAAATGTTTGGATATGCCAACAAAAGTAACTATGAATAAAATGTAACTAGAAAATAACTTGCAGACTGTAAAATCTTAATTTGACTACATTTATTTGCAGTGGTCCTAAAACATCAAAAGAATTTGCCGATGTACGAACACCATAGCATTGGTGGACTAAATACCAGGTAGTAATATTTTAGTGTCATTGATATTTGAAAGTTGCATGTCAAAAATCTCTGTGATCTAACAAGTAGTTTCAGAGAAAATCGCATCTAACCATGTTTATAAATTAATAAACAGACTATACTATTCTACTTGTCATTGTTCAGTACTGTAAACTTGCAGCTTTTATGACTGATTTAGCACTATTGAAAATAGATCTGTAGAAAAATAATCTGGGTAGTGAGAGGGGTACAAGTATCTTCTGGGTGATACTACATCTGACATAGAAATTATAAGGGTACCAACTCCCTCAGGGATGTTAAAAAATTATATTTTAGGTAAAGAACATGCAAGGGGATTAACAATGTTACTATTTGTAGTAGTTATTACAGCCATTATATACCTCCGCATCAATAGACAATGTGCCCTCCTAATCAGCAGCATTCAAACACAAAAAATAGATGGTGTACAGTGATGGTACATTTCGGAACAGATTATACATATGTTGACAAAAGTAAGAGACAGTCGTGATTATTGTTCATAATTATCTACTTCCAGAGGTTGTGGAGTCTGGATTACCAGAACTACGATCAAAACTACGATCAACAATATTTTTGATGGTGACAAGTTTTGATATAACCTAATTGGACAAACGCCCATGGTTGAAAGGAGCATACCTCACTGTAAAAAGGTACTTTTATTTAACAAATAATCATAAGCAGGGAAAAAAAATATATTTTCAGCAATTGGCGACAATAGGAAACATTGTGATTTTTCCAATCACCGGATACTCACATGATAGATAACACATGAGAATCGACGTTTTGACCAAAAGGCCATTATCTAGAACACATATCACTGCATTTACCATTATTACTCATCATTTGTTATGTTGTGATTGTGTTCTTGATAAAGGTATTTTGGTTGAAACGTCGATTCTCGTGTGTTATCATGTTCATATCCAGTGATTAGCAAACCCTCATCATCCGGTTTCCTAGTTTCACATTGAATTGAAGTTTTGCTGCAATTACTACCTATTAGGAATCCCCAGGAATTACGAGCAATGAAAATATTATTTCCTATGTACAAAGGAAGTTTTATCTACATTATTCTTTCATACCTAGAAGACTTCAACTCTGAGCGGTATGAAATTCTTTGAAAAGAATCATTCTACTTAGAGAGGGTCTATGTATGTATATAGAAGGCATGTACCACCATCTTATATGCAGGCACACAATTGTATGAAGGTATACTATTTAGTGGCAGGGTTAGGATAAATTTCCTATAAACTTTTGATCATATTTTGTCCATATGAATTCATGGCTTCAATATGACCAACCAATAAAGTAAATGCAGTAGACTCCCTATAGTGCATCCTTTATAATAATAAAACATTTCAAAATCTCCAATTATGCTTATTCATTATTTATACTGAATAAAGTATATAGCAAATTTATGTTATTTCATGCATATTTTATTAGTCTGGGCCAAGTTGTTATAATCGGATTTGACTGTACTACCAACTTTACTCATGGGGCCTACTGATATAAAAAAAATATACAGATATAAAAAGTAATGCATTTTATTGAGGGAGAAGAAAACTATACATGTCTGAGCTGGAAATTATTAACCATCTTCGTGTCATTGGCATGAATAAAACCCAATTCCAGTTGTGCTCCACTGAATGTAGTGGCAGCAGAATTGCAACCATCGCTAAGCAATTTTGTGTAACAACAATAACAAGTTTAAATTTGGATTTTCTGCCAGGAAAAAAGCAACAATGTAGCAATAATATAGGTCAAAGACTGGAATAATGAAACAGGAAGACAATTTAAAAGTTGGAGTTATGCCTGTTATGATCAATGCACATTGAGTTGTGACGAAGCCATTTTTAGTGAAATTCTTGTGGATTGTTTTTTCTAATAATTAGGATTGTTGGGAATTATGTTTATTTTGAAAGAAGAAATTATAGAACACATTGTTTGGTTAGTTAGGTTGTTAGTTTGGTTCAGAAACAACTTTATAAATTTAACTAGAAATAAGATATGTATCGAAATTATTTGAAAGAATAAATTGGTTGGTCAAGAGCACATGAGTCAGTCATTATAAAAGTATTTTTAAATGCATTTGTCATCATTACGCATTTAAAAAAAAAATAATCCAGCGTGCAAGGGTAAATTTACGGAAGTTCTATTGAGCATAGTAAAGGTTAAAAGAAGAAAACTATACAAGTTTTAACATGAAAATATCAATATAAATCACAACAAAGTGTAGGGACAAATAGTCAATATTTTCAGGTCAAGTGACGAAAAAGTATAGCCATAAATATTTACTGACCGCTTTAATGATAAAGGAGAGAAGAGACAGAGAAAGACAAACATTGGCAGTCCTCATTGCATGGCAGGAAGTCACCAACTGAACTTCTAACAACACACAAACAGGGAGTAATGAAGAAACATAATCTCCATATACCATCCGATATGACATTAGATTGATAGATTACAAAAACTTAAAGTTAGATAAGTTTAAAAAACAACTTTGGAGCAGTTAAAGAGATAATACATTTTTCTGAGATTTATATTAAAAATACAGGATTAAATGTGATTAGTTCAGGATTATAAGATGGTAAGATTACACTTGGGGAGATAATATTACAATGTGTACAGTAATTAGTATAGTGTATAATTTACTACACATGGGAGGTAATATTACGAAGTGAGCAGTAATTAGTAGTGTATAAGTTATTACACATGGGAGTTAGTATTATGAGGTGTGCAGTAATTAGTAGTGTATAAGTTATTACACATGGGAGTTAGTATTATGAGGTGTGCAGTAATTAGTACAGTTTATTCTATATAAAACAGAGTAGTGTACCCTCAATACAGGACATCTTAGCGTTATCAACCTTTGATGTGGAAATGACACATAATCTGATTCAGTCAAGCCCGTAAACAGAGAGGAGAGGGTGGGTTTGGGGTGGCAAAAGTAGATCCCATTGCAGGAACCTGCCGTCGGAGATGAAGATAACTCTTCATGTACTAAGCCATAGCAACTTTTAGGTGGGGTGGCCAGTTCCCTTCCTGTCTTTACCTCCCCTAACTCAGGCACTCATTTACAGCTGAGTTGACAGAAGGAGTGATCATGTGAAGTGAGAAATTACAACCCAGATTTTGTTGTCCGGAAGTGGTTTTGAATCTGGCACGCTGTAACCCGGTGATAGCAAGCAAGCTCACTATCAACTAGGCTATAGTGCTCAACGATTTTTTTGGGGTGGAGGAAGTGTTTCAAATCTATCCCCACCCCCAGGAAGTCAGAAAATGACACTTAGCACTAGGAAGCAAGCAAAAAATAAGCACACATCTTCCACCCCTCTCCACAATGGTTCTAAAATATTTTGGTAACATTTCCTATTCTCAGGATGTAGCCATCAATCCGGCAGTTTTTGGTTGTAATGATTTTCTTGGAGGTATTTATGTTCAGTAGTTTGTCATTGCTTTCTGAACGGGCCCAATGCAGAATTTCCTGTGATGGGATTTTAACCCTGTACATTGTAGCTATAGTGTGATATATTCTTTCCAGAAAATAGCCTTCCTTTATTCAGAATATCCCCTTATCATAGTCAGATATTCAGAGAGAATATCAGAAATGGGAGTATCTAGAGGTGAGGGAAGGAAAAGTAATTTGTTTTTAAAGTCCTGAAGATCACACATTCAAAACTTGACCAGGACTCTGAATCTACATAAACTGGGATGACATCTGGAATGGAGAGCGGTGCACTTATGGGAATATCCCACTTGTTGTGATGCTAGCTTTTAATCAAGAATCTCCTGAAATCCCTGCAGTCTCTGGCAAGCTGTCCCACTTCCTCTAGTGACATGTGTGCATGCATTCCTGAATACCTCTTGTCCAGTGATGTCTTAGTCTGCCTCTGCTGCCTTCTATCATCCCCTCCAACAACATTCTTTCCATGTCATCATGTATTTATATTATCTATCCATATATTGTTGATGTTAACCCTGCTATTGTCAAAATAGCAACTTTGACATTCATGAAGCTAAAGTGCAAGATGAAAAGTCATAAAAAACCAAATGAAAATTAAGAAATGACCTTTTCTTTTAGGTAACTCTCCCCCCTTTTTGCCAAAGACAATGGTTTCTGTGTTAATATTTTGTTTGCTATATTATACCCTTAGTTCTTCATGCTCCTGGTAGAAAGTTAGTTTTCATCAATTTATATTTTAGTTACATTCTTGTCAATATTTATCTATGTGATGTGTCCTTTACAGAATGTTGTCCTCACTGCCACTCTGCAAGCCTCTTGGTTCTGTGCAAGATGCCCAGCTTCTTCCAGAGTCATTTTCAGAAGGTTTTTAATTTGATGTGTCCATCATAGTCTTGGTCTGCCTCTTGTTCTCTTTCCTGGAACTTTTCCTTCAATTGTGTATCTTTATTTGTCCAAAATATGTTGGTTTTTTTTGGATAGTTTTGAGGAGTCAGTCTTCTTCTACATTCAGGTTCTTGGGGATGTCTGCGGTGGTTCATTTTTCTATCCATGATATTCTTATGATCTTTCTATAACATTTTATTTCAAATGCCGATATTTTCTTGTTCATATAACTCTGGTTAATTAAAAATGTTCCTCTACTGCTCTTCCCTTTCAATATTTTCAGATGGTTCTATTATAAAACACATACTGCCACATTAATGATTTCAATATATTTCCCTGCTTTGAGTTTCAGTTTAAGGCAGATCAAATTGCATGTTTTGATTTTTTCCGCATAATATACTCAATCAATTTGCCCATTCCAGCTTAAATTTTCATAGTTATTATCCAGTTCTCTTCTACTTTTTATATTTACCATGGATCACATGAAACGAAGAATGTGACTGATATCTCTAGCGCTAAAGATCTGCAGTTTAAGGGAGGTTGTAGATTTCTAACTCAAATTTCTATTTTACAGCCAAAAATAACATACAGATGTTCCACAAACGATCTAGGTGTAAAAACAAAAATTGTAGCAACATTGAGTAGTTGTTGCCACAGAAACTGATGTGATGGTCCATTTGTGTAAATAAAACATTCAATTTCCTGGACTACATCCTGCTGGAAATCTAGTATAGGGCCAATGTCCAGTTACAAGAGAGATCTAGCAGGAGTTTGAGAATGAACACTGAAGAAAAAAAAGAAGAGTAGTTGTTAGACTATAGAAACAATTATCTATGGTAACACGTAATAAATGAAGAACTGATGAAACCATCACCACAAGGTCAGTAAAGTTGAAAGTAATACCCGCCTTATATCTGTGGCATCTGCTTCATCTTTGTCATCTCGTAGTTTCTTGTTAACATCTCTGTGCGGATTAAAAATACAATTTGAGCAAATTGAAAGGAACAAAATGAGTTAACGTATTTGTTATGTGTGGGATTAAAGCCTCTTTAAGCTGAGGCACATCTCTGTCAACCAAGGACCTTGTGGTTATATCTGGGTGTGTTATGCTTTTTATCTAATTGTGACCTGTATGGTACGGGATGAGTAACAATGATTATTGTGCATACAAATATTGTGCAAAGAGAAACCAACTAGAATAAAGGATTGAAAAGTGCAGCTGTTAGAGTTCATCTGTTCTACTATGGTTTTTATGTTGCACAGTAGGGTAACGCACAGTATATGTAAGATAAGAGCAAGAGTAATGTGATGTAAATGTAAGATAAGAGCAAGAGTAATGTGATGTAAATGTAAGAGCAGAGAAAGAGTAATGTGATGTAAATGTAAGAGCAGAGAAAGAGTAATGTGATGTAAATGTAAGAGCAGAGAAAGAGTAATGTGATGTAAATGTAAGAGCAGAGAAAGAGTAATGTGATGTAAATGTAAGAGCAGATAAAGAGTAATGTGATGTAAATGTAAGAGCAGAGAAAGAGTAATGTGATGTAAATGTAAGAGCAGAGAAAGAGTAATGTGATGTAAATGTAAGAGAAGAGCAAGAGTAATGTGATGTAAATGTAAGATAAGAGCAAGAGTAATGTGATGTAAATGTAAGATAAGAGCAAGAGTAATGTGATGTAAATGTAAGATAAGAGCAAGAGTAATGTTATGTAAATGTAAGAGCAGAGAAAGAGTAATGTGATGTAAATGTAAGAGCAGAGAAAGAGTAATGTGATGTAAATGTAAGAGCAGAGCAAGAGTAATGTGATGTAAATGTAAGATAATCGCAAGAGTAATGGGCTGTGAATATGCAAGTGCAGCAAAAAGGTATGAAGAGACTAAATTAAAACAAGAATTGTAAAGATGAGAGGTCAGGAATAAATCAAATGAGTGCTAGAATAAATCAAGGACAAAGCATAGCCATCTTGAGTAAGGAACTGCTGAAGGTAACTTACTTCAGAATGTCCAATTGCTTGACGAGGCTCTCCCGTTCAATTGCAATCCCTTCAGACAGCATCAGTGCTGCTCTGTTAAAAAGAATAATTATACAGTATGATGATGATGGGAATAATGATGATGATGATGATGATGAGATATAAGCAAGAATTTGAGATGAAGAGCATATTTTGTTAATGCACTGATTTCACAGAGCTCAATCTACTCCAACAGATATGGTAAACATGCTATACCCCAACAGATATGGTAAACATGCTATACCCCAACAGATATGGTAAACATGCTATACCCCAACAGATATGGTAAACATGCTATACCCCAACAGATATGGTAAACATGCTATACCCCAACAGATATGGTAAACATGCTATACCCCAACAGATATGGTAAACATGCTATACCCCAACAGATATGGTAAACATGCTATACCCCAACAGATATGGTAATCATGCTATACTCCAACAGATATGGTAAACATGCTATACCCAACAGATATGGTAAACATGCTATACCCCAACAGATATGGTAAACATGCTATACCCCAACAGATATGGTAAATATGCTATACCCCAACAGATATGGTAAACATGCTATACCCCAACAGATATGGTAAACATGCTATACCCCAACAGATATGGTAAACATGCTATATGTATATAGTATACACAATGGTCATCATCATCAGGTGCCATACCGGATGGCGTAGGCGATCATGGCTCTCCACAGCTCTCTGTCGAAAGTATTTTGTATCAAGATTGTTATTGTTTCCCTGCCGTGCCAGGTTGTCAAACTGTCTAATATTTTCTCACGTTGTCGCCCTCTGTCTCTGTTGCCTTCAATCTTGCCTGTTGTGACTATGTTCTCCAAACCTGCTTGTCTCATGAAGTGGCCAAGAAATGAAGTTGGTCTTTTTCTTATATTATTTATTAAGGTCTGTTTTGCATTTGATTCTTTCAACACTTCCACATTAATTTTTCTGGCAGTGAATGGTATTCTTAGCATTCTTCTATAGAACCACATTTCTATTGCCTCTACTTTCCCACTTAAATACATAATGGTATTTATATTAAATGGTATACATGCTAATGATTCCTGTGTCTTGCTTGTTACAAGCACACTACTTATTGTGTCATGTAGGTGCCTAGTGCTGCTAATGTAACATTTGTTGCAAAAATTTCTTAAGCCATTGAGCAGACAAACCATCAATTATAGAGTCCTCATTCAACAGATAGCATTATATATCATAGGATTTGGTTAATTTGTCTACACTGTGCATTGAATCACAACAAATAAATAATGCTACCTGGCTCTCTCCCTCTTTTCATCTTTTTGCTGCATCTGCATTTGCTGAATGTAAGAACGAGATTCATCTAAACTGTTCTGTGATTGGTTTAACATTTCCTCAAGCTGATCCCTTTCCTGAGAAAAACATTGTAAATATTATGATTTATATGTGAAGCCATGAAATTAAGCAATATACATATAGAACAGGTTAGGTAAAATACTAACCAAACCTGATACACCAAGTAATTTTTACTGCTATATCTGGCTGATTTAAATGTACTATATTTACTTCTGGCTCTGTGCCTGCTTGGTCTGTGACCGCCAAAGCACTGGGTTCGAATCCTACCACAGACAATTGTGCATCCAGACCTTCCAGAAAGCAATGGAAAACTACTGAACATATTCATATTGCTTAGAAAATCACTTGTCTTATCCATTGTGCCATTAGGCGTGATAGGGAGCAGAAATCATCTTTCTTTCGCTAACTGTGATGCAGCTGCCATAGTGTAACCTTGGTGTTCTAGTATTTCTCTGATACCATCTATCCATCTTTGTCTGAGTATTCTTCTGTTTCTTCTCTCAGATGATATTTTATTGAAAGCAGTTGATGAAATGCAATCTGGTTCCATACAGAAAATCATTACAGCCAAAAAATTCTGGTTGATGGCTACATCCTGAATATAATTCCCTATCAATTAAAAAAATAATATTCAATGACACCAGGGCTCAGATTCGGAGCTAAATGGACTAAAAAAAAACTTGTAGCTCGTATCACATGAGTAAAACTCCATCCTGCCCATTGACATAAAAAGATTGCCCATCTCTGATAAAGAATTGCCTTACAGCATAAGCAGAGTAAAAACAATATAAGTAGATAGACTGACAGAAAGATAGATAAAAGCAGGATGTAGTCCAGATAACGGAAGGCGTTGTGTCATGGTTTACAGATTACCGGTAACTGTGTTATTTGAGAATTTCGGCCCGACACAACTTCAGCATGGCATCTGGGCCATTTTGACCATCTATGAGATGAGACAGTCAACTCCACCTCAGAACCTCCTTAGTCGCTTTGTACAACTTGTGTGGAAGTTAACGGTGTTGATATTCTTTGTTCCTTCTCAATCCCTGACAATACATGGGTGGAGATGTGTAAAATTCTTCTTCTTCTTCTTTCGTTCACTTGAAACATGTCTATATCTGTAATTCTGTCTCCTTAATAAAACTCACTGTCTTTTGTAGTTCATACAGTGTCCCATAGAGTTTTGATTCCAGTGTTGTTTCCTCTGGCCAATATGTCTGCCTCAGCGTTTCATGCTCAGAACACTCTTGAAGTATATGTTTGGCACTCTGTGCTGCCTGTCCACATGTACACATGGCCGTGTTGCCAATCTTGAACTTTGTATACATGTGACTGCGGAGTCGGTTGTGTCCTGTTCTGAGACGTAGAATTATAACTTGTTCTGATCTGTTTATATTGTGATAGTCATCTTGTGTTGGTGTTTGTGGCTTTCTTATTGACTTTATCATCTGTTTTTTCTGATGGTAGGTGATTGGTATATCTGGTTGGTCTTCGGCAGCACCTTCCTTAGCCAGTTGGTCTGCTTTTTCATTTCCTGGTATTCCACAGTGAGAGGATATCCACTGCATGGTTACCCTATACTGGTAAGACAATTCGCTAAGTAGTTTTTTTAAGTCTGTTAGTTTTCCAGACTGGAGAGCTTGAAGCACTGACCTTGCATCTGTCAGGAATACCACAGGCTGTAGGTCAGAGTTGGAGTTCAGCAGTTTTTTAGCTGCCACACTAATTGCCTGGATTTCTGCATCATAATTATTGCAGAATTTTCCTGTCGGTGTTCTGATTGTATCTCTAGGCTTGTGTGGATATTCTATATATACACCTGCACCTCCATTCCTCACAGCATTCTGTGCTGACCCATCTGTGTACACTCTGACCCATATATCTTGTGGATATTCCTCATCCAGGAAACTGAGGGTGATTGCCATTCGCTGCACACTGTTCTGTTCGTCCTCGCTTAGTATTCCTTTCACATGGGTCTGAATGTACATTGGCATTCCATGGCTTTCACTCCACGGGGTTTGCTCTGGTACAGACCTTAAGGGGCTGCCAACTTCAGGTAGGTCTGTAAGTTGTCTACGGAGTCGTTTAGCTTGATGGATAAAGCTGCTCCTTTTCAGTCGTCCCATTGCTAGATTTTGGAATCTTTCCTTCATTGGATGACTTGGCATACACTGAAACTTTTCTGCTTGAATTAGTACTTTTGTGTCTCTGCGTTCGCCAAGTGTTTGCATTCTTCCCATTTTCTGCATCTCTGCTATGGGTGTTGATTTCATTGCTCCCAACATTATTCTAAGTGCCTGGTTTTGCACTTTATCTAGATCTTGTAATGTGGTGTTTGATGCAGGACACCACGCAGCTGAACCGTATTCCAGGTGTGGTCTTATGCCTTGCTGGTAAACTTTACTGAGTATATTTCCACTGGCTCCCCATGTGGTTCCACTTAGTTTTCTCAGGATAGCTAGCTTCCTCCTGGCTTTTGTTGTTGCTTTGTTTATGTGCTGCTTCCATGTCAGCTTATCATCAAAAGTAACTCCGAGGTATGTGGGTTGTTTGTCTTCTTTCAAGAGCTCTCCATCTATCTTGATATGACCAGCTTTTTGTTTTGGTGAGAGGGTAAAGAGTGTAGTGCTGCACTTATCTGTGTTAATGCTGACGCACCATCTATTAGCCCATAAGGTTAGGGCATCGATAGCTCTTTGTATTTGTTTAGTGGCCACTGTTGCATGTTCTTCCGTGCACCAGATCACCAGGTCGTCAGCATACATTGCCACTTTGATCCCGTGTGGTAGTTCAGCAACTAGGTCATTGATGTAAACCAAGAAAAGTGTGGGTGACAGGACTCCTCCCTGGGGGACTCCATGACGCTGTAGAACTTTCTTGCTCTTGCGACCATCTAATTGTACCCTGGCTCTTCTATTATGCAGGTATGCTTTTATCCATTTGTACATTCTTGAGCTAACCCTGCAATTTCGCAATTTCTTTAGGAGCCCTTCTTTCCAGACCTTATCAAATGCTTTCCTGAGGTCTATCCATGCTGCTAGTACCAGTTTCTTTTCTTGGAAGGCATCCTCAATCTCTTGGGAGAGGTAGGTTGCCTGATCTTCAGTAGAGTAGCAATCTGTAGTTGGAGACTGTGTTGCCATCTTTTCCTGATTTGAGGAGTGGTATCATTATTGCTTCTCTCCACGCCTGTGGTACAATACCTGTGGACCAGCTTGTGTTAAAGATCTGCAGTAGCTTTGCTCTTGCTGCACTTCCCAGGTTTCTAATCATTTCATTGGACACTCCATCAGCTCCAGGGGACTTTTTCATTTTCAATTTGGATATTGCATGCTCCAGTTCTCTCATTGTGATTGGTGCCTCCATGACTTCAGGTATAGGTTCACCTTGTCCAATGTTTTGCTGGTTCTCTCGAACCTCCTGTTGTTTGTCTGGGCTGACTTTGACGTTATTGTCTTCTGCAAAGGAATCTGCAAAGTAATCAGCTGCATGTTTACCTGTTAAAATGTTTCTATCTTTATAAAGTGTGATCCTGGTATTTCTCCCTGTACATCATTTAGTTGTTTTACAAGTTTCCATAATTTCCTAGTATCTCTTTCTAGATTCAGCGACTCTGTTTTTTCTTTCCAGCTGCTCCGTCTGGCTTGTAACTTGGCTCTTTGAAATTTAGCCTTTGTTTGCTGATATTTGTTGTGATGTTCTTGGCTAGGTCTGTTCTCGGCCTGCTTTCTAGATGTTTCCATCTCATTTTGCAGCTTTTCCAGTTCATCATTCCAGTAGGGTTTGTAGTTTTTGCGTGCCCCCCTGGGTATGGTTTTACTAGCAGCATGTAGTATACATCTATTAAATTCACTCACTGCTCTATTGATGTCTTTGTCCAAGTTCATGTCCTTAGCTAGAACACTGGTTAAATGCTGGTACATTTTCCAGTCTGCCCTCTTATAGTTCCACCTAGTGAGCGTGCTGCTGTCCTTGGTATATTCATTGTGAATTTCCAGAAATACTGGTCTGTGGTCACTACCCCCAAGCTGCTTTCCAACGACACGTGTGATGTTCCATTCCAGGCCTGGTGAGTAGAATGCCAGGTCTGGTGTAGAGGTGGTGTGCCATGCTCTCGAGTAGAAGGTTGGTGAGTCTGCTGGCTGGTTAATAAGAATGAGATTATTTTCATCCTGCCAGCTCTCAAGTTCCTCACCTCTCTTGTCGATATGATCGTAGCCCCAGCTCTGAGAGTGGCTGTTGAAGTCACCACACACCATAAGCCTTTCTTTGTCTGGAATTGTGTCTAGTGCCAATGGTTTATCATTTGGGCAGTAGTAGTTCAGGAGATGGAATTCTGCACTGTCTGTTTTTAGGTGGAGCATCTGGTATTCTGCCCCGTCCATGTATACTTCCAGCTGACATGCGCTGATATTGTTTTTAACTAGTGTCAGAATTCCACCCTTTCGCCTGTCTTTTCGGTCAGATCGGTAGCACTGGTAGCCTCTGATTTTGAAGGCTATGTCGCTGCTGAGGTGTGTTTCTTGGATACAGCATATATTTACTTGTTCTTCACTGAGGACATTTTCAAGTTCCAATTTTTTGCTGTATCCATCTCTTTTACTGTTGACACCCTCAGCATTCCAGTGCATTATTTTTATTGGTCGTTTGTTTGTTTGGCCAGTAGCTCTATTCCCTTGCCTCCTGGCTCCTCGGGGCAATTGAGAAGGACTTCCAGTAACTGAGGTTGGGCCCTTTCGAGGTATAGGGCCCGGCACCGTCCCTGCCTGAACGTCCGCCACAGGGCAGGCACCATAACGTTTATTAGATGCAGACATGTTTCCATTGTGTTTTATGCGTGGCAACCTGATTATCTGTGCGCCTTTTGGCTGGTTGCCTCCGTCTTCAGCACTCTGCTTACTTGGGCCGGACTATGGTCCTGCTCGAGTGGGAGTGCCCGACCAGTCTTAGTTTCCAGCCTCTGATGGCTGAACTAAGCCCCATCACCACTTCAAGGTTTTGGCTTCGATGGGGATGTGTAAAATGAATCCATCAGCAGAAATGAGAGCCATTGTGAGCATAAAAGAATGTTCGTCAACTAGCAGAGAACAGGAACTGTAAGTTGATGTGTAATTGTGGATAAACTCAAGGGGAGATCATAGCACCTACAGACATGCTCTGTGTGGAATAATGATGTTTTGATGACTAACTAACTGACATGCATGGCAAGGAACAGTGTTGTTATTCTGTGCCTCTTTTTGGACACAATGATACACAGGTGTAATAAAAACTAATTGTCCATGATTATATTATGACTTCAAAGACAACAGGGCAATGAGCTAAATGGAAACCTTGTGAGGTACCCGTCTTAGATATGGAAAAGACTGAACTTAATCATAATGATGTTTAATGAAATATTAGCATAACAAATGACATGAATTAAGCATTAATGATGAATAAAACTTTTATCATCAGAATGATGATTTAATTGTGACCAATCACCAATCGAAGACCTGCTAGCAGAATCACAACATGCCTTTTCATGCCATGTTTTCAATTATTGTCGTTATTTTTGTTGGTCATTACTTATGTACTTTGTACTTTCACAGCTGGTGCAAGCAAGGTGCATTCAGGAGCAGTGGCTGGATGGGGTGAAGAATTTCTGTGTGCAGAAAGTGACTTTTATTTTTGTGCCGGAGTTACAAGTGGAAGTTCATTGTAATGAGGGAACAGATAGTTTGGCCGCTATCTGTTGGCCGCCACTTTGGCTGTTGACGGAGTAATGGATAGGGCAGACATTTTGAACACCTTACGGGAAAACGCTCGAACAAATGACTGTATAAGTGAGATGGCCCTTGTTCCATGACTAGAATAAAGAAGCTTGGTTTGAAATGTGGTGTCATTAGAAAGGAGTGGCTTCATGGATGAGGAAGAATGATGGTCAATCAACAGTGTACTGGGACAGTCAAGTCAACGTGTAATGGTAGATACACTCAAGAAGAGACCTGAACACCTATGGACTTGCCTGGAGTGCAGTGACAATGATCCAATGACTAACTAACTATGTAATTTGTGTCACCTGCTAATACCGACCAATGAAATTCACGAAATAATTTATAAAAATTACATTGAAAAGTTTGTTTTGAATCTGCTGGTAGGTCTTATCCGGCGATTGGTCATGATTTAGTCAACAATGACAGCTTAGTCCAACCCAGACATCTAGATGTAACTGACCATGGTCAGACTCAATCTTCAAACATTAGGAACTCTTCCTGGTGTAGTAATTATAAAGCATTTCCCATGTTCTCAAGTGGCTGCAGGTTCTACCTCGGACTATAACATCATGTTTAAATATGCATTTTTTTAGATCCCTTTATTAATGAACTTCCATCTCAGTATCATGGGCAGACATCGAGCATGTCATTATCATGGACACCAAGAATATTCAGAGCAGTAGATCCATGTATGGAGATCAGAAGCTGCTATAGATGCTGTCCACTAATTTTACAATTCTCATTAAATAATATAAATATTTGATGTGGTGTGGTCAGAAAATGTGTCGACAAGTTGTGAGGCGAGTGGGTGGCATCTAAGCAGATCTGGTTCAAATTCTATTTTCTGCATGATTTTTCTTAAACTTTAAATAAAGAACTGAATTAAAAAAGTATAAAGTTATGTGCACTCACTTTTTGCAATCGGTCATTCTCCTGTTTTGTCATAGTATCAACCTTGTTCAGATTCTCCAGTTTTTGTTCCATCTGTGGGTCAAAAATGATTTTGTAACATTAAGGGATTACCCTATTTATAATGTCTACTACAGGAAACTTGTCCATGGGGCATAGACTTCTAGTTCAGAGTGCAAAGAATTGGGCCAGTTTTATTTCCAGGCATATTTTTGGGGGAGGCGACTAAGGACAATTTGGGGGATAGGCTGACAGCCTGTCACCTGTGAAAATTATCACTGTCACTAAATGTTTTGTCTCAATTTCTTACTTGTTCTGTCAAATGATCCCCATGGATAACAAAGAGATGCAGACCAGCAGACATTGCACCTTAGGCCTTTAGTGGCAGGGAATCCATAACTCCCCATCCATCAACACAACCGTACTTTTCATACAACAAATATCCTTAGATTGTCAATGCAGCATTTGACAAAAATCAAGCAATGAGTCTGTGACACTATGTACTGATATCTCCCTGAACCTCAGAAGTAATGCAGAACTGCACACAGGTCTGTCACAGCGAATGAATTTCTGATGAAACACAACATACCACTGCTCCCACAACCTCTATACTCCCAGATCTTGTTCTGTGTGACTTTTTCTGTTTCCCGCAGCTTATGAGAACAATAAAAAGACACAGATTTGATGAAATTGAGGGGATTCAAGCCAACATGGTCTATTCCAAAAAAGTTCCTACCTGAATTGATTCCTTTAATGTCAGGAGTGCTGGAATAAGTGTATACAATCCCAAAGGAACTACTTTTGAAGGACATAGAACCAACTAGTCTGTAAGTTTACATTTGCACTGTACAAAAAAAATATACGCAGGAACTTAATTAATCACCCTCCCCATTAATAAAATAAAACATGATGGTAACAAACCCTTTCTCATTGTGGTTTTTCCAAAAAACAACAACATAAAAATTCTACTAAGAGGAAGGGATAAGCTTTTCATTTTAGGAAAACATTTCCCTAAACAAAGTTGTCTCTGTGGTTGTGTCAGTGAGTACCTACAAATGTTACTCTCTACTGTGAGTTTCTGTGTAGGGCAGTCGGGGGCAAGATGGTGCAACAGATTTTTTTTCAAGCCTATGGGTTTTTCCGGTAGGACATGTGGCTAGGTCTGGCAGGAAAAGTCCATTCTATGGCACAATGAAAGTTGACAGTTCATAGACAGGTCATTTTTCAACAATGAGGTAGGCTTGTTTTTCATGGGTCTCAATCACATTTTTATTCTACTTTATACTCCTGGTCTGCTGTTATCATTACTGTCCTGTTGTTTTTTTTTACATGTTTAAACTGAAACATATATTGTATTGTTAAGTTATTAAGCACCTTACCTTGTCAAGATACTAGCTTTATCATGACATTTGTTTACAGTTGCTAACCATGTGATTTGGGGAAAGATGTCACATAGTTAGCGGGGCAAGATTGCGCTGCTAACTCGCTGCGCCATCTTACCCCACTCACTGTGGTCATTAGTCCCCCTCATTTTGCGCAGCTTTTAAAACCCATTAAACAGCTTAATTAACTGTCTTTTTACGTTTCATTTTAGGACTTAAAATGGTAGAATGATAATAGGAAGTCTGCAGTCATAGATGCACAATCTCAACTGTTCATAGATGCACAATCTCAACTGTTCATAGATGCACAATCTCAACTGTTCATAGATGCACAATCTCAACTGTTCATAGATGCACAATCTCAACTGTTCATAGATGCACAATCTCAACTGTTCATAGATGCACAATCTCTGCAGTGCATAGGCCTAGTCTTTGTGTTCTATAATTTTCCAATTATTTTGCAGTTTTTGTCAATTCTCTATTTTTGTATTTATTTCTGTCACCTTTTTTTTCATGCGCCATCTTGCTCCAAAAAATGGGACAAGATGTTTTTTTCTTCATATGTTAGAATATTCTCATTCTATTGTCTACACAGAGCTGTATGTTTTCAATAACCACAAGAATGTAAGATGGATGGATAAGCTATACACTGATAGCAGTTTGGTTTCTCACAATTAAGTCTAGTTGTCAGACTATGCTAAAACATGAAAAGTGCGCCATCTTGCCCACGACTACCCTATATGTTGATAGTGAAACAGACAACAACACAAAGGTCAAGCAAGTTTGACCATGGTTAGGTTTAAGGTTGATGACCAGCATGCAGTATGGACAGCAGGTTGCAATGTATGGTTGGCCTACTAGTGATATGGCTATGGATGTTCATCATTCAGTGGAAGTAGTAAAAACATTGACTGTATCAGTTACCACCACCAAAGATGTGTACAGCCAGTGACACATAAAACGGCAACACTATGCATTTCCATTATCTGAATTATAATAACAATAATAATAGTAACAAAATCCATAATACGTCAGGGTGGTAGGGATGTCACATTGTGACATTTGATGCAGAAATATCTCCATACATCTCTACCATAGTGATGAGTTTGGAAACTTCACACACCGTCCAGTCCTCTCTATATTATCTAGCCATGTTTTCTTCTGGCCTCTTCTTATCTCCCCCCCCTCTACTATACCTAGAAGAACATCCTTCATCATCGAGGAATGCCTAATGACATACCCATACTACCTGAGTTTATGAAGTTTCCCGACTGTCAACATACGTTGACCATCTAATACACTCTAGAATACGTCTTGTTGGAAGCATAGTAGGATCATCCTGCTACAAGAGAGATCCAGTGAGAGTTTGAGAACAAATGCAAAAGAAACCTCTCTACTAAAGTTAACGCATATTATAATGAAGTTGTCAGTGTTGTTAATATTTTCTTCTTCTTCAGCGTTCATTCTCAAACTCCCGCTGGATATCTCTTGTAGCAGGACAATGGTCCTACTAGATTTCCAGCAGGATGTAGTCCAGAGAATAGAAATGTGTTGTGTCACTGTTTTATTTGCGCCAATGGCCAGACACATCCGTCTTCAGCGGAGTTGTTAATATGATTACATTAAACAAAATAATACAAGTCTTTGGTTGCAAGGTGCACTTGTATAATAGAACTGCAAATAATACAATTCTATGGTTGCAAAGTGTACTTGTATGATAGAACTGCAAATAATACAAATCTTTGGTTGCAAGGTGTACTTGCATGATAGAATTGCAAATAATACAAATCTTTGGTTGCAAGGTGCACTTGTATGATAGAAATTCAAATAATTCACTCACTGCACACAAACACACACAATGAGAGAAAGAGAGGGAGAACATACTTCTTGATGTCTAGTAAGAATCTCTTGCAGCTGTTTTTCTCTTTCCTTTAGCTGACTCTCCAGTTCAGTCCTCATAAGCCTCTCTTTGGCTCGCTCCTAAGAGAAATAAAACATTTAATAAGAACATAATAAAGTATATCACTATAATTGTTATATTTGTGTGAACGTCTTTTTGTTTGTTGTTAAAGAGGCATTCATGTGTATGATATTCTTCTTCTTCTATAGTTTTAAATTCTGAGTTTATAAAGTCAGCTACATAAAATCAGATTAAGAACTTGAATATATCAAAAATCCTGTTATTACCATTCATTGGATACCCTCAGGCTGTGGAGTTAAGGGAAATTAAAGAGCAAATATTCTATTGAGAGTTGTCAGCAAATTGAAACAATTAAGTTATCCACTACCATAAAAAGAGAAAATTCCATAATCTACATCTACATTTCAAAGTGTAAAAAACATATAGAATCCTCTTTTTTTTAAACTCGCCTGGAATTTGCCTTGTGTTTTGTATCTTCTATAACGACTGTGTTTTTGTAACTCATCTACAGTGGTTCGCTGAGTTCTTCTTCTAGTGTTGTTTATCTGGGCTAGTATGTTTGTCTCAGCATTTCATATTTGGAACATTCTTAAAGTATGTACTCTGCAGTCTGATGTGCCTATCCATATTTACACATTTCTATGTTGCAAGTCATACAAATCTGTATACATGTGGCTGTAGAGTTGCTGTTTCTCCTGTTCTGAAGCATAGAATGATAAATTGTTCTGATGTGTTTGCAGTCCTCTTGTAGTCATTTGGTAGTCATCTTGTGTTAATGTTGGTTGACAGAGAAACTATAAATCTTCTTCAAAGACATCAGCACTAGCTCATCTTAGAACAGGTAGACTGTGGGCCACCTCCTGTTTATGTGCATCCAGAAATGTGAATACTTTTAGAACTGTTGACAATATGCTGTTTGTGACAATTAATCATGCTTGCACAACTTTCTCAGACAGACATTTATTATTCACTTAATTGTACTAATTAATTGCAGTGATCCAGTTGTTGTTCGCAAATATAAAATCTGAGTCCAAGTTGTGTTCTGTGTTTGTTTTTGCCAGTATTAGCTTATTGAGTTCTGTATTGAAGTATTTCTTCAGGTGAATGGACCAAGCATTTATTGACTTACATGGACAAATTGTTCTCTACTAATATTAGCTAACATCTTTATCAAGGACTACCCCACATACAAGTGACAAAAATATGGCAGACAAATCCAGTAACAGGGTAACAAAATTAGGTAAATGCTATGGGGAAGCTGCTCTGACATTGAGAAGAAAGCAATGACAATCAAGAATGACCATAAATCTTAACAAAAAAGAAATTGACTTTTTTCATTAAATAACATAAGACTTCCTTATTTCTTTGTTATTCAATCTCTTTTACCAGTACTTACATATGAATAATGCTTAGAAGTTCCTCTTAGTGTACTCAAACCTGAGCCATCAACATGCGAAAGATCTATGAAACAGTAAACTCTCAGTAGATGATATGAGAATGTAGTGAGGTTTTTACTCACAGTATTTCATTGGTACAATTATGTTTCCCTATGTGGTGCAATATTCAGAGAACCAAGCATTGCACATCATGCTGGAGTAACAAGATGATCTCCATTCCTGACCATGGTCTTAGCTGCCAACATATACATGCTGCCATGATTATGAACAGGTGACACATGGGATGTGGTAAAAGCAGCTCTGTGCAGGATGTGACAACTCCCTGAGAAATCCCAGCACTAGGCATACATGTTAGCTCTGTACAATTGGAGAGCCCCCTTGGATGGCAAATAATGCATCTCTGGCAGTCCATACTCGTCCCAGTGATCATGGCTCAAAGGTGGGTTGCTATGGCCACCTCTAACAAGAAAAGATGCTTGGCAGGGTAGCTGAAGCTCATGCCTTCAGTTTTACATGCTGCAGGAAACTAGAAAATCCCTAGAATTTACCGATCCCTGAGTAGGAGACTTCTGAAAGCATTGCACACAGCTGAGAGTTCGAGTTTTCTGGGTATTAAATGAAATAAAGCTATGGAGAAACCCCCCTCCCCAAATTGCATATAGGAAGTAAGAGTTAATCACTCGTAATTCCTGGGGATTGAAAGAACAGCAAACCTGCACAAGTTAAGAGTTGACAACAGAATGTGCATCCTGCAATAAAACTAATGGAATCATGGGAAGATAACGTAGAGTGAAAGATTTGTGGAAACTGAATAATAACTGAAGCATATCCTGTGAAGGACATTGCTATACAACAATGATTGTTGAATATTTTAGAAACTACAAATACATTCATTAGCAAATATACCAGACTACGACTGTTCAACTCTAATGTAATATACATATTAGCATATGGTTGCGAATGTTGGACAATAACACAAATGCTGGAGAAGAAATTAACTTGCAGTGGAGCAAACAATTACCTATTGTCATTTGTTCCCTATTTGTTGGGTTTGTCCGTGGTTTACTAAGAGTTCAATTAATTTGAAAATAAATCTCTTAAACATTGGTTGAGAAAAATTCAAGTTCAATATACAAGTAAGAAAAGACACCAAACAGCAATATACTTCTACAACAATAAGAAGAAGACGGTGGTTTCATATCAGACATACTTAGAATGAATGAAACAGACTGTCACTAGAAGCATTAAAATTGGTACCAACTGGCAAAAGAAAAAGAAAAGATAGAGGAACATAGATAGATAGATAGATAATCCAATAGATAGATCCAATAACATCATCAGTACAATGTGGGCGATCAGTTCTTGAAAACAAACACGTTAAACTAACTTGTGTTTATGAGATGGTCTCAATTAACTACTCTATTACTGAGCAGACATTGTGAAAATTCTATGTTCTTTCAGCGCTGAATACGGTGCATAGGACAGAAACCAGAGCTCTCCAGTTCAAGCAATGTGATGTTACTGTGTGTAATTCTTGTATGTTGTTGATACCAGTAGTCATACAGTCTGTGATGGTTGTTCTGCGAAGAGTCTCTCTTGGTCTTCCTGGTTTTTTTAGAAATTAGTAAATATAAAAAGAGAAACAATTGTAGAGAGATTGTTTAGTAAAAAGCAAATAATTAAAGAAAATGTTGCAAATTGGAATAAAGACATCTGATGACTAGGAAACAGAATCAAATAATGATCAATGGAAAGCAAAATTATACAGACAAAGAGAATTAGAAAAATTGAAAATATAAAGATAATTATGGAGTAGAAGGTAAGAAAAATAAAGAGAACAAACCATGGTATACCACATTGGAGGTTGAGAAGAAATAATAGAAAAATAAGATATGTGCTTACCTCTGCTAATATCCTCTCTTTCTCCTCTTTTATCTGTAACTCCATCTCCTCGTAGAGTTTCTTAACCTCTTCCTCATGCTCATTGCTCTTGCTACAGAAATCATGAAAACCAATAAAATAATGAATCATTTTGCTGTTCTATTATTTTCTTGCTAGTTACCGGTAGTTATAATTACTGTGTCATCTTTGGTGCCTTTTGTCTATCCTTGCTAAGCATTTCTCCATATTCTTGCCATGACATACGTTTTTTCAGATTTGATGATTTTCTTGGTGTTAATCTTTAGTCTTGTATGCTAAATAATCTTCATGTTTTTGTTTGTTGTCCATTTCTTGTATTTTTGTTTTTTATCTTTCGTTATGTTCTTTACCTCTTCTGTCCACCAAACTGTTATTTTTGATTTTGTGCCTTTATGGTTTTTACATCCGTATATGTTTCCTGCTGTAAGTATGATGGCATTTTTGAAATATTTCCATTCTTCTTCTATGTGTTGGGTGTTTTCTGGTAGCTTTGCAAATTCTTTGTTAACTTTCTGGATATATTTTTCACACATGTTTAGTTCTTCCAATTTCTGTATATTTAGTTGTCCTTGGTGCGTTGTGCTTTTCTTGTGCTTGTTAGAAAAACTGTCAATAGTGCATTTTTCCTGTTGGGGAGCTGCAGGGAACTTTCTAGTGGCTTATAAAGGATTCATGCCCTCGCTGTCGCTATGCCATGTTCAGGGTGATTGTTAATTTACAATCTGACATAAAAAACTCCAATCCTTACTGATGATCGAACTCTGAACCTCACGAGTGTGAAACCAGAGATCTAACCTCTGCATAATGTATAGTAAGTAAATCTCTAAAAAAATATTAACAGATTAAATAGCAGTTTTACGTTGAATGATACACATGATTGATGTTTCTACAAATAGATCTTTATCAAGATAGAATGCAACAACAAAATCAAATAGAACAACTGAATGAAATTCACAAAATCAAATGGAACCAAAACATCAAATTTCACAATTTCAGTTTCTACTACATTGCTGGCATAATGCAATCTCTGTATGATTTTGTGATGCAACATGTGCTCAGAATGAATGAAAAATAGACTTGGGGAGAGAGTCTGTCTGCATTCTTTAATGATTTATATGAAAAGAAACAAGCAGACAAAAGATACTTTGATCTTAGGGAGATTTTTTGGGGTTTTAAAACTAGAAGAAACTCTTTGGATATTCCAGCTGCCGGGTGTGGTCCCATCCTGGTCTGACTAACCTGAATGTGGCTGGCAGATCTAAAAGGTTGCCGACCTTCAAAACAATAGAAGTGGTTACATATTGGACAATTTAACAATATCAAGTAGGAACAAAAATAAAGCAATGAATATAATTAGAAAGAGATGAAAACAGAATAAAATGCCATATCATATATTCTTTAGATCTTTAATTATGCGATAACACAGCATCTAAAGTGATCACAACATGCCTAATTTGTCCAAGGACTTTTAAGACCGGCATTGATCTTATTAGCCATCTACTAACTTATAGTTAGTGTATCCAAAAAATAAAAACCATGATAATCAGCAACGTCACAGAAGAACAGGTGTTAAACATAAAAATACATGGAGAGAAATTACAACAAGTAGAACATTATCATTATCTTGGACACAATCACAAATGATGACAGATGTGAAACAGAAGTTAAAAGGAGAATAGGAATGGTTAAAAGTACTTTCAATGACATAAAGAAACTATTAAAATCTAAACAAATTACAAACAAGTTAAAAATGAGAATTATAAAATGCTACATCTATTCTATATTAATGTATGTCTCAGAAACACGGACAATAAACAATTAGAAGACAGAATTGATACCTTTAGGTATTAGGTATGTTGATTATCATCTTTGCACAATGGACACGTTCACAGGTGCTCTGATCTCCGCTTCAGCAAATCTCTCAGGGTATAACAGTTGATGGTTCTGGTTCTATGTTGGTTCACTACTCTTTTTGAAATCTTTGTTAAGGGCTCTCTTCGTGCCATGCCCATCTTCACTCCCAATTCTTGCATTCTTGATATTGACTCATGCTTATTCATCTCAAAATCCTCTGATTGTGAGGATTCACGAAGAGTAGTGAGTATGTCTGCTTGGTCCATATGCTTACCGTTTGTTGTGGTGGCGAGACTAGCTAATTTGTTGGCACGTTCGTTTCACTCCACGTCCGCATGTCCGGGAAAAAAATAAGCGTGAGTTTTCGTAGTGATGCCCACATTTTAGCTCTCTCCAATGACTCTGCCCATTCCCTACGTACATCACCTGTTTTGACTTTCTGAATAATATTAAGTGAATCACTTAGTATGCAAGCATGGGAATAGGTTTACGGCTCCAGCCAGTAAAGTGCCTGCGTTATGGCGAATACTTCCATAGTTAGACTGCTCGTTGTTGCAGTAAAGGCACCACTAGCTTTGTGTACTGTTTTCCCTTTTGATCTGACAGTAAAGGCCCATGTGCATAGCTGGTGATGGTTACCTGTCCGTGTAAGTGGACATATAGAAGAATAGGAAGAACATCATGGAAAGAGGAAAAAACAAAGAGGTCCTAAGAACACTTAAAATGAAGAAAGAATTATTAAAGGAAACAAAAATCAAGCAAATAAAATATTTTAGATGCATTAAAAGACATAACACCATGTTGAAGACTTTACTTGAGGGTAAAGTCAAAGGGAGACGAGCAAGTGGTAGGTAGAGATACAAGTGGGAGAGTAACATCACAAGATGGACAGGTTACAGTCTAGCAGAGTGCATCACCAAAACAAGAGATGGGATGTTGGAGGTCTGTTGCAGTCAACCTTCACTGCAGAGACTGCACTTGATGATGATGAACTTACAGCCAATGAAATAGCCCTAATGTAAATTTCATAAAGTAAATATAGCAAATGGTCAACATCACTGATGATGATCAACAACAGCAAAAATTGTGTGACAACCAGTTACCTCAGTAATGCAGCTTCTAGGGATTGGAAGTCAACCTTTGACCTTTTAATATCTCCAGCCAATCTGGCAATAAATTCTTCAAATGTAGAAGTCATGTCTGGTTCCTCTCTGTGAAGTTTCAGCCACATGGCCTTAATAACATCTTCACTAGAAAGGAAAGAAGAATGAGAATGTATATTGAATGAATGCTTGCAAACACAGAGGGAGTATGAGTTTGTTTCTTTTATTCTCTGTATGAATTAGTGGATTTTGATTTCAGATCCACATTGATGTCTCTACTGCCAGTCTTCCTCTGCTCTGGAAGGGACATTGCTGTGAGTTTCAACTTTCTTCTGCCATTCTGGTTGACAGAGGTTTTCAATGTTGTAAAGTCTCTTCATCATTTAAAACAGCACTTAGAAACCATAAAAATAGTGAGCCAGATAAGTCTTTCAGAGGCAATGATGAAAGTCAGCAACAGGATATGAGGGCTCTCAGTAAAGTTAATTCTACTGGTGATTGTCCAAGGCTATCATTTGTATGTTGCAACTGGGAACATGCATTTCTTGGGCAAGTTAATTTTTAAAATGTTATTTCAATTCAGTCAAAAACACAAGAAAGATGGATCTCTCAGGCAAGTTAATTTTTAAAATGTTATTTCAACTCCGTAAAAACCACAAGAAACATGCATCTCATCTCTCGGGAAAGTTAATTTTTAAAATGTTATTTCAATTCAGTAAAAAACACAAGAAAGATGATATCTTCTGAATGATACTTACTCCTGGAAAATGTGGGTTGCACCAATTTGTTGAATCATCTCAGAGAACATCTTCTCCTCCATTGCTGGATCTGTAGTACCTGATATACCTTCGTACACTGTGGGGTCCTGAAAGTTTAGGTAGAAGATGTCACCTTACATGATAGCTGTCAACTGTTTTCATAAATTCATATTTTTTATGTTTTATATACATATTCTTATAAAAACATCCGTATTCATACCAATTACTGATAACCCTTTTTTTGTCCATTGATGATCCATCAGTGAGTGTGAGATACAAAAAAATGTGTCAGTAATGATTAGTGAAATTTAGCATCCCCTCTTCCTCATCCCTATAAAAAAAAGTTTTGTGTGTGTGTGTGGTAATACAATTGAAATCTGTATCAATACAGAAAATGTTTACTAGCTGACACCTATGACTTATATAGCTGAATTGGTCACATTGAAGCCATGCTATTATATGGACTGTGTGGTGAAAAGTCACCAACATTGACATCACCATATGATTACAAGCTTTCATGTATTGGGTATCAGTATAATATTAACAATAACAATAATATTAATAATAATAATAATAATAATAATAATAATAATAATAATAATAATAAAAGCCATAACACGACATGGTCGTAGGGGTGTCACATTGAGACATTTGGTGCAGAAAGATCTCCAGCCATCTCTATCCTCTACCATCCTGATGAGTTTGGGAAACTTCACACTCTGTCCAGTCCATGATATTATCAAGATGTGTCTTCTTCTGGCCACCTTGTCTTCTTCCATCACTCCACCGTACCTTGACGAACATCTTTCCATTTGACTAGTATCTCTGCCTACCTCTTGCATCAAATACACAATGTTAATAGGGAAACAGAATACTTTAGTGTATTGTTGGAGCCTGAAAAGGGAGCAAAGAATAGCGACATCAAGACTAGCCATGCATGTTGTAAGAGGCAACTAAGGAGGTTATAGATGTCAGGTTTTCTGTCCCATTCCTTAGATGGTTAAAGTAAATCTGAAGCCATGCAGACATTGGATGTTTTGGGCCAAAATATGCAGATATCGCAGACAAGCTTAGGGACCAAACCCGAAATAAAGGAATGATGAAAATGGATGTGCTGGACCTCAGACGTCCAGGCCACAGAGTGGCCAACCGATGTGCAAATAACACAGTTCTACTGTGGAACTTGCAGCACAACGTACTTCATGCTCACTGGCGGAAATCACAAGATATATTCGTTTGGTTACATAGAGTGAATTTTTGAAGAAGAAGAAGAAGAAGAAGCAGACAAGCTGTAAATCATGATACAATGCATTCCATTCTTCAAACTACATACTGCTATTCTGCTGGAATGTGAGAGAACAGAGATAACAGCAGAAAAAAATAAAAATATAATCAGAGTACTAAATTTACATCAAATCCTATAATTATATTTTCAATTCTTCTGTCCATCTATTCTGTCACTAGATTTTTGTCTTAGCTTGTTAACCTTTTCCACGCAGTGGTGGAGTGCATTCAAAAACTTTTTACACATCTCTTGTCAACAGCTGGAGAGTATATGCGCGCCCATGCAAGCCCCGTTGCTAGGTCCCCTGTAATAAAATTTTACTAAAATTTTGGTTACCTTATTATTTGAAAACTAGTAAGTTATTCATTTGACCATGTGCAAGTTTAGTGGACAGAATTTTAATGAAATATTGAACTTTTCGCAATATGTCAATATCTTCAAAACGGGCATTGCCACGAAAGTGAATAGGATTTTATAGACTTTTGTTTTATCGTATTTTCAGTAAAATCATTATGGATTATTATTTGGATGATGAATTGCTAAGAGGTAAGCTGTTTACACTCTTGAAAATAGATTAGATGACGTTTTTTTTATAATTTGAGGTTGAACATGAACTATTTTGAAACGATTAAGTTTTGGACTAGATCTAGCTTCAGAAAAAGATTTTATGACAAATCTATAAGGTTTATTCATTTTCCTCAGTGAAATTATGACAATTTATGCAGAATTCAATTTTTATTTATATGTACAAATATTATTTAAATATCTCTAACAACAAAAATGTTATCACGTTTTCAAACCAACAACCAACTATTACACAAAATTTTCAAAAATAATCCAGCTGCAGGAGACAATATTACGTAATTGTAAACTAGCATGATTAAGGTTAATCCAGGTTATTATTTGTAGCAATAGTTAAATAGTAATGTTCTATATAGCACATGTTTCAATTATTGTTATTATTTGTAGCAATAGTTAAATAGTAATGTTCTATATAGCAAATGTTTCAATTATTGTTATTATTTGTAGCAATAGTTAAATAGTAATGTTCTATATAGCACATGTTTCAATTATTGTTATTATTTGTAGCAATAGTTAAATAGTAATGTTCTATATAGCACATGTTTCAATTATTGTTATTATTTATTGCTACATCTTCTATGTTCGTTCTCAAACTCCTGCAGATTAACAGGATGATAATAGAATTAATTGTGTCATGGTTTACAGCTTGTCTGCAACATCTGCACCTGACACATCTGACTTCTGAATGGCTTTTGGGTCAATTGGACTCCCTAAGGAATAGAACAGCTAACTCCACCCCAAAACTTTCTTAGTTGCCTCTTATGACATTCATGGCAGGTGGCAGTGTTGTTATTCTTTGCTCCCCTTTCAGGCCCAGGCAACACACAGATGATTGCTACATCTAAAATTCATTCTTACCTCCATGTCATCAATATTGCCATCACGGGATGAATTTGGAGACTTGAGACCAAGAAAACTTCCTGAGAAATTCACAGAAAAAGAAAGTAAATAATCACTTGCATAAACTTTCAAAATGCCATTTTCCCCATTAGGGAGTTTGCAGGGAAGTTTCGAGTGGTTTGTGTGATAAAAGCTGCATTCAATTGCTGTCACCACATCATATTCAGAGTGAGTTTTTAATTTATACTCCGATAAAAAACCCAGTCCTTACTGGGCATCAAACTCTGGATCTCATGGGTTTGAGACCAAAGCTCTAACCACTCTTGCATAATTTCTTTTCATAAATTTTTAGAATTATGATAAGCAATTGTTTTTCAGGCCCTATGGGGCTCATACACATTCTAGATGGGTGCAATGGGATTACTGCTATCTCAACTGGACGGCCAAGTAGGGGAAGTGATTCTTCTGTGGACTCTAGGTAATTCACGGGTTGAGGGAAGTGAGATGGCAGATCAATGGTTAGGACTGGAGGTAGCTACCAGAAGTGACAGATAGAGGACACTGTGTTATTTCTAGAAATGGGGTCAATCATCAGAAGTTCCATGAGTATGGAGTGAAGCTTGGCTCACCCATGCAGTCAGGGGGACGATGTTGTCTGCAAACTTGAAGAACAGTCAGTATTTAGATTGAGAGCAGACCTCTGCAGATTCAAGCATCACATGTGAGTGATTTGAAGGTGGTGACATTGATGTGTACCTCTGTGGACAGTGAGGAAAATGTGGGCAATATTTTTCAGAGCTGTCTACTGTGCCACATCATGGCTGGGACAGCTCTGGTGGATGGGCTCTGTGGCCATGTTGCTGGGCTGGTGACAACTATGCAGCTAATTAAGGAAATACATATCGGCATCTGAGTCTGACTGGAGAATGGGAAAGAAGAAGAATGATATACAATAAAATCACAGGGATTTGAGAGAGAAAAAATAGATAAACTTTGAGCAAAATTTAAATGGTAAAGAAAACCTTTAAGGAAAATTAACATATCATTTTAAAAATGTTCCATGACAATTTACAAAAAAACGTATCAATAATTTTCTTCACATATTTTAACAACAATAATAATAAAACTCACAATCAGCAAAGGCTGCATGGTGCCACATTGGAACAATCTGTCCAAAAAAGCCTGACAAACATCCCTACCTTCAGGCATATGGATGAGTATATTAAAACTATGGACTGACCAGTCTTTGATGTTATCAAGCCACAATAACACCATTGTTTGTCACCTCTTTGTGACTTCCTTCATGGAGTGTCACAAATTTAGCCTCATGGATATGACAAGTGGTTGTCCAGGTCAGTTGATGTCATATTAAACTGTGTTATGATGGTTTAACTTTCTGTGCCATGGGGACAGAGAAGTAGTAGTCAGAGATTTTGACATGCAAGAATGTCTCATTGCATCTTGGTCTGCACAGCCGGAAATGATCTAGAAAGTATCAGTCCAGATGGTTTCACACAAGCTTCAAAGCCATCTGTTTCCAGTGTGCACCAGGGAAGGAAATTGTAGGATTTTGGTTATCTGCTAACCCTGGGCTTGCACAAGAACAATGCAACATCTTTGAACTCTGCTGTTAATATAAGATCCCAATTTTTAAAGTTATTAATATAATAATAATAAGACCATAACTCATCAGGCTCTTAGGGGTGCCACACTGGAGACATCAGCACAAAAAGCGCTCTAAACATCTCTATCTTCAGCCATTTGTAGGAGTATAGAAAAATCATGCCCAGATGATTCCTTTATGTTATCAATCCAGGATTTTCTTTATCTGCCTCTTCTACCATCCTTGACTATTCCTTGCAAAATAACTTCAGAAAGTGAGTTAAGTTATTAACTGCTTCTGGATAACTGTATTCAAATTATCCAAAAATATTTGCTTGTTTTTATGCTCAGGATAGTTCATGTGATGAAGCTCTTGTTTCTTATGTAAAATGGGGTTTTCTCCAGAGCTTTCTTTCATACCCAGAGGATTCCAACTCATCGGTATACAATGCTTTGAGAAGAAGTCTCCTACTCAGAAGGAGTTTGTGTATGTAGAAGGAATGTTATACCATTTTGTATGCAGACATTCAAACATATGAAAGTCTGCAAACATTTAGCAGTATCAAGTATCAATGTTGACCACTATTGACCACATAGTCCTTATGAATGCAGGACCAGAATATGACCAGAAAAAAAAGGAGATCCATATTGCTTTAAAAAAAATTGTACACAATAATAATGTTTCAGAAAAATAGAGAAATAGTTATATTTTTAAGAATAAAATACTGACCAAACCCATCTGTAAATTCCTGCAGTGTTAAATAACCATTTCCGTCATCATCCAGAGAATCAAAGACCACTTCCAGTTGGTCAGGTGATACAGGAAGCTCTGCCCTCAGCCTCTGCATGTCAGACTTTGTGATAAAGCCTTTCTCTTCTTTATCACAGAGACGGAACAATTCCTTTAGTGGACGAAGAAGAAAAATGACTACTGAATAATATAAATAGAAAGCATTGAGAAATTTTAGAAAAAAATTAGAAGGTAGTTGCCATGATTTGAACCAGGAAATGAACATACTTGGTTCACATTCCATCTACTGCCTTCTGAAATGACAGCTTATAGTAGTATGAAAATAATCAATTGGTATGTATTTAATATCTGGTGTATTTTTTATATGGTTTCAGTTTGTACCAGGAATTCCCACAAGTTCATAGTTCACTGTCTCATCAGATATCTCAGAGTATATATGCCCCAGTCAGTTGTTTATATATACATATATCACTTTCTTCAGCCATCTCAGAGTATATATGTCCCAGTCAGTTGTTTATATATACATATATCACTTTCTTCAGCCATCTCAGAGTATATATGTCCCAGTCAGTTGTTTATATATACATATATCACTTTCTTCAGCCATCTCAGAGTATATATGCCCCAGTCAGTTGTTTATATATACATATATCACTTTCTTCAGCCATCTCAGAGTATATATGCCCCAGTCAGTTGTTTATATATACATATATCACTTTCTTCAGCCATCTCAGAGTATATATGTCCCAGTCAGTTGTTTATATATACATATATCACTTTCTTCAGCCATCTCAGAGTATATATGTCCCAGTCAGTTGTTTATATATACATATATCACTTTCTTCAGCCATCTCAGAGTATATATGTCCCAGTCAGTTGTTTATATATACATATATCACTTTCTTCAGCCATCTCAGAGTATATATGTCCCAGTCAGTTGTTTATATATACATATATCACTTTCTTCAGCCATCTCAGAGTATATATGTCCCAGTCAGTTGTTTATATATACATATATCACTTTCTTCAGCCATCTCAGAGTATATATGTCCCAGTCAGTTGTTTATATATACATATATCACTTTCTTCAGCCATCTCAGAGTATATATGTCCCAGTCAGTTGTTTATATATACATATATCACTTTCTTCAGCCATCTCAGAGTATATATGTCCCAGTCAGTTGTTTATATATACATATATCACTTTCTTCAGCCATCTCAGAGTATATATGTCCCAGTCAGTTGTTTATATATACATATATCACTTTCTTCAGCCATCTCAGAGTATATATGTCCCAGTCAGTTGTTTATATATACATATATCACTTTCTTCAGCCATCTCAGAGTATATATGTCCCAGTCAGTTGTTTATATATACATATATCACTTTCATCAGACATCTCAGAGTATATATGTCCCAGTCAGTTGTTTATATATACATATATCACTTTCTTCAGCCATCTCAGAGTATATATGTCCCAGTCAGTTGTTTATATATACATATATCACTTTCATCAGACATCTCAGAGTATATATGTCCCAGTCAGTTGTTTATATATACATATATCACTTTCTTCAGCCATCTCAGAGTATATATGTCCCAGTCAGTTGTTTATATATACATATATCACTTTCTTCAGCCATCTCAGAGTATATATGTCCCAGTCAGTTGTTTATATATACATATATCACTTTCTTCAGCCATCTCAGAGTATATATGTCCCAGTCAGTTGTTTATATATACATATATCACTTTCTTCAGCCATCTCAGAGTATATATGTCCCAGTCAGTTGTTTATATATACATATATCACTTTCTTCAGCCATCTCAGAGTATATATGTCCCAGTCAGTTGTTTATATATACATATATCACTTTCTTCAGCCATCTCAGAGTATATATGTCCCAGTCAGTTGTTTATATATACATATATCACTTTCTTCAGCCATCTCAGAGTATATATGTCCCAGTCAGTTGTTTATATATACATATATCACTTTCTTCAGCCATCTCAGAGTATATATGTCCCAGTCAGTTGTTTATATATACATATATCACTTTCTTCAGCCATCTCAGAGTATATATGTCCCAGTCAGTTGTTTATATATACATATATCACTTTCTTCAGCCATCTCAGAGTATATATGTCCCAGTCAGTTGTTTATATATACATATATCACTTTCTTCAGCCATCTCAGAGTATATATGTCCCAGTCAGTTGTTTATATATACATATATCACTTTCTTCAGCCATCTCAGAGTATATATGTCCCAGTCAGTTGTTTATATATACATATATCACTTTCATCAGACATCTCAGAGTATATATGTCCCAGTCAGTTGTTTATATATACATATATCACTTTCTTCAGCCATCTCAGAGTATATATGTCCCAGTCAGTTGTTTATATATACATATATCACTTTCATCAGACATCTCAGAGTATATATGTCCCAGTCAGTTGTTTATATATACATATATCACTTTCTTCAGCCATCTCAGAGTATATATGTCCCAGTCAGTTGTTTATATATACATATATCACTTTCTTCAGCCATCTCGGAGTATATATGTCCCAGTCAGTTGTTTATATATACATATATCACTTTCTTCAGCCATCTCAGAGTATATATGTCCCAGTCAGTTGTTTATATATACATATATCACTTTCTTCAGCCATCTCGGAGTATATATGTCCCAGTCAGTTGTTTATATATACATATATCACTTTCTTCAGCCATCTCAGAGTATATATGTCCCAGTCAGTTGTTTATATATACATATATCACTTTCTTCAGCCATCTCAGAGTATATATGTCCCAGTCAGTTGTTTATATATACATATATCACTTTCTTCAGCCATCTCAGAGTATATATGTCCCAGTCAGTTGTTTATATATACATATATCACTTTCTTCAGCCATCTCAGAGTATATATGTCCCAGTCAGTTGTTTATATATACATATATCACTTTCTTCAGCCATCTCAGAGTATATATGTCCCAGTCAGTTGTTTATATATACATATATCACTTTCTTCAGCCATCTCAGAGTATATATGTCCCAGTCAGTTGTTTATATATACATATATCACTTTCTTCAGCCATCTCAGAGTATATATGTCCCAGTCAGTTGTTTATATATACATATATCACTTTCTTCAGCCATCTCAGAGTATATATATTACAAACTTTATTCAGCCATCTCTGAGAATATATATATTACACACTTTCTTCAGTATCTCAGAGTATATATATATATATCACTTTCTTCAGCCATCTCAGAGTATATATGTCCCAGTCAGTTGTTGGTGTGGGCTTTTCTGATCTTTCCACACACTTTCTTCAGCCATCTCAGAGTATATATATATATATATATCACAATTTCGTCAGCCATCTCAGAGTATATATATCACACACTTTCTTCAGCCATCTCAGAGTATATATATATCACACAATTTCGTCAGCCATCTCAGAGTATATATATCACACACTTTCTTCAGCCATCTCAGAGTATATATATCACACACTTTCTTCAGCCATCTCAGAGTATATATATCACACACTTTCTTCAGCCATCTCAGAGTATATATATCACACACTTTCTTCAGCCATCTCAGAGTATATATATATCACACAATTTCGTCAGCCATCTCAGAGTATATATATCACACACTTTCTTCAGCCATCTCAGAGTATATATATCACACACTTTCTTCAGCCATCTCAGAGTATATATATCACACACTTTCTTCAGCCATCTCAGAGTATATATATCACACACTTTCTTCAGCCATCTCAGAGTATATATATCACACACTTTCTTCAGCCATCTCAGAGTATATATATCACACACTTTCTTCAGCCATCTCAGAGTATATATATATCACACAATTTCGTCAGCCATCTCAGAGTATATATATCACACACTTTCTTCAGCCATCTCAGAGTATATATATCACACACTTTCTTCAGCCATCTCAGAGTATATATATCACACACTTTCTTCAGCCATCTCAGAGTATATATATCACACACTTTCTTCAGCCATCTCAGAGTATATATATATCTAGTGAGTTAGTATGAGCTTTTCAACTCTTTCCATATCTTTCCCAAAGATAGTTTCCCGCAGAAGATAGATGTGTCAGGCCATAGACACAAATAAAACATCAACACAGGGCATTTGCATTCCCTAGACTACATCCTGCTGGACATTTAGTAGGACTATTGTCCCTGCTACAAGAGAGATAGTGGGAATTTGAGAATGAACGCTGAAGGAGAAGTTTTTATAGTCGACAGAAATACATTGAATAAATGATCACACAAACTACATTAATAATATATACCACAGCTTTCTGCGCCATAACTTCCTGCATTTGGTCTATCATGGCCTGGTTTGGCTCAGTCATCATGTCCTCGCTGCTAATAGTCTTCTGCAGATGTGCCATAGTTAGCTGATCTGCTGCTCACTCCCCAAGAAAGGCAATCGTTACAGCTACTTGTGCAGTGCTAGAAAAAATATAAATAATACGTACATAAAACACAAGTAGTTTTGCAGTTTTACGATCACCAAAAGACTATCGGACTATGATTTATATAACAAAATCATACAAATAACAATATATCAGACATTTTCAACATTTCAACCATAAGGTCTTATTCAAGAATATATAAAACAAATAGTAAAAACAATGGTACTTATCACAGAGGCAATAGTTCAAGGTGATAATGATATACATGTACACAATTAACAATTAATTTTACAGTAGTCTTACCTATTAATGATTTTAGAAAAAAATATAGTATTGGTTAATAAAACTATATAATTAACAAAAAAATCAAGATAAGATGGCTATCATTTTTATTTCCATTATTCTTTTGGCAGGATGCTACACTGACTGTTATTTATGACAGTAATTTTATTTCTGTGTTAATTACTCGTACTGTTACATATTCATTCAGATGAAGATCTTTTGATTGAAACCAACCATTTTTGTCCTTGTTTATTCTATATCACTGTTTTTATCACATTTTTTATTAGTAGTGGTAGGTATTTGCAACACTTATTTATTCATTATCACCTTAATTCTTCTTCTTCTTTCGTTCACTTGAAACATGTCTATATCTGTATCACCTTTATAATTATACTAGATGCAATTTAAGAGTTAATGTCGCATGATGGTTTAATCCAGTGGTTCTCACCCTTCCATAGCCCTTTTCCCAGACAGAAAAGGTTACTGAACACCTTCAAGGCATATTATATACTGGTACCTTTCAGTTTTTCCAGATGATAGTATTATTGTTGTTCTAAAAGGAATAAAGTCTACAATATATGATGTATCTAACTCACAAGACCAATCTGAGCCACAAAGAGTCTTGTACAGTTTGTACAAGTAATCACAGACCTACTGATACCATCATGTGCTGTTGTGTGAGCATGATTATTATATATCTTATTATAATATCATCCATTTTTCCACACATGCATATTTTGAGAACCACTAGTGTAATCAATAAAGATCTCAAGTGAGGCCATTTCCTTGAAGTAGAGATGAGGCTTAGTCTGGCCAACAGAGACTGGTAACTAAGATTGGTGAGGTCATCCCCTACATTGAGCAGGACCGCAGTCCTGTCCAAGCAAGCAGAGGCGCTGAAGTTGAAGATATACGAGGTGCACGCGCAACCATGGTATCAAGCAAAATGATTAGGTAACATGTTTTCACAACCAAAAAAAATAAATAAAAAATAAATGAAGATTTAATCTATCTTCTTCTGCATTAATTCTCAACTCCCCTTAGCAAGATATTGTCCAGAGAATGAAATGCACAACTTGAACATTATGGTTTACAGCTGTGATATGATATTGGCAATTTGCGACCAAACAATCTGACCAGCATGCCACTTGTGTGCTTAAAGGCCTAAAAGAGGAACAAAGAATAACAATGCTGTCACCTGCCATGCATGTTGTAAGAGGTGGTTAAGGAGGTATATGAGTGGATTTGGCCATCTCATCGCATAAATCAAAGTCACCTAAAAGCCATGCAAAAGTCATAAGTGTCATGCCCCAAGGCACAAATATAACAACTTGCTGTCAACTATGACATGTTTTCTTCTCCAGACTACATCCTGCTAAAAAAGCAGGAATTTTAGAATGAATGCAGAAGAAAGGTCACTAATTTTCTACAGAACAGACAGCTAACATCACATCCAACTCTCCTTAGTCACTTCGTATGACATACATGGCAGAGGTCAGGTGTTACTAGTCTTTGTTCCCCTTTTGGGCACAAGAACACATTAATGAGACTGTCTTCTAAATAATCTATAAGTGGAGAGTTTTATTTCGGACAAAGTTGACATGCTATTTGTTCTTCTTTTTTTTAGCTGCTATTTTATCTTTCAGCATCATGTTCAGAAATAATATCAACCGTTTCACTTCTAGTTGCCCCCATTGAGGTCAGCTCCTTGGTGAGGAGATGTGCTTAGTCCAGCCAGCAGAAGCTGGAAACTAAGACTGGCCGGGCCCTCCCACATTTGGGCAGGACCACAGTCTTGCCTAGCATTTAAAAGGTGCTGAAGACAGTGACATTTGGCCAGAAGGTGCACTGCAACAACCAGAATGTCATGCATTATTGCACATTAGTGAACGAAAGAAGCAGAAGAACTTATAGTTGCTCATTTGTTTGCAGAGAATTTTATTTAAACTAAGCTGTGGTGTCACTATAAAGTCACTAAGCATGGAATGCTTAAAAGCATCGGTCCAGAGATCAAATAGGCTGAATAAAGAATAGGTTAATAGAGAGAGAGCTTTAGTGAGTGGTTGACAGGGCCGGTCATAGGCCATTGCAACCTATGTGGCCGCAGTGGGCCCGCACTATCATAGGCCCATAAATTCATATTATAATTTATTTTATTATCCTCTTCCCTACCCAGACTGGGCCCAGCGCAATCCGTTTCGCATAGGGCCCCGCAATTGTTAGTGGTGGCCCTGGTGGTTGAGCATGGTAGCTTTGTTGATAATGAGCTTGCTTACTATCCATGGTTACAGCATGCCTGGTGCATAACCACATCTAGACAAACATAAAAATTTAGGTAGTGATTTCTCACCTGACACAACCGCTCCTCCAGTAGACCCAGATGTAAATGGGTACCTGACACATGAGTTAGGGAAGGTAAAAAGTGCAAAGAAGGGAACTGGCAACCCCGCCTAATAGTTGCTGCGACTTAGTACAGGAAATGTTATCTTCATCCCCGACGACAGATTGCTGCCATGGGACCTACCTTTACTTTGTGAGTGTTTCATAAATGGAGGTGCTTACCTCAGCTGTTACATCAATCCCTAGCTAGAGGGGGTAACATCAATTTCCATTGCATTGAGTTCACTGTGGGACTCTTTCTTATGGTATAATTTTTGTGTATGAACTAGTTTAGCTGCTATATTTTAACAGAATCAAACACTGTTGTGTGCCTACTTGTTTATGACAGCATGATTGATTCAGATTTATTATTTCATAATCTTTATATATGTCTGAGCTAGTTAAGCTGCTGTATTTTAATCAAATCAAGCAGTATTTTGTGCCTACATGCTTATGATAAATTGATTGATTCAAATTTATTATTTCATAATCTTTATATAAAAAAATTTTTTACTATATCTTTTTATTTTTTATTTATATATTTGGAGTTATAATATTTTTTACTATAACTATATTTTTATTTTATTTTAGTAAAAACATTTTATAAAGTAAAAAAAATCTTTATATATGTCTGAACTTGCTTATAATAAAAAAGTTTTGATTTTATGGTCACATAAAGTGACATAGCATGGAAAATTAATAATGGAAGGCATAGTTGCTGATATCCGAGGTAAGGACTGCCCAAGACGACGATGGATAAGAGGCATCTCAGATTGTTTAAACATGCACATGGCTGCAGCAGGTAAAATGCACAGAATCGAGAAAAGTTCAGAATATCTATAAAGAAGACTATGTTCTGAGAAGAATATGTTGTCTAAAGAGCCATAAGAAATGAAAAAAAAGTCACTTTTCATAACTGATTATCAAATTCTTTATTTTGACTTTTCTCTGCTTTTGCAAGCATCACATGATTAAATGAAAATTGGTTTTCAGGCTATGACATCTTTGGTCACTTGATATGCAGTAATCCTCTGTTATCTCAGGATATTGGTAACTCCTTCAAACCAATAATCCTCTGTTATCTCAGGATATTGGTAACTCCTTCAAACCACTTTCTTCTTGGTTTCCCTCTATCTCTTGGTGATTTTAGTGACTCCTCCACTCAAATATTGTATGCTTTTGCTGTTGGCTAATATGGGTTCCTTCTCATTAAGTGATCCAACCATTTAAGTCTCTGTTTATCCATTATTTGACTAGGCTTTGCTCCAAAAGTGCTTTCCTCTTCACTTCTTGTACGCTCTCTTCTTAACTGTTTGTTCATGTGGCAACTGTGTCATCCTAGACTTCTAGATCAGGGTGCAAAGCATAACACTAATGTCTTATTTCTGAGCATGTCATAACAGGCGACTAAAGACAGTTGAGGATATGCTGAACCTATCACCTGTGAAAAATGATTAGTGTCACTACATGTATTGTCTGAATAAATCTGTAATATTATGAGTTTTCTCTTCTATTAAATGATCCCCATGGATGATAAATATATGCAGGCCAATGGACATCCTTTTGTGGCATACTCCTAGCTGGCCATTATACTAAATCAAAGCAGATAGGTCAGCAGATCTGACAGAAGAATCAATAACACCTACTCCTGCAGATTAGCAGAAAGTAGTCTAGAGAAAGGACTGTGTTGTGTCATGGTTTGCAGCATTGCCATAAAATCTGCGCATTTCAGCCTGGACACATTTGAGTTCAGCATGACTTTTGGTAACATTTACTCTATATGAGATGGAACAGCCAACCCTACCCCATAACCTCCTTAGTCACATCTTATTGACATGCATGAAAGATAAACAGTCGGTGTTGCTATTATTTGCTCCCCTCTGGGGTCCTGACAACACACAATTATTACCACTGATTACAAATATAACAAATAAATAGCAAAAATATCAAATGTAATCTAAATGAGAAATAGCAACAAAAAAACAACAAAGGAATGAGGACTTTCTCCAGATAGAAGAATGGTGAATTAGTTGGCACAGAAGTATATACTGTGCTCCTGGCAGGACGTAATGTTTCTTGGTTACTGCCACACTGAAATGCTTCTCTTCAGGGACTAAATATTCATCTATAAAGCCCTCTAACACAATCGTGCCTTTGAGACAGCAAACATTATTTATGTTCAGGTGTAACCTTAATTACTCAACTGAGGACCTTAAGTTCTGTCAGAAAGACTATGGGTTGTCAAGAGCTACCTGTTTACAGCTAAAGGGATTAATTCATCATGCTGTTAGGTTTGCTGCTTTCCTTGGACATCTCATTTCGCAGGTAGTAAGATTTCTCTTTTGTATTTTAGTTATTATCCACATATGGACTGATAAAATAGTGTTGGTATAAAGATAGAATCTATGATTTGTCTTTTGGTTTTCATGGATTGATGTTTCAAGATTGGGGTATGTTGATAATTCTCAAATCGTTCTCCTGTTCCGTGCCCACATTGGGAAACATTAGTATAGATTCTTTTCTGCAAGCATCTCTTAGTCAGCTTGGGACTCCGGATTATATTATTTAGCCTACTGTCTGTTTTAGTTTCCCTGTGTTATACAACTTCTTTTCAAAGCTGATTGGGGGAGAGGGGGCAGTCTTTCTCTTCAGATCTGCATACTGGGGACAGTCTAGTAACATATATTCTGCTGTTATATTTACCAGGCTGCAATGGCAAAGTTTGTGCATATTCTCAATTTGGTTTTTATATGTTGTCTCATTTTTGTGTGACCAGTTCTGGGGCGCAGAGCAAGATAACATAGACTCATCTGGATGGTACTACATTATTGTAGAATCATTTGGGGAGATGGTATTTCAACATTTCATTTTATAGATTGATCTTTATACTGAATTGATCTTTATACTGATCTTACTTTTTCAAGTCATACTATTACGCCTATTCTGAAATAATCTTGTACCATCTTGTACAACATCCTCCATCATCTGGAGGACGATTGGGTACCCATATGCCAGCAATCAATGTAACAATAAAATGTATTAAACTTAAACAACTATCCTACCTATCTGTGCTGTGTGCTGAAAACAGTGTCCATACATTAATCACCGTCGAATGTAACTCACTACAAATAGCAACCCCGACAACAGAGACCTCTACTACACACTGAATGTATTTCCCACTCAAAACAATCAATACACTTACTACTTGCTTATCGATGCTTTGTTATTATTACATCGTGTAAATGAGAAACGCCCGCTTGCAACATGTTCATACACAATCAATGTTCGTCTATTTTTTTTTCTGGTTACCACAGAATTTAATTTACGCACACATTTATCGTTGTTTTTTCTAAACTAATTCGGAAAACATATTGTTGACTCAAGCTGCGTGGAAATTGGTGTCAGCTGAACGGATTTGGTTCAAATCTCGTCTGCTAAATTCTGAACTCTTTTGCACAATTTGTATAACTTCAAAAAGTTATGAATATATATTTAGAAGGCACCATATCTGCAATTTCCGCTTCTCTCACTATTGATCATATGGATAGATCAGAAAGAGAACTACAAGAGCTAACAGCAAAGTCGGTGAAAGTTATCAGAATGTACGGAATGGAAATCGACACCGCAAAGAGCAAGATCTTGGTGTCTTCCCAGCAATGTGGTGTTCCTGAATTGACTACTTTCCAGTGAGATCAGGATTTCTCAAAGTGGGCGTAAACGCCTTTTGGATTTGAGGAGGGAAGGGACATCTGTGAGAGACATCGGGGGAGAGATTTACGGTTTTGGGACGATTATGTTCAGGTGGGTAAAAAAAAGCTTCAGGATACGCTGACCACATCAAATTTTACCAACAGTATTGAAAGTAGGCACTACTTAGGCCTGCTCATTTTTTATATACAATAATACAAGATGTGCAATCATGTTGATACTAATTGAACTATATCTGAAACCTGGCCCAACTTGAATTACGGAAACCAATGACAAGCTTCTGATGAAAACGGGTAGCGTATTGGCTGTATTAAATGAAAGTAATCTTAAATATTTCACAAACAGCACACGTGCTATTATAAGAGATGTGAAACCAGAAAATTTGTTTTGTTGACTCAATTGTGCTCCAAACAGGAGAAAATGTTATAGCTTTCACCATGTCTTTGTTTCTCTTGGAATACGCTTAAGCTCCTATATTTGAGTACCCTTTTAGTGAGTCTCTTAGTATGATATAAAGTTTTCGTAAATCATACTGTTGTTTGTTTTATTTTTATATTCAACCATGACAGAAGAAACTACCAAATAAAAGTGTCGTCAGTACTGTTGAATAATATAATTACGGACTATAATTGTTTATAATACCGTTTCCTCTCTAAAAACGACTGCCATTGTGATTGATGTGTGCAATTTTTTTTTTAAAGTATGAAGCCATGTAGATTAAGTGACCATTTGCGAAAAAAGGTCCTCAAAATTTCCCACGAAAATTAAGACGACCATTTTTATTAGGTAAAACCCCCTGACCCCTTACCACCAAAGACACGAATATAGCCCTTGTTGTGAAGGCGTTGGTCTATAAAATGTATACGAAGGAATGCTGGAGCAGAAAAGGGGTTGAGAAATACTGAATTAGATGAATAAGCAAGTTCCTTGTTTCGTAAAGACGCGAAGTCTTTGTAATATTGTGAAATCTCCATCTTATCCTGCTAGAAACTAAAGCACTTTTCCCCCTTTGTCTTGCAGCTTCTGCTGTCGGTGGTTCTGTTGTAAGTTGGAAAAGGGGGAGGGGGGTCGATTGCAAGTACTCCCCTTAATTTTTCTGCTTACATATGTTCTATTGTTAAACCCGTCTCACTAATATAACTCAGTCGAACTTGCTCGTTGTTCGAAACCAATTCTTTATATTGCAATGACAGAAAAAAAAACCCAGAAGTAATATCTATCGATAGAGAACCCAATACAACCAATATAAAGATAAATGATCTTCTTTTTCTTCTGCTTTCCCTCTCTTAGGCATATAACCACAACGACTATTGTGTGATTTCTGTCGGGTAGCGTGTAGTACGTTGTACTACTAATTACACAATTGAACTGTGTTATTTGCATCTCGTTTGGCTCACTCTGTGGCCCGGACATTCGTTTTCGTCATGCCTTTAATTGGGATAGTGGCTTCCCTAGCCTGTGACAGTTTTAAATGAGATAAACTTAAAGCAGGTGAATAGTTTCAAATATTTAGGAACATTAATAACTGTCAGTTTCATAGCTTCACTTGGCCTATTTTTTGGTAAGAAAAACAGGTCCAAGCCATTCTAGTTGTCAATATTTTTATGGTTTTGTGTTTTTTATTGTTGTTTCTTGAAAAAATTCCCAGTTGGACCGCAACGTAGACAATTGTCCTTGTTCAATGGTTTATTGTTATTTCTTTATTGTTTAGATTGATAGGTATTTTACAGCAACCTTTCTACCTCATTTAGTATTTCCTGCCTATCTGTCGACGGGCACGCGGGTGTGTAATGACTCTGCGACGAGACGATCACCGTTCACGTCTCTCTCGCACGAGATGTTTCATACTCAGTGAACTTGTGTAATTAGACGTTCTGTGCCTATGCTCATCGGTACTGAACCTTTTCTATTCAGCAAGCCTGGTTCCGGTTCAGAAAGAACTCGACAGAAGAGTTGGACCCGGGCTCTTTCGCCTTTTTTAGCCGAGGTGTCCTTCACCGACATCGTGAACTCCTCGTCCAAGTCTGAGTCTCGCCATGCGTTTTGGAGCAAAGCGTTTACCTTGTATTGATTGTCTTATCGAGCTAAACAACCTTGTCCCATTTTTGCCTGAGCCCATCGGATACAGAACCCTTTCTCTCTGCGAGCATGTTTTCGTTATAGGAAAGCTCGACAGTCGAGTTGAGCCAGGGCTGCCTTCGTTGTCCCGTTTGTGCATGAGCCCATTGGGTACGGAACCCTTTCTCTCTGCAAGCATGTTTTCAGTATAGGAAAGCTCGATCGACAGTAGAGTTGAGTCAGGGCTGCTTCTTTGCGGGCGCCCACGATTCGGTATCTGCCCGTAGGGAGCACCGGTAACTAGAAGCTAGTCTTGAGCTAACAGAGCTTGTAGTTCCGATTTCCTTGGAACGTTTTTCATTTCTATTTGCACTTATCGCTGCTCTCTGGCGCTGTTCTGCCCTCCCATTGTACTCGGTATATAACAGGAAGTGTACAATAGTTAACATTACTTCCAGAGTGTATGTAAAGCAATTTTTATATTTGATGGTCAAATAGTCTTATTTTTTTTCTTGTGATGTTAGTGTTGAAAAGGAATATGTGTATCTGATAATTCCATAAGGTGACTGCACATAAATAATTGTGAGAAGCAAAACAATGAAATATCATTCGATTTTGTTATAAGTCCGTAATATTGTTAGATATTTGGTCAATGTGCGCGTGCGGTTGAGTCTGTGGGTCTCACCAATGGCTCACTAGGCAAACCAACCATGCAACAGAAAATCTTAGTAGATGACATGCCTTTATATTGAGGTTATCTTCTTATAGAAGCTTCATGGCACGCCATCTATACAATCCCGTAGTCCTAACCTTCGATAACAGTTACCATGCTGTTCCCACAGACCGACGTTGTGCTTGAACTAGTTACGGGAACGGCGTGGGTGGGCGGAACAACAAAGAAACCTGCCGCAAGGGCCAGAGTTGTGCCCTGATGTCGACATCTGTCTCGGCGGCATTGGACTCAACACACCATCGAGTCGAATTGCTGCTGGAACAGAGGGCGGAGCACTAATGGGAATGCCCCACGTGCTGTGAGGCCAGTTTTCTAATCAAGAATCAAGAATTTGGTCGATATGAAAACAGAGATGGACACATCAACTATTTTATTCGGATTCTGAAGACTCAATTCAGAAGATCGATGACTTCTAAGGGCTGGATAAATTGCAAACCATCTTGTTGCCAAAATGTCTCTTCCTCTTTAAGCACATGCTCTTAATATTTTCTTGAGTACTCAATATTTATTTGTTTGAGGGAATCGCTTGTTATGTTTGTTACATCACAAAGTTTGAAATTGACCAGCTGTGGTCCATCATGGGAGACATGGGCTTCTATAAACATCTAATACATCTTACTGAAACATTATATTGCGAACAACAAGCAGCAGTAAGAGTGGAGGGAGAAACATATGAATTGTTATATATGGCTGAAAACGTACAGAAAACAAAAATTATGACAACAGACAAAACAAAGATCAAACCAATAATCAACATAGACAATATAGAACTAGAATGTGTAAACAAATTCGAATATCTGGAAGCAAATATAAACAGTTCGGGGATTGTTCAGTTGAGATTAGAAGAAGACTCGCAATTGCAACACTCAAATTAACATAAATGAGAAAGCTGTGACAAAGTAGTAATAACGATACTAAATTAACCCTTTTAAGATCATGTGTTTTCCCAGTGGCAACATATGGATGCGAGACTTGGACTTTAAACAAGGCAATATCCAAAGGAATAAATTCCTTTGAAATGAAGTACTACAGAAAGATCCTACGAATATCATGGACAGAGAAAAGAAGAACATTGAAGTTTTGAAATTACTGAAATTAAACGAAGGGTGGCTTTTAAATACCATCATAGAAGGAAGCTACACTATTTTGGACACTTAACGCAAAGTCATGGTATTGAAAGGCTGATTTCTAGAGGGCAGAGTGCCAAGAAAGAGAAGAAGAGGAAGACCAAGAAGACGATGTACCAGCGACATCGAAGAATGTATGCACATGTCTTTGATCAATGCAGACCTGCTTGCCCGGAACAGAGAAGCGTTCAGAGTATCCACGACGAAGACAACGTTCTGGAAAGAATATGTCACTTGATATAGTCTCTACCATCTGTAGATAATGCTGGGAAAATACGTTCTGCCCCATTGATAAAACCATTTGCGTTACTTCCTGCATGACCTATTACAATGCATTTACATTTGCTACTTTACATGCAGAGAAGGGCCACATCAGGCGGCTCCAATCACAATACATTGTCGGGGGCGAAATTTCGAAGAAAAACCATTTAAACGGGAGGGGGAGGGGGGTATTTCGAAGACTTGCATCATACTCAGAAAATCTACCGCACTGTCATGGTTAAATGATTTGTAAAAGTAAGATTTGTTTTACAGTAAAGATCAATCTCACCAGATCACAAGGCCTAAGTATACTTTTACTGGATGTGGAAGTTGGACACTCAATGCAGACACGAAAAGAAGAACTCAGGCTTTTGAAAACAAGTGCTACAGACATTTGTTCAGAATTAGCTACATAGAACACAAGAAAATTATATCCAGCAGCAAATAAACAGGACGGTGATAGAAAGTGAACAAAAAGGTCTTAGTTTAAACATAAAATAGACATAGACGATGATAATATCAGGAAACAGTACCCCAACAAATAGTAACATAGTATTAAATGAGATAAACTTAAAGCAGGTGAATAGTTTCAAATATTTAGGAACATTAATAACTCAGATGGTAAATGCAAGACCGAAATTATAAGCAGAATAGGACAAGCAAGAGCAGCATTCCATAAAATGAAAAATATCCTATGCAACAAGTCCATATCGATGGATACTAGAAAATGAGTCCTCAAATGCTACATTGAACCAGATCTACTCTATGGAAGTGAAGCATGGACAATTAATAAGAATCACAAAAATCATTGGAGGCAGCGGAAATGGGGGTTTATTCGAAGAATGTTATTCCTTGGACAGCAAAGACTACTAATGAGGAATGTCTTAGAAGGATGGATGTGAAAAGATGCATGATTGATAATATAAGAAAAAGACAGTCAATATTTATTGGGCACATAATGAGAAGAGGAGGCATTGAGAATATAGTGACAACAGGAAAGATAGAAGGGAAAAGATCACAGTGAAGACCTAGAGAAAAGATATTGGACAGTTTGACTAAATGGTTTCGATTGACGACACCAACAGAGATGATGACATAGGCCTATATGAGAGATCGATGTACATGGAGAAATATTATCGCCATCATCATTCAGCACGGCACTTGATGATGAGCAAATAAACAAATTTACAGGTTATCAAGAACCACTTTTGGAAGTAGTGAAATGATGTAAACTTGTTTGGTTTGAACATGTAAAGAGACACGGCTCATTTTATAAAATTATTTTGCAAGGAACAGTCGAGATGGAAGGATAAGTTTTTAAAGAAAATCATTGATAACACCAAGTAATAGTATGGGCGTGATATTTCTCTACATTCGTCCAAATAACTAAGGTTAGAGATGTTTTGAGAGCTTATTGTGCTTTGCGAGCCGATAGAAGTATTTGTGCGCAAACATATTTCATGGAGCAAGCTAGTTGGCTTTTCATTGTGCAATTAATTGTGTTTTCGTTTGGAGTGAAAATGAGATCAGGGTACAAGACCAGAAGAAGACCACGGAAAAGATGGATAGACAACGTTAGGGATATCCTGAACAGACACGGTCATAGCACATCCGAGGCCACACATCTGGCTTTAGAACGAAAGCTCAAGGTCCAATCACCCCTATGCTTAACGGCAAGAGTGGATCACAAACCACCTGAGGAAAGGCAATAGACAATTGTGATTATTGTGTGACAACCCTACGACCTTGGCGGGTTATGGGTCTTATTATTATTCTACATTTAACTTCGCCTATAAAATTAACAAAAGTAATTGCAAGATGTGACTTTATCATTATGTTTATTTATTTATTTTCCGTCCACACTTTTCCGAACATCTATCTATAACAGCGTGACGCAACATAGAATCGTTTAACTATAAATTATACATAACCTAGTTACTCTCTAAGGTAAAAAAAAGATTATAAAAGGTACCCTACTCTCTAAGGTTAAACAAAAATTATAAAACGTACCCTTTGTGTTTCTTAGACTCTGTAACCTGCTCTGCAAATATGTTCCGCAATTTTGAAATAACACCGTTTAAGATTGCATACCTTTTTTTCATAACTGGAACATATTCAGTTTCCAAAATCAATGGACTTAACCATAGGTTTCAGGGTCGCACAAAACTCACGAGAATGACATTGCACGGCTGTTGCCGCGTGGTGACCAAGTTATGCGATAGTGATCGATATGTGCGTATAAGCTTTACTCACTTGCGAAATTTCAGCTTTTGAATGCTTATTGTACGATACGACGCGCAACATATAGTTGCTTTGAATCAAGACCGTAAATTAAAGGGACATGAGGTTCACCCTTGCAAAATTCATGTCTACAGTCTACGGTCCTGCTTTCAGTCGTCCCCATTTTTATTATCAACCATCATGAACTCTCTGAGGTTGACAAAATACTGCAAAGCGGCAAATACCATTTTTTTCAAATACTAAATGTCAAGTCACTTTCTCTTTAGATAAAAGTTCTGGTGTCGGATAACAACCCGAAACTGGAAATGGTGGCTGGGCCTGGGGTAACACAGGGCAAATATCAAAATGAACAAAAATAGGTATTTGTGTTACCAAAATAAAACGATAAAGCATCCTAACAATGAGACACAGTGACAGATGACGTTTCGACTAAAAACTCTTCATCAGGACACAGACAAGCAACAGGCAATGAATGTTACAAACAAACAAAAATGTAAGAGAAGAGGAAATGAAGAATACGAGAGATCAGACGAGAATGAGAGAGAGAGAGAGAGAGAGAGAGAGGAAACAACTGTACGAACAGAAGAAAGAACGGAAAAGCAACTTTTCTTTCCCGCAAAAATGATTTAGTATTTATTCTTCTTCTGCGATCAACTGATTAACATCCAGTCCAATATTGTTCATGGTTGAACGGTTTCGTTTATGTCATTTTGGGTTCCCCATAGTGCCAGATTGTCGTTCTGTGAGCAGCGAAACTGGGACAATCATGTAGTATGTGTCCTGGTGTTAAAATTGCTATATTTCCGGACACATGAGTTAATGAAATATCATATTACGATCTATCTCAGTCAAGCTGTAAAACGAGATGCTAAACAATGATTAAAAAAAAAGAAATTATTAAGTCAAATCACTACCATTATTGTTACTAATTGAAAACATAGTTGCTCGTAGCGAGTTTTAGTTTTATTTCTGATAATGGAGACTTCAAATGCGGCAAGCTTCACAAAGAGATACAGTTTTTAGTGCGTTTGGCGACAAAAATTTAAGCGGTCTATGGAACTTCAGAGGAATAAGAAATAATATCACAATAATAATAATAAGAAATAATAGTTTAGCTAAAAATGTCTCTGGCCCACACTAGCGTGGAAGAGCCCAAATCTGGCCTGCGGAAGTTTTAAAAGTTACCATCACTGAAATAGTAGTCTTTTACAAGTTTTACTAGTGTGAAAGAACGTGGCTTTAGTCTGTGTACACTAGTAGTTCATGTTTTGGGAATACAATAGTATGAACAAGACAAAAGAAAAATATTGACAGCAGAAATGACATGCCTACGAAGAATACTGGGAGTGTCATTAAGAGATAGAATTAGAAACGATAACATCAGACAGATAACCAAAACAATACCAGTATTGGAACACATCAAAAGACAATATATCAGGTGGTTTTCACACGCTTCCAGACTACCGACAGACATCATGCCACATATGGTCATGACACATAGACATAATGGCTATAAAGCCAGAGGCAGACCATGTAAAAGATGGATCACACCGCAACACATACTCAGCAAAGTTGAAGAAAGAAATGGAAGGGGAATACAAACATGATGCAATACATCCTCCAAAGATATCAACAGACCACAATATTTCGCCTTAGAACAGGCCACTGCAGACTGTTGGGTCACCGTTATCGATTAAGGATCTCATACACAGATGAATGTCCATGTGGATCCGGAACCCAGACCACATACTTCAGGACTGCCCAACATACAAAGAGCAAATACAGCATACCTGGCAAGAGGATACAGACTTGAGGCAAAAGCTATGGGGCAGCCGCTCTGACCTGGAGAAGACAGTGGACTTCGTCTTGATGACAGGTCTGACGGTATAGCATGACCACATGCTAAACGCAGAAGAAGAAGATGGATCACAGAAATCAAAGAAGCCACAGGAACAAGCTTACAAACATCACACATGAAGGCCATCTCTAGAGAACTCTTCTACCCCTGACGTTGCAAGGCAAACAAGGACCTGTATAGATAGATAAAAAGAATAATATGAACACCGTATAATGACGCGCACGTACAAGCGCACTTACATCACGTGTACCGTGCCGTGTGGGGTAGGCAATAATTGATCTCTACAACAATCTATCTGAAGTTCTATCAGCTCTGCTGTTGACGTTCTACCATATCATATTCGTTGGGCAGGTCATCTGGTACGTATGCCAGATCCTCGCCTGCCAAAGATACTTCTCTATCGTGAGCTAAAGAAGGGTAACGACCTCTAGGTGGCCAAAGGAAGCGCTATAAGGACTCGTTAAAGACCTCATTAAAAGTCTTTGAAATATACCAAGATATATGGGAAGAAATTGCACAAAATAGATTTGCATGACGCTCTACAGTCAAAAAGGGCACAACATCTTGTAAAAATAGGAGAAATGCAGTAGCTCAACAGCAGAGAGTAGCTAGAAAGTCACGGATAGACCTAAAACAGCCTACAGTGGTCATTCCATGCCAACTGTCCAAGAATATTTGCGGCTCTATTATGGTATATTAGCCATCTACGAGCTCATAGGCAAGAACATATCTCTAACTAAATTTCAAACATGGATGTAACAGAGGGTCATCATCGTCATGTCGTGGACGAACAACATCATGATGTCAAAGTATCCAGCATCTTCTCTCTATGTTGTCCTGTGTTTATTTTCCCCCACCAATTGCGCATATTGCCACATTGTACTCCAAACCCTCTCGTCTCACAATGTGGCGAATAAAATATGGACTGTTTATTTCTGATATTGATACGTAACTTCTTTTTTGTGGCAATCTCCCCCTCCCCTTCCACAAGGACATCTTTATTGGTTTTTCTAGGAGTTCACAGAACCGTATCTCTGTAGCCTCTAGTTTTCTTGTTTGGTTTATTTATTGTCCATGATTCGCTTCCATATAACACAATATACAATGTAGTATCACAATTTCACATTCGATCGATAGATGAATGTGTAAAATGCTTGTGCTCAGGAATAACCTCTAATCAGGAACTCCTTCCACAAATTAATCAAAAATATGTGAATACCATAATAATTTTGTGTTAATTCAAGTATGTAGCTGCTACAGGTCTACAAAACCTGTACGGGATTTGAGTGGTCACAGAAATCTGCTCTAGATGTTGTGCACGAAGATCAAGATCACTTAGTATAAATTGTCGTAAAAACATTTTGTGACTTGCAAAGAAAGTCAATGACATTTTTTTAAGGCACCAGGATGGTGATGCAAGATTTATCATACATCAGCTAAAGTACCACACAACAAAGTACCACACAAAAAAGTATTGCACAACAAAGTACCAAACAAAAAAGTATCGCACAAAAAGTACATCAACAAAGTACCACACAAAAATGTACAGCAAAAATACCACACAAAACAGTACTGCAACAAAGTACCACACAAAAAAGTATCACAACAAAGTACCGAACACAAAATACAGCAACAAAGTATCACACAACAAAGTACCACACAAAACAGTACTGCAACAAAGTACCACACAAAAACGTATTGCAACAATGTAGCACACAAAAAGTACTGTAACAAGTACCACACAAAAAAAGTACTGCAATAAAGAACCACACAAAATAGTATTGCAACAAAGTACCACACAAAAAAAGGTTTAGTTATCAATAGAAGTTACTTTAATGCCCACATCTCATATACAAGAAAACAGGTGACCGATAGTCTTGCATATCTAAAAATATTACAAACAAAATAACACGAGCAGCCATTTTATTTATTCAAATATTGTATTCTGTTTGTATGAAGAATTGATTTTTCGAATCAGAGATATGGTTCCATTGTTAATCAAGAATAGGTCCTACTGACAGGAGTTTGAGAATCAAGAATAGGCCATACTGACAGGAGTTTGAGAATCAAGAATAGGCCATACTGACAGGAGTTTGAAAATGAATGCATGAGAAGGATGATGATACAGCTAAATTTATGGTAATTATGTTACTAATAATAATAATAATAATAAGAACAATAACCCATCAGGGTCTTAGGGGTGCCTCACTGGAGGTATCAGCACTCGAAGCCCTCCGAACACCTGTATCCTCACCCATTTGGAAGAGTGTAGAAAAATCACTTCCAGACCATTTCTTGATGTTATCAAACAAGAATTTTCTTTGTCCATCTCTTATCCTTCCACCCTTGACTGTCCCTTGAAAAATATTTTTTGAGAGTCGTGTCTCGTTACATGTCTGAGCCAAACAAGTTTATGCAGTTTCAGCACTGCAAAAATGGTTTACGATAACCTGCAAGTGTGTTTATTTGCTGTGAGATGAATATATTTCTCTTGTGATCTATTAAACTTTTTAAACAGACTCTACACTGGAATTAAAACCCACAGCCAATGAATTAGAACAAAGTGCATGTTCGTACTAGGAACTTAGCCAAAAGGAGGGTAACACCCCACCCCCACAAAGATAATGTTCTGTAAAGGACATATCACGTAGAAGCAAAGATCATGAATCAAAATTGTGTTGGAAAAATGGAAAGCAATGCACCCTACCAAGCATATATGAGTACCTAAATCAAAAAAAATTAGCATCAGTGTTCCCTATCAAGCATATGTAAAAGTCAACTAAAATAATAATCATCAATGCACCCTACCAAGCATATAGTCATGAAATTAGCAACCTTATCATATGAAATGAACTGCTTGTATAGAAATAGCTGATCAAAGAGTATGGGAATGATTTGGTTAAGTTGTCTGTAAGGAAAATAAATGCAATAATGGCACCTTGTTAAAACTGAACTGAAAAAGGAAACAGATGATGATGTGGAAGCAAAAGACCAATTTGGACTTATTTATTAGAGAATTCTACACTTTCAGCTATGTACTGTGGGTAAATGTCGTGTGACTACTTGCCCAGAAAATCTCAAACCTATGATACAGCAAACTGTCATGTTTAAAAAGATCTTCACGGGACAGGGTTAATTCAACAATACATTTATATTGTAGGATTAAAATTTAACAAGATCACAAAACATGATTAATATTTACTATCCTAATTTTTAATCAGATTTGTTTATGACAGGATTAATGTTTACTATCCTGTTTTTTAACAAGATGTTCATATGACAGAATTAATGTTTATTATTCTGATTTTATATTTACGGAAGATGGCAAACTCAACAGAGAGATTGAAACAAGGTGTCAAAAAGCCACTGCTGTGACTTACCAGCTGTCACCAATACTTAAACATCCATCAATCTGCATGGCTACAAAACGACAATTGATAAAGATTATTTTATATCAACTCTGTGTTACCAAGACATTAGTGAAAAATATTACAGTTTGCAAAATGAAATGTTTGAGGAAAGCTATACATGTCAAATAACATAATAATTCTGCCATGTAAAATGATGCCTTCCGGAATAACAGTGCAGGAATTTGTTTTCGCTATTGAACTGACGGAGGACTATTCAATCTTAGTAGATTGAAGGTCAAGACGAAAACTAAGATGGGTATTGTTCGCGACCTCTTGTTCGCCGACGATTGTGCACTAAATTCTACTAGTCTGAAAGACATGCAGGACAGCATGGATCTCTTTTCTTTGGCCTGTGATGCGTTCGGTCTTACCATCAGCACTGCGAAGATGTTAGTAATGTACCAACCAGCGCCAGGAGTCCCATACACAGAACCAGTGATCACAGTAAAGGGACAAAAAATTAATACTGCTAATAAGTTTGTATATCTCAGCAGCACCCCATCGCAAATGTGACAATTGAAGAGGATGTTGCCCTGAGTATTGCTCATGTCGGTGCAGAATTCAGGAGCCTTCGTGCCAATGTCTGGATCAGGGGTGGTCTCAGTCTGACAACTAAGTTGGACGTGTACCTCACAGTGGTTCTACCAACACTGCTTTATGCTGCGTCTTGCTGGACTGTCTATGCGAGACACGCTCGATAGCCTAATTCTTTTCACCTTCGGTGTCTACGAAACCTCATGGAGTACATTGGCAGGATCGAGTAACAGACACGGAAATCCTTCATAAGTCACATATGCAAACCATCCATGCCCTGTTGATTAGGTCCCAACTCCGCTGGACTGGCCACATCGTCGGTATGCCAGACAATCGCCTTCCAAAGAGATTATTCTATGGGGAGCTGTGCGATGATAAACGTGCAAGCAGAGGGCAGAAAAAGCACTTCAATGATCACCTAAAAACTCTCTCAAGCACTGCAGCATCGATCCTAGCTCCTGTGAGACTACAGCACTTGATTGCACAGCGTGGCACACCCAGATCACTGCTGGCATCACGAAATTTGAAAAAGAAAGAACACTGTGAGCAATCCACAAACGCAAGAAGCAGGACAAATCCGAAAATTCTCCTACCCCGAACCTTCAGCACTCCTGCATGTACTGCAACAGAAGTTTCTGTGCACAAATCGGACATCTACAAACTCACAAACCAAATTAGATAATTACCAATTTATTATTATTATTTATTTTTCCACGCATGTATTGTTTGTTTTTTTCATGCCATGCTCATCTTCGCTTGCGAAGGAGGAACATCATCATCATCACCAGAAGAGGCCGCGGGAGAAATGAAGATATCTGGAAAAAAGTACAGACTCTCAAGTCAAAACTACATTGAGAGGCAGCAAACCAGATGGTTTGGTCACATAATGAGAATGGAACCTGCGCAACTAGCCCTTCATGCATACATCAGCAGAAGACCGGGCTACAAGGCACGAGTAAGACAAAGAACTAGATGGACAGAGATAATCACAGAAACATTAAATAGACACAGGCTTACCATGGTCAATACAACTCAAATGGCCAAAGATAAAAAACTCTTAATTCCCCCCCACAACGATTAACGATACAAGTGGAAATGACAATAGATAGATATAATTGATTTTTAACAAGATGTTCATATGAAAGATTTAATGTTTAGTATCCTAATTTTACATTAAAATTCATCACAGGCCAAATAGGTTTCCAAATCAATTAATCAAAAACAAAAATTATGGACTTCACCGGTTCACCTAAACCTAACGCAATTAATTTTAATGGACAACTTGAAAAGGTACACAAATTCTCCTATCTAGGAAGCAAATTAGCAATCAACGGTGATGTCATGACAGAAATTACAACTCACATTGAATTAGCTTCAAATGCCTTGAACAGACTGTCTAATATCTGGAAGTCAACGTCAATCAGCACACGCACGTAAATGCACTTATTTAATTCCTGCGTTATTCTGATGCTATCATATGGATGTGAGAGCTGGAAAAGCTCTTTATCTTCAGAAAAGAAACTACTGAGTTTCAAGAACAAATGTCTTCGTAGGATAACAAACACACATTGGAGCGAATTCAAATAGAATGATAAAATCAGAGAAGAAACACATCAAAACTACATCACAGATGTTATTAGAAAACGCTGTTGGTCCTACATCAGGCATGTCCTACGCTCAGACATCAACAGAATAAACCACCAATCTCTTGAATGGATACCTACAGGCAAAAGAGTCAGGGGTAGACCAAAAGAAACACTCAGAAGAATAATACTTAAGAAAGTTTAAACAAACTATTCATACTATTCAAGAACTGCACAGAATAGCTTTGAACAGACAGAATTGGAGAGATCTGACCTCTGCCCTATGTGCTAACTTCAGCGCAAAAGGAAATTGATGATCTTGATTTTGAACAAGGTGTTCATATGACAGGATGTTTAGTGTTCAATGTTTAGTATGGTAAAGGCAGGATACCATACTATCCCGGTACGAAGGAAATGTGGGTAGAAGCTCAGACTTGGATGAGGTGTTCACTATGTTGGTGAATGATACCTCGATTATGAGGTCATATCATCCCAAGTTTAACTTTACTGTTTCAGCAATTACCTTTACTGGAAGATGCTCACGGTCAAGATAAGGGCCAGTACCCGAGGGCAAAGGAGGCAATGGCATCTAATTATACGAGACAAGTTCACCAATAGTGGGATTTATCACTCATTTTCTTTTCAAACTCCTGCTGGATCTCGCTTGTAGAACACTGGTCCACTAGAAATCTACCAGGATGTAGTCCAGAGAATGAAGATGCATTGTGTTACCAGTTTATATGTGGCAATAACCCGATAAATCTGAACTTTGATGGTGGACGAATGTGTATTAAGATCTTTACATGACATAACTAATGATCAGAAGATCTTTCATATACCAGGATTAATATTTAAAATATGAACATTTATGTTTGTAGAATATTAAATAAGACCGCTATGCAATAAAAATGTCTAACATAACACAATGACTTGATAGAATTAATCATAAATTTCCTAATTGTAAAGAGCATAAAGGCTTTAATAAAGCACTAAGTTATACTATTATGTCATATTTCTCTAATGTTTATCAATTCCTTCATATGACAGGATTAATTATTAATGAGATTTTCACATGACAGAATGAATAATTAAGAAGGTCTTCACAAGACAGAGATTGAATGATTAACAAGACCTTCATAGGACAGCATTAATGATTAACAAGACCGTCACATGACAGGATAAGTGCTAACAAGATCTTCACATGACAGGATAAGTGCTAACAAGATCTTCACATGACAGGATAAGTGCTAACAAGATCTTCACATGACAGGATAAGTGCTAACAAGATCTTCACATGACAGGATAAGTGCTAACAAGATCTTCACATGACAGGATAAGTGCTAACAAGATCTTCACATGACAGGATAAGTGCTAACAAGATCTTCACATGACAGGATAAGTGCTAACAAGATCTTCACATGACAGGATAAGTGCTAACAAGATCTTCACATGACAGGATAAGTGCTAACAAGATCTTCACATGACAGGATAAGTGCTAACAAGATCTTCACATGACAGGATAAGTGCTAACAAGATCTTCACATGACAGGATAAGTGCTAACAAGATCTTCACATGACAGGATAAGTGCTAACAAGATCTTCACATGACAGGATAAGTGCTAACAAGATCTTCACATGACAGGATAAGTGCTAACAAGATCTTCACATGACAGGATAAGTGCTAACAAGATCTTCACATGACAGGATAAGTGCTAACAAGATCTTCACATGACAGGATAAGTGCTAACAAGATCTTCACATGACAGGATAAGTGCTAACAAGATCTTCACATGACAGGATAAGTGCTAACAAGATCTTCACATGACAGGATAAGTGCTAACAAGATCTTCACATGACAGGATAAGTGCTAACAAGATCTTCACATGACAGGATAAGTGCTAACAAGATCTTCACATGACAGGATAAGTGCTAACAAGATCTTCACATGACAGGATAAGTGCTAACAAGATCTTCACATGACAGGATAAGTGCTAACAAGATCTTCACATGACAGGATAAGTGCTAACAAGATCTTCACATGACAGGATAAGTGCTAACAAGATCTTCACATGACAGGATAAGTGCTAACAAGATCTTCACATGACAGGATAAGTGCTAACAAGATCTTCACATGACAGGATAAGTGCTAACAAGATCTTCACATGACAGGATAAGTGCTAACAAGATCTTCACATGACAGGATAAGTGCTAACAAGATCTTCACATGACAGGATAAGTGCTAACAAGATCTTCACATGACAGGATAAGTGCTAACAAGATCTTCACATGACAGGATAAGTGCTAACAAGATCTTCACATGACAGGATAAGTGCTAACAAGATCTTCACATGACAGGATAAGTGCTAACAAGATCTTCACATGACAGGATAAGTGCTAACAAGATCTTCACATGACAGGATAAGTGCTAACAAGATCTTCACATGACAGGATAAGTGCTAACAAGATCTTCACATGACAGGATAAGTGCTAACAAGATCTTCACATGACAGGATAAGTGCTAACAAGATCTTCACATGACAGGATAAGTGCTAACAAGATCTTCACATGACAGGATAAGTGCTAACAAGATCTTCACATGACAGGATAAGTGCTAACAAGATCTTCACATGACAGGATAAGTGCTAACAAGATCTTCACATGACAGGATAAGTGCTAACAAGATCTTCACATGACAGGATAAGTGCTAACAAGATCTTCACATGACAGGATAAGTGCTAACAAGATCTTCACATGACAGGATAAGTGCTAACAAGATCTTCACATGACAGGATTAATGATTTACAAGGCTTTCACATGATAGAGAATGAATGATTAACAAGACCTTCACATGTTTGGATAAGATTCTAAGAGAACCTTCACATGATAGAATACAATTTTAAGAAAACCTTCACATGATGGGATTAATGATTCACAAAACCTTCATTTGACAAGAATTATTACAAAAACTTACACATAACAGAATTAATAATTAGCAAGACCTTCACAGGTGAAGATTAATAAGACCTTAACAAAAGAGGATTAATAGGACCTTCACAAAAGATGATTAATAGGACCTTCACAAAGGAGTATTAATAGGACCTTCACAAAAGAGAATTAATAGGAACTTCACAAAAGAGGATTAATAGGTATTCACAAAAGAGGGTTAATAGGACCTTCACAAAAGAGGATAAAAGGACCTTCACAGAAAAAGGATTAATAAAACCTTCACATGAGATTAATATCTTCATAGAATTAACGGACCTACACAGGAGCTGATTAATAAGATCTTCACAGGACAGGATTAAAAGGATCTTCACCGGATGGGATTAATACGACCTTCCCAAAAGAGGATAAAAGGACCACAGAAAAGGATTAATAAGACCTTCACAGGATTAATTGGACTTTCACAGGAGAGGATTAATAAGACCTTCACATGAGAGATTAAGAGGACATTCATGAGAGGATTAATAAGGCCTTCACAAGAGAGGATTTATAGGACCTTCATATGATATTAATAAGACCTTCATAGGAGAGGATTAAGACCTTCACATGAGATTAATATGAATTTTACAGAAGTTTAATGTTAAATATAATTTGTGACTTTTAAATGGCAGGATTAATGATTAACAGAACCATTACATCACATGATTAATAAAACATTCACATGACAGGATTAATGATTAACAAGACCTTCATATGACATGGTTACTGATTAATAAGACTTTCATATGACATGATTAATGATTAACAAGACCTTCATATAACATGACTAATAAGACATGTCAGGATTAATATCTAGCCTGAACTATGCAATAAAGAATTATCAATACTGCAATTTGTTATTGAAAAACAGAAATAATGAGGGGGAGGGGGAAACATGGCAACAGTGACCTAAATTGAAAAAAATATATTTACAAAATAGCCTGCCCACACAAGAATATAAAAAATTATTAAAAAAACCCTCAGTGATAAAATAATCCTGACAAAATTCATGAATATTTTAATAAATCATGAATTATAACTGACATTATGACAGTGAAAATATTCTCATGGTTTACCATCGGGAGAAGATGTTATACGCGTGAGCAGTCGCCGATTTCTGAGGGCTGCAACAGCATCAATTGTGTCATATACCCTTTCAAAGAAATCCACCAATGGGGGCTCTGTTAGCATGGAAGCCAGTAGCTGCTCAAATGAAATTGACCAATCATCATCAGGTTTGCTGGTATTTTTGGGTGAGTCATTTTCAAAATATCCCTTTTTGACAGGTGTTGTCTGAGCATGCATTCCTTCAGCTGCAGCTTTGTTGGGATTATCAACATCTTCTTGGCCTGTAACTAAAGCATCACCCTGAGCTCCTGGCTCAAAGGATGTACCCTCAATTTTTCCATCATCTCCGACTACTGAATCAACTCCCAGAGCTGCCACCTTCTTTTCTTTTCCGGAATCCCCAACTGTAGATGTCGCAGACTTCGCATCAACAGCAGGATTTGAAGATTTTTCTTCAACAGAAACTCTAGAACCTGAGCTAGAGTTGCGGAACCGTTTTCCAACTTCCCCAATTTGCAAAAGAAGAGTTCCGACGGTTGCAATGCTGTGATAGAGCTGTTGTTCCTCTGGTGAATCAGTGAACATGTCATACAGGGAACGCCACATTTGTATGAACTGTACCTGTATGAATATATGAGAGAATATTCCTTATTATATTTGTGAATACTTACAGCACTGACAGCACATTCCCTATTATATTTGTGAATACTTACAGCACTGACAGCACATTCCCTATTATATTTGTGAATACTTACAGCACTGACAGCATATTCCCTATTATATTTGTGAATACTTACAGCACTGACAGCACATTCCCTATTATATTTGTGAATACTTACAGCACTGACAGCATATTCCCTATTATATTTGTGAATACTTACAGCACTGACAGCACATTCCCTATTATATTTGTGAATACTTACAGCACTGACAGCACATTCCCTATTATATTTGTGAATACTTACAGCACTGACAGCACATTCCCTATTATATTTGTGAATACTTACAGCACTAACAATATATTATCTATTATATTTATAAATACTTATAACTCTAAAACATATTCTATATTATATTTGTGAATACTTGCAGTTCTTGACAGCCCATTGCCGTTCTGGCAAAACCATACGTTCTTCTCAGATTAGTAACCGAGGTGGCACTCAAATGCATAAGATTTGTTTTTTCATAAGTATGGTTGTATTTGGAGAGGGGGGGAAGGTGGGTGGGTGGAGGGGTTTATGAATGCATGTTTAGTCCCTGAATGAAAGCAGACCAGCACAACAGCATCCTAAGATCATCAGACCTTACCAAGAGTGTAGCATACACCTTTCTTTGGGCCAACCAATTCATCATTCTTCTATCAGACCAGTTAACTCATCTGCAGTGGTGGCACATCTAGCATTCCCCACCACCTAGGAGTCTGCCACAAAAGGATAAAGGTGCAATGTTCACTGACCTGGATCTGCTTGTCATCCATGGAGATCATTTGATAGAAGACAAAAGTCAGAAATTGAAGCAAGACATGCATTGACAATGATGATTTTCTTGTGGTACACCTATCCTTAGTCACCTCCTATGACATGCCTGTAAAGATGTCAGTAGCGCTATTCTTTGCACTCTGAACTATGAATCCAGGCCCAGGTTGCCATACCGCAGATGACAAGCTACAAACATGAAACAACATCAAAATTGTTCTCCAGTGGATACCAGGACAGCCAGAGATTCAAGTTAAGCAGATGTGGCCTATTTTTGTTATGGAACAAACTATAGTGTCATAAAGAAATACAACCATGCTAAGGTACGAGACTCAATAGGAGGAGATCAGCAGTGTTAAAAAAAACATTACATTTATTGTGCCCCTTTATTCAAGCGCAGCTGAGGGATGTAGCTTAGAGGGGAGACAGCGTAATTTAGTTTTTTTTTGGGAAGGATTGGGGGGGGGGGGAAAGGGTTAATTAGTTGTGGTGGAAGGGGTTAAGATTGGTGTCAGATTCTTAGTTTTTTGGGGGGTGGGGGAGGATGTTTGGGGGAGGGGGCAGGGGTAAGGATTTAGATTTTTAGTTGGGGGGGGGGGGGTTCGGATTGGTATTAGATTTTTAGTTTTTGAGAGGGGGATATTTCACATGGTGGGTGTGTGTTATGATTTGGATAGTGTAACTGATGTTTGGGAGGGGCTTATTGCTGCTGATTGCTGTTGGGCTGAGTGGTATATTGGTATAGGCAATGAAGATACTGGCCACTCAGGTGGCCAGTATCTTTACATGCGTGTGCTGCGGTGTTGACTTCTATTGCATTTCCACTAGATACGCTCATCATTTTAGTAATATAAGGTCATTGGGTGACTGTGTATTTTTCTCGATGTGGCAGTCCTCAAGTCTGTAACAAATGTAGAGCATCTTTCTCTGTAGCTGGCAAGCTCAGTAAACATAAATCTGCGATTGCATTTGGCCATGTTTGCTTAGCGTCAAGTCATCTGCTAATACCATGAGATTTCTGTGACGACATGAAAGATGCGTAAACTTTAACAGAGATTGCATGGTTGTGCGCATAACATTACAACAATTCCACACATGTTGGACTGTTATCATTGGTGAGGCCACATTTGCCTAATATGTACCCAGCCACACATACCTGACTATGATAGAACAAATAGACTCACAAAACAGATGCAAAAATCTACCAAATAAACAAACTAACTGGTATGCAGACAGTCAAACATACTACAAAAATAACTCCAAAGACAAATAGCTGAATTGATGGTATCATCGAAATTCAATACGGTTAAAATTGCTATTGTTATGTCCAGTTTGAAACTGAAAGAGAAAGGGTTTATTACTCATTCAGAGTCCATCCATTTTGTCACTGTCCTTTCTTCTTCTTCTTCTTTCCTTCCTCTTTTACCCTTTATGGGTGCTGAGGGAGATACAATGATCTTGTTCTCGCTTTTCTGGCAGTTTCAGATGTTATTTAGTGTTCGTGTAATGTCTTTTTGATGTTGTCGATCCAGTGTACTCTAGGTCTACCCCTGGCTCTTCTTTCCGCTTCTCCTCTCTTCATATATGCTTTATAAACTAATGAATCACACGGTATTCTTTCCAGATGACCAAACCATTGTATCTGTTGGTTTTGTATGTATTGTAGAATTGATATGACCCCCACTCTTTCTCTTATGACATCGTTTCATACTGTCCTTTGGTAGGGTTATTTCATTAATGACATTACGACCACTCAGCATATTTGCCTATCTCTTTAACCAGATTTATCTTGCATTTCTGAGAATCTGTTCTCATGCTGCAAGGATTTTCCTTTGGTTATTTTGAAACTCCTCCTCTTTCCCGTTTGACAGCCACCTCATTTCCTGCTAGATAATTATGCAAAGGATCCATTGTATAGTTACTCATAAATGTCCATGTGTTGCCATGGCCTGAAAGGGGTGGGTGCAAGAATAGTTATACTGTTATTTGCAATGACTATGTCAAGAGAATGACTATGGGTCTCAACAAAATGCAAGAATTACACAAAGTAGCATCACATTGCTCAAGCTGAAGAGCTCTGGTTTCTACCCTATGCACATTATATGGTGCTAAAGGAATGCAAATATAAAGATATATGCCATACACATCATAAGAGGCGACTAAGAAGATTGAGAGGGGGGAAAAGGTGGCTGTCCCATCCCATATTGGGTCAAGTGATCAAGTAGCCATGCTGAAGTCAGATGTATCAGGTCAACAAGATGCAGATATCACTGTCAAGCTGTCAACCATGACATAACACATTCCATTCTTCAGGTTACATCCTGCTAATCTGTAGGAGTTTGAACAAGAATGCAGAAGTTACTCATAAATGTTGGGATAAAGGTGGCATTTCTAATCTGACTTTTAAGTAATAAACTATAGGAGTCCAAACACACAATCTCTACCTGATTCATTCTTGGTAGGTGAGCAAATTCCTCGCGTCTAGCTCCTCTAGTCAATGTAGGAAAGGATTTCGCTGGTAAATGAATTCGTCCTCTCACATCTGAAAATATAGCACACCCTTCAACCTTATGGTTTTTTTTCTATATTTCTTATGGAAATATGGGGTTCTCAGACTCCCCTCATCCATAAGAGGTTTTCTTACAGATATTTAGAATCCTTACGGGTTGTCTAGTCTCAATTTATAAATTCCTGCTTGTATTTTTATTTTTTGTGAAACAAAATCGTGAAACACCATCAATACTATGTGATCTAATGCATCGTAAGAGTACTAGGAACTACTTTCATGTCATCATCAAAATCCCAGAATGACTATTGTCAACTAAATTCCAGTGCTGCTGTATCATCCTTCTGAAGTGACGCATATTAATTTTTCTGTGATTTTCATTGGTTATTTTGTGTATGCCTTGTGTTGACAGTCAATTAATTTCAAGGGAAATGTCAAATGTGTGCTATTAGAAGAATTATTTCTAATTTAGTTCACAGGACTATATCATAAGGCCTTGGTTTACAACTGGCAAATGCAACACATGTCATTATGTCAGTAGATTATTTCTGCACATTTTATTCTAATACATCATTAGTGACCTTCAAATGGAGATCAAAACGTGAACGTGTAAGCTGCGATTTTGAATTTGATTAGGCCTACAAATTTATTTTATCAACCTTGTGTGGTAAGTAGACATACAATTTTATAACCACCTATATTTGTTTGATATAAATTTAATATTAGGCCTAATAACTTTTAGTAGGCTGTAACATTTAGCAGCTTACTATATCTCTCTATGTGATGTGTCCTTTACAGAAGAACATTGTCCTTATTGCCACTCTATAGTATAAGCCTCATGGTTCTATGAAAGCTACCCAGCTTTTTTCAGTGTAAAGTTTAGAAGGTCTTTGATGTCAAAGGACATAAGTTTGAATGGTTTGTTTCCTTAAAACAAGTCAACTTAATTTGTTAACTTTTTTTCAAAATTATTCATTTTCCAGTAATATTTTCTGTAGGAAAGGTTGGTATTTTTTGCTTTTGTTTTAATTATATAGTTTCTTGGGATGCAGATAAGATAGTTAATTAGTTAGTCGTTGGATCATCATCACTGCACACTGGACATGTCCATAGTTGCTCCGATCTCTCCTTGAGTGTATCTGCCATTACACTTCTGCTGACAGTACCGGTCCTCTGCTGGTTAACCATCATTCTTTTGCGCCCTCCAATATGTTCACTTTTTAGGAACACCACATTTTAAACCCTGATCTTTAATCTTGGACGTTGAAAAGGAATCATCATTCACACTAATCTCACTCTCGCGTGCTAAATCTCTTATAAAGTTCAAAACATTAGCTCGATCCATTGCCCCATGCCACAATTGTGCATCATTCCAGTTGATCTGCTCTTTCATTGCCGTGAACACCTACATGTCCCGGCACAAAAATAAATGTAGCTACTTTTAAACTTGCCTTTCTCAAGACCTCAATCCACTGTTTGCGAACGAGACTGAGATCCAAGGCCATGCAGATAAGAGTGAAAGGGGACGGAGGTGCATGTGACCCCCTAGCAAACCAGAACAAGGCATAGCAGCACTCCCAGCAACCTTTCTCAATTAGACAGAGAAGTTTACATATGAACATACATTAAAGTCCTTTTTTTTTGGCACTTACAGGCTTGTAGTTATTTTTACAAGTTTTCACTTCCTTGTGGTACAGGTGACAAAGGTGACAGGTTTGCAGATGCCCACATGGTTTCATTAACTACCGTCAAATTCTGCATTTAAGCTAAGAATTTTAAAAAATCTGAAATTGATTTGGGGGGCCCCTCGGCCTATAAACGAGTACAGCCAAATTGAAAAACAAATTACATCAAATCATGGTAACAGAGGGGGAAAACCTACCGGTAAAAAAATCCCCCCAAAAAAGCCAAAAATCTGTGACTTGCATGTTTTTGTCGATATGTTCAAGTCATAATAAAACGCCTAGGGCTATAATATACCATCTTCTGATGTTATTTATTAACTGAAATATGGTAACTGTCTGTTGGGGGGGGGGGGGTTCAAATGAAATAACCAACGCTGATATGATGACAAAGTTCATTATTGCCGGCATTGTTACATTTTTGGGATGTCTGTCTATAGTCAGATCTTAGACTTGCGACACTTTCGGGAAGCCAAAGTTACCTTCTCAGCCTATCAGACGGGTTTATAGATGGATCTGTATGATATAGACTTCTAGATACACACGGATATAGACTTCTAGATACACACGGATATAGACTTCTAGATACACACGGATATAGACTTCTAGATACACACGGATATAGACTTCTAGATACACACGGATATAGACTTCTAGATACACACGGATATAGACTTCTAGATACACACAGATATAGACTTCTAGATACACATGGATATAGACTTCTAGATACACATGGATATAGACTTCTAGATACACATGGATATAGCACAAATCATATAATGAGAAGGATGTAACTAAAAATATAAAAGATTTTCTATTTTGAATAAATTCTCACAGAAAACAAAAACAAGTACCATTTACTTCTCTAAAATAGTTTTGTGCACTGATCTTACACATCATCACTTATCTTGGTATTTCCAACTTTTTTTCATTGGCTGACAACACAAAGTGACAAATGACAATCTGGCTCATCAGCCAAGTTGAGTGATGCTGTGTAAGATCAGCACTCATGACTATTCTTGAGAAAGACTTGGTAAATACTGTATGGGAAAATCTCAGCTTTTTTTAAAAACAATGACTATTTCTGTTCTATCTGTGTTTTGGCCGTTTGTATATCTATATGGCCATGCGATACTTATAAATAGATTGTAAAGGCTGGGTCACGTCCACAGAATGCCAAACTGCAGCATCCAAAAACAAGCACTATTCAGAGAACTGTCAAAGACAAGTAGATCAATAGTGGACCAATGCAGAGATACAAAGACATCTGTAAGTCCTCAATGAAAGATTTCTTCATAGACCCCAAAAACTGGGAAAACGCGGCTGAAGCTAAGGCTATCTGGAGAAATAATCTGCGTGAAGTGGCAACGTTGTTTGGGAACAATATGATCAAATGTATGAAAAAGAAAATAGGAAGATGGAAACAAAAATCTTCGGTTGCTGGGACATGATCACTTAAAACATTTCCATTTCTGAGAGAAGAAGCTCATTGGCATGTTTTTTCTTCTTGTTTAATTACCGTCTTTTTTTTTTCATGTCTATATCTGTAATTCTGTCTCCTGAATAAAACTTACTGTATTTTGTAGTTCATACAGTGGCCCATAGAGCTTTGATTCCAGTGTTGTAATTACCGTCTGCAAGACGCGAAAGATTATACATGACCATGTATTAACAATGCAACTCAATCTTATGCTTGGTGCAAATTGTAAACAAATATGTACTCACCTGTGTTAGATACCAACTTATCTGGACGTTTAGCAGGTACAGTAACCTCTACGTCATCCGGACTTTTTGCTGGTTGTACCTCTGTTCCACCTAATGCACCATCTTCAGCCACAACTGCCACTGCAATGGTTTCATCTGCATCTGTTGTGCCACTTTCTACCACAGACCACTCTTCTTCGCTATCAACTTCTGGAGATGTTTCAAATGGAACCATTTCTACCAGAGGAGTTCGTGGGTCAACACTTGAACTATCTGGCTTGACTTCAACAGGTCGAGGAACAGCTGGAGTGTCACTGGTAGGGTGATATGGCAGCCTTGGAAGTTCAAGATCTAAGGTAAAGAAGAAGAAACTAAAGTAGGAAAAAAATGAAAGTATTGGAAAAAAAGGAACATCTTATACACATTATCTTTTATCTTCCCATTATTCTGTGACCATGTGACCATGACTCCATATCAGTTCATGTTTCATTATATTTTCTATTTGTTTCTTGGGTGTATGTCCAACATACCTCTACTTTCATTCAATTTTAAAATGGTTTCTCAAATTCCTGGATTATGCTGGGATTTTTTTAATGGTTTATCCCATGCTGGAATATGTTGGAATTTTACAGTATTTTGGTTGTAGAAGTGTTAATAAAATATATTGCATGTCTTGTGTAGTCCATTCTCACTCTATCTTGGTCTACACTGCCTGAGCCGTATCCATAAAGTGCTAGCCAGACTGGCTTCGCATTAGATTCGAAGCAATCTGTTTCTAGAGTGCACCACAGGAAGGTTCTTTTAAGATCTTGGCTACCTGCTAACCCAGGGATTGCATGAGATCAATGCATATCAATTAACCTTCACCGAGCCTATATCAACTCCGGCCGCCGAAAAACAAAATAGCGACTAGCGCCGTTGGCGACATACCCCATCCAATGAGATATCGTTATAATAGACGCCCCACAGCCTGATTGGTTACTCGGGAACATGCGGAATTGAAGCCGGTTCATTCCTACGTCCGACATGATCGTTGTAACAATGGCTAGCCAGAAGATACAAATTTTATAGCAATTAATCTGACCACATCTGCACACTGGTACGATGCCATGATGTGACCGGTTTTATAGACCTTTCTTTCATAGTATTTTGAATAAAATAACATTGAATCGTGGCTTGAATCATGAATTATTGAGTTATTTAGTTTCACAGCAGTGAATATACAGAATGCCATGTTGGTTTGGAGACTTGTAGACGTTTGATATCGAATATGTTGAAGTAGCACCAAAAATGGCTCTAGACCTAATCTCAAAGAACAATTTTACTGCAAATCTACATGTTTTATACAGTTCTCCAGGCTATATTTTGATAATTTCGCAGTGAATGAACATAAATACAACAGACTTGCGTGATTTAGTTTACAGTGTTGCCAAGGAATTCGATAACTAATGTAAGTTATTTTTTTATTTATTTTTTTCTTCTTTATTTGTTATAAAATATATGTTTTTTGTGAAAAACGTCTTTACCACTTTCTCATACGTCTGGTATCACACACACACGTACATAAATTACACCAATATATGCATAATTCAATTCTTTATTTATATGTGCAAATATTATTTAAATATCTCTAACAACCAAAAAATTATCACATTTTCAAAACAGTCACCATCAATAACGCAAATTTTCAAAAAAGAATCCGGTGGCAGGGAGACGTTTCGTAATTTTTAATCTGGCTTGTTAAAGGTTAATACCCCAAAGTCATCTAATATCAGTAAGTCATCAAAAGACAACCCTGATCCTTAAGGATATAAAAAAAATAAAGTAACCCATAGCATTTATTAATGCCGTAGGGGTGTGAGATGTTAGCGATCTCACATTTCAGAGGCTCTGCAAATGAGGGCGGTAGCCATCTCCTCTCCCTCGCAGTCTTTACTTCCCGGATTAATCTGATACCCATTTAAGGCTGGGTCGATTAAGGATATACAAAGAGGTGACATCCAGCAATAGAACTTTGAGATGTACATTCCTTCACTTCAAGGATGTCAGTAAACACAATCTAAAGATTCTGGACATGAATTAGACATGAGTTGGTATTAGATGTTTAGTTTTTGGGAGGGGGAAGTTGGGGTGAGGATTAGCAAAAGTGTTATCGATGTAACATCATAATGGGCTAGGTCTGCTAGTCATGTGAAAGTTTTCTTACGACACAAAACATACGCGAAATATAACAGAGATTAAATGGTTCTGTTCATAACATTGAAAAAATAGACTGTGGCATGTGTGTGTGGACACATCCCATAAAGTACCTCGTTATAAATGTAGTTTCCAAACAATAGACTAGAATTGTCATGATTTACAGCTTTGCTGCGATATCTGCCCCTTTCAGTATTTATTTTAATCAATATAAATCATAGACTAGGGTAATTATTAATCAATTTAAATGATAGACGAATAATTATCAATCAATTCAAATTATGTTTTTTAGTTCACAATCAGTGAGTACCTACCATCATCAGCTGGGGTGTCTGCTTCATCAAAGAAATCTGTTGCATCTACTGCTGCCTCAATTGATTCTAAGGAATGTGAAATGTATGCAATATTAATACACAAAACAAGAAATAAAGAAAACAGAATCTTTCTGCCAACACTATATTACCAATGTCAAAAACTGGACATATCAAGAAATATAAATCAAATAATAACAACAAACATTTTTTGGTTTGTTTTACATCACTTCCAAACTCCCACTAGATCTCTCTTATAGCATACTGTAGTAGGAATAAGTAAAGTAACCATTTTCCATGCCATGACAAGGTAATTGGGGAATATGTTGTTCGGCATGTTTTGCCATGACAGGTAATTGGGGAATATATTGTTGGGCATGTTTTGCCATGACAGGTAATTGGGGAATATGTTGTTGGGCATGTTTTGCCATGACAGGGCTATGACTAGGTATATCTTTCTGGGTCAATTTTTTAAGTAGATGTAAAACAAACCAATGTGTATGCTGGTATCAGAATTTTCATGAAAATGAGATCCTTTTTGGAAACCTATTTCAACAGATTATATAGGGATTTCTTAATGTGAACTAGGCCTATATATTTGGAGTAATTAAGTTGATCAATGTTAAGAATGATGTTGTTTACTGATTATACAAGTAAATTTAAGTAGGAAGCCAGAGGACAATTTTTAAAAATTCTAGAGACTAACGGGAATTGAACCAGTCCGTTCTACGGCACCAAATCGCCTAGCAACAATTGCACACGCGTTACAATTGTTGCTAGGCGATTTGGTGCCGTAGAACGGACTGGTTCAATTCCCGTTAGTCTCTAGTTGTTTACTGATGAACTGCTTTGCAGCATTTCATATGAACATTTATCAGCAAATATGTTTACACAAGTAAATGAAGCTGACATGAAACTGGTGCTAATTTTTTTTCCTCTCGCATGTTCCATGATAAGTAAACTTATCTTACAAGATATTCACAAAGATATGTTCACAGATCAGTACCTCTTCCATTTATTTGTTAATTGGACTTTGAATCATAAAATTGATTGCAAATTATATTTCTTATTAATTTTCTTGCACAATCACCTCTTATTTTTTGCGGAATTATTCCCTTTGCCCTGGACACGAAGCCCAGAGTTTTTCTTTATCGGCTGGGATTGAAAGGGCTAAAGTACATTACCATCTCAATTACCACCCTCTGCATACTAAATAATACCCATTACCACCCGTGTTTTACCAGGGCCCAGAAGGTGAGCAAAGAGTAGAAACACTGTTACCTACAACGTATATCATTGGAGACGACTAAAGAAGTCTTAAGGTGAAGTTGGTTATTCCATCCCATAGATGGTAGAAGTCATTCAGAAGTCATGCTTTCAGATGTAAGTCAAAAGGAACATCCAGAAGTTGGATGTGTCAGGACAAAAGGTGCAGAAATCATAGTTAAGCTGTAAACCATGACACATTCATTCTCCAGACTACTTTCTGCTAATCTGCAGGAGCTTGAGAATAAACACAGAAGAATTACAATCTCAAGTTGTGATGTTCTGTGATGGACATTTAGGCGGGGAAGGTGCAAAAACGTATTCCTTAAAAGGGTATCTCACAGCATCAAACAATACCCATTATGATCTCACATATTAAACTCCACCCACTTTCTCATCAAATCTGGTCTGTCATCGCCCACCAAGTAGAAGAAGAAGTGCTTGTATCTGTTCTGTCATTGCCCACAAAGAAGAAGTACTTGTATCTGTTCTGTCATTGCCCACAAAGAAGAAGTACTTGTATCTGTTCTGTCATTGCCCACAAAGAAGAAGTGCTTGTATCTGGTCTGTCATTGCCCACCAAGAAGAAGAAGAAGAAGTGCTTGTATCTGGTCTGTCATTGCCCACAAAGAAGAAGTACCTGTATCTGTTCTGTCATTGCCCACAAAGAAGAAGTGCTTGTATCTGGTCTGTCCTTGCCCACCAAGAAGAAGAAGAAGAAGTGCTTGTATCTGTTCTGTCATTGCCCACAAAGAAGAAGTGCTTGTATCTGGTCTGTCATTGCCCACCAAGAAGAAGAAGAAGAAGTGCTTGTATCTGGTCTGTATGTTTCGACAGGTCACCTTAGACACAGATGAAAGGTACACTGACCTTCAGACTTGGGAGAAGTAGGAGAATCCTCCAAAGGGTCAGTGGGTAACAAGGCAGGTGGCAGATGGAGCAGGTACAACAGTTTGATCCTCATTGTGATATCTGCCTTGCACATGGTTCCTAGCGCACTCACAAACTCCTTGAAGTTGATCAGGTTGTCCTTATTCTCATCCAGCAACTATACAGAAATCAATAACAACAAACACCACCACAATTATTATATTAAAACAACAAACACCACCACAATTATTATATTAAAACAACAAACACCACCACAATTATTATATTAAAACAACAAACACCACCACAATTATTATATTAAAACAACAGCAATACATAATGCAACCTTAGATATGCAGATGACACTGTTCTTTTAGCAGAAAGTGAACATGAACTACAAAGACTAATAGATCAAGTCAATAAATGAAGTAATGAATATGGACTGGATATAAATATTAAAAAAAAAAAAAAACCATGATAATCAGCAAAGACACAGAAGAACAAGAGCTAAACATAAACATACATGGAGAGAAACTACAACAAGTAAAATAATATCAATATCTTGGACACATACCGGTAGTCACAAATGATGGCAGATGTGAAACAGAAGTTAAAAGGAGAATAGGAATTGCTAAAAGTACACTCAATGACATGAGGAAATTATTAATATCTAAACAAATTACAAACAAGTTAAAAATGAGAATTATAAAATGCTACATCTATTTTATATTAATGTATAGCTCAGAAACATGGACACTAAATAAACAATTAGAAGACAAAATTGATGCCTTTGTGATGTGGGTATATAGAAGAATAGGGAGAACACCATGGAAAGAGAAGAAAAAAAATAAATAGATACTAAAAACACTTAATATGAAGAAAGAATTACTAAGAGAAATAAAGATTAGGACAATAAAATACTTTGGACACATTAAAAGACATGACACCTTATTGAAGACTTTACTTGAGGGTAAAGTCAAAGGGAAGCGAGCAAGAGGTAGGCAGAGATACAAGTGGGAGAGAAGCATCATGTGATAAAAGGTTAGTTAGCAGAGTGCACCACCAGCTAACCTTCATTGGAGAGACAGCACTTGTAGATGATAATTCCAACATCTAACTGTTATTTCTGAGTGTATTTCTTCTTCTTCTTCTGCGTTAATTCTCAAACTCCCGCAGAATCTCTCTTGTAGCAAGACAATGGTCCTACTAGATTTCCAGCAGAATATAGTCCCAGAGAATGGAATTGCAATGTCGCCATTTTATTTGCACCAATAGCATGACACATCCATCTTCAGCAGTGTGTGTATATTATATAAAATATCTGTGATAAACTGATGATACAGTTTTAATAGCTAAAATGAGAAACATTACACAAAATGTTAAATATAACAGAGATTTCAAACAAAGGGATTAATCTGAATAGCAGAAAAAATTAAAGTAATTGTAATAACAAGGAACATATGTTCTCCAGGATAGAACATCACAGTAGATAGTACCAGTCTGAAGTCAACATATTCAAATATTTGGGTACTATGACAACCACAGATGAAAGAATAATTTTTACAGTTGTTGACATAAGGGAAGGATTTTGACAAATGTTGACAACATTTTTTATATCCTAATAAAATTGTTTAAATGTAAATATTCATTGAAAATATCTGAAAAATTCATGAAGTTTATTTCATAATTTTCTGCAAAAAATTGTGGACATAATTCATGTACACAATACTCACCCTAAATGTTCGCAGTGCCAGGATTGCAGCATATTGTCCTGTTGCCCATGGAGACAGAGAGAGGAACAAAGTTCTGAATTGGTCAAAGTCAACTTTGTACTGGTCATAATAAGGTCGACTGGGATCAAATTTGTCTGCTGTGTCTACATGCTGATTGGTTCGCCAATAACAGGAAGTGAGATATTCTTCCTATGTAAACAAAATATGTAACACTAAGTGAGATATTCTTCCTATGTAAACAAAATATGTAACACTAAGTAACTAAATTAGATGATGATGATTTTGATGATAATGTCTGCTGGTGATGCATACATTTCAGGGCAGAAGCAACTGCCATACTCACAACTGTTAAAATACTCAACAATCTAGAGTCTATATCCCATGAAATCACAATCTTCAATGCTTCAAAATCAGTTTTACAAAAGCCATCCAACATACTAAACAAGACAAACCCAATCACAACATCAAAACATCTTCCAAATTACCCAGACCAACAAAACTAGTACTACAACAGACATCACTCATAACCAATATAGGACTGGAAGCAAGCCTGATGTGGAGAGGGGGTGGTTCAAATCCTTCCCTCCTCAAACATGACTTTTAGCACTAGGAATAAAGTTAAAAAACTGATAAATCCAACTATCTCACCGCCCTCTTCCCCACGATTTTACCCCAAAAGTCGCACAAAAATCATGAAAATGGAGAAATTATGCATAAAAAGGGCAATGAGGAGAATTGATTACAACAATAAATACAATAGAAGAAGACCTAGAACCATACATCCTGAAATCCAAAATTGAAGTTGCAGTTAAACATGAACCAAATAACAAAGCACCAGGAATAGACGGCATACATATAGAACTAATTAAAAATGCTAACAGCGACAGGTATAAAGTGACTACACAGACTGTTTAATGTGATATGGAAGACACAGAAGACACCACAGGAGTGGAATACAGCGGTGATTGTTCCCATCTGGAAGAAAAAAGGCAGTAAGAGGGACTGCACTAAATATAAAGGCGTATCACTCTTAATTCACATAGGAACATTTTTTAGCAAGATACTTGAGAGAAGAATGTAGGCATATATAGAACCACAGTTCAACAACACACAATTGGGCTTTCAGGAAAATAAAAGCTGTACAGATGCAATCTTCGCCCTCAAACAACTTTCAGAAAGAGCAACAGAACATTATAACCAAGACTTATATTTGGCTTCTTTGGACCAAGAGAAAGCTTTTGACAGAATGGATAAAGCACAACTATGGATAACACTACAGACATATGGAGTTCCCCAACTACCGATAAACCTATGTCAGAGCATATACGCCATTAGTCAATGCGCAGTAAGAACTAGCACAGGTACTTCTGATAATTTATAAATTTCCTCAAGAGTGAGACAGGGATGTGTGCCATCCCCCTAATGTTCATAACATACATAGATCACATCTGCAAAGTGGCAAAGACAACAGAAGAAAACAATCTGAAGAATAACTTGAATGAATTGCTATTTGCAGATGACCAAGCACTAGTTGCATCATCAGAAGAACAACTATAAAGACAAATAGACACATTACATCAAACATGCCAAACCTTTAACATGAAGATAAATATAGAAAAGACCGGAGTAATGAAGATGGGAAGAACAGAGAGTAACATCAATATATATATATATATATATATATATATATATATATATATATATATATATATATATATATATATATATATATATATATTGGAAACAACAGACTTAAACAAGTGACAGAATTCACATATCTAGGAAGTAATATAACAACAGATGGCAAGAGCAGCAAAGAAATACACATTAGATGTAGTAAAACATATCAAATGACACCAATATTAGAAACAAAAATGAAGATTTAAACACCAAAATAGCACTATTCAAAATGATTATTATGCCAATGCTGTGCTACCAATGCTAAACATGGACAACGACAGCACAAGATAAACATAAACTTGTGACAGCTGAAATGGCATGCTTAAGCAGATTCCTAGGAATATCACTAAGAGATAAGAGTGAGGAATGAGGACATTAGACAAAGAACCAGCACCTCCCCAATCTTGGAATATATTATGAGACAACAGATCAAATGGTTTTCACACATCATTAGACAGCATACCACAGCAAGCTATGCTACATAGTCACAGTGAAGGCAGACCTAGATTCTGACCACGAAAACAAGGGACCACCGAAATATACTCAGTACACACTAGGGCCATCTCCAGAAAACTCTTTCTACCCCTGACACTGAAAGGCAACAAAAGGTTTAGCGAATAGATAGAGAGATAGAAACATAGCATCATTAAGCTGAGAAATAATGGATAACAAAAGACAACAACCTGGGATCATACTAAACACGTATAAATATCAAGCTGGGATGATCACAGATGTCAAATGATACCAACCAACATATTTATATCAATATGAATGTTTAACAAAAGTTATCATCAAACTGGGATCAACACAGATTCAACAAACAGCATATAACAAATGGGAATTAACACAGTTTATAAACAGCTTATAATCAAACTGGGATCAACACAGATTCTACACACAGCATATAACAAATGGGAATTACCACAGTTTATAAACAGCTTATAACCAAACTGGGCTCAACAAAGATGCTACAAATGGCATATAATCAAACAGAAATCAACACAGATGATACAAACAACATATAATCAAACTGGGACGAGCACAAATGTTTCACAGAACTTCAAATAAAACTGAGATCAACATAGACGCTGTAAACAACATATAATAAAACTTTGACCCAAAAAATGATACACTCAGCTTATAGTCAAACTGGGACCAACACAAATGCTACACTCAGCTTGTAGTCAAACTGGGACCAACACAAATGCTACACTCAGCTTGTAGTCAAACTAGGACCACCACAAATGCTACACTCAGCTTGTAGTCAAACTAGGACCAACACAAATGCTACACTCAGCTTGTAGTCAAACTGGGACCAACACAAATGATACACTGAGCTTATAGTCAAACTAGGACCAACACAAATGCTACACTCAGCTTGTAGTCAAACTGGGACCAACACAAATGCTACACTCAGCTTGTAGTCAAACTGGGACCAACACAAATGCTACACTCAGCTTGTAGTCAAACTGGGACCAACACAAATGTTACTCAGCTTGTAGTCAAACTGGGACCAACACAAAATGCTACACACAGCTTGTAGTCAAACTGGGACCAACACAAATGCTACACTCAGCTTGTAGTCAAACTGGGACCAACACAAAATGCTACACGCAGCTTGTAGTCAAACTGGGACCAACACAAATGCTACACTCAGCTTGTAGTCAAACTGGGACCAACACAAATGTTACACTCAGCTTGTAGTCAAACTGGGACCAACACAAAATGCTACACACAGCTTGTAGTCAAACTGGGACCAACACAAATGCTACACTCAGCTTGTAGTCAAACTGGGACCAACACAAATGCTACACACAGCTTATAGTCAAACTGGGACCAACACAAATGCTACACTCAGCTTGTAGTCAAACTGGGACCAACACAAATGCTACACACAGCTTATAGTCAAACTGGGACCAATACAAATATTACATTACCTAACATTCTTACTATATTGTGTTTGTAATGAACTCTACCTTGCTATTTGTGTTTTCATACTTCCATTAAAATAACAGTTACCTTAAACAGGAAGTACAAATCCTCGAGCTCTTTACCATCAAACTTTGTGTATGTGGCCACACTGCGTAAAATGTTTCTCTTGACACTGTCTTCGATTGTCTGCATGAATGGAGTTTTGGGTCAAAGGTAATTCTATAGTAATCTTGATCACAAACCTAGCTACCAACAAATAAATTATTCAACTTCAACATACAATACATAGTTGCCATTACATGTTTGGTTTTATACCCAGGAATTATGAGCAATTATCTTTTTTTGCAGTTGCCATTAAATAGACAATGTTTTGTTTTAAGGACAGTTTCTGTTTATTAAAAATATCAAAATGGAGTTACAGATGAACAAATTAAATGAATTGGAATTTTTATAACTTTTAAAATGGGTGAAATGAGTTCAAAAATGGCTTAAAGTTCACAGAGGATTGTTTTTTATTGTACTTGAGTTCCTGCAAATGTACTTTACTCCTTTCAATAGAGGATCTAGCTGCCTACTGAGAGTAGCACTGTGTGAATGCAACTACATAGATTAAAAAATAATCTCTAGGAACCTTCATAAATGCACTTAATAGAATCCATTTCCAGTCAGGGGTAACTTAAATTATCATGAACCAAATCATTTGTAACTCAACCTCATTCAGAACCTTCAGAACAAAAACACTGGAATAAAGGTGATTTCTTACCGTTTGATCAAATCTCAATGATTTTAGACAAATAATCAATAAAATTAAGATCAACCAGGAGGTCCCATTTAGTGCTTGATCTCAAACTCCTGTGAGTTAACAGGATGTAGTCCAGAGAATGGAATGTTTTATGGTTTACAGCTTAAATATTGTCTATACAAACATTATCTACAGCAAAAAAATGCTGAGTTGATCGAACAAATAGAATATGAGACCAGCTTTGGGTGGCATGTAGAAGGTCTGACTATTGGCATATCGGATTGACCATCATGCAACAGTAAACTCTCAGTAGATGACATGTCAATATAGTGAGATTTTCCTGTTATGGAAGTCTCACAGCATTTCATCTGTACAATTACATTTCCTTTTGTGATGCAACATTCAGAGAAAACAACACTGCACATTATGATGATGGAGTCAAATGAGCTCCAATCTTGAACATCTGCTAGTTGAACATCATTCTATCTGCTATCTGCCAATCCTGAACATCATTCTATCTGCTAGTGTGTACATGGTACCCTAGCTGTAAACAGGTAGCAAGCACACTGGGACGTGGTGAAAAGCAACTTGCATTCCACAGCATTCTATTTTGTGTGCTGTCAATCATTTCTTCTTATAGTCCATGCTGTGTGACATTGGTTATCATGTTTTTCAACAGCCTTCTGTTGCATGTGCTGTCAATCCTTTCTGATATCCATGTTCTCCCATGACACAATGCCCGTTGTCAATAACCTTCTTGCAGTCTTCCACTACCTCTCTTGTCTTCAACTTGCTTATTGTCATGATGTGTTCCATCTTTTCTCTTCTCATGATGTGCCCCAAAAATGTGGACAGTCTCTTTAAAGTGAATGCGGAGAGCAGTTCTGTTTTTGAATTAACTTCTTTCAAGTTTGAACAGAATTTACTTTTTTGCTAAAAATAGTGACCAGCTTAGCAGCTCTAGCTCTGAACAACAGCATTACCTGAACCACCTTGAGTCAATGTTTCAACCTCAGTTTATTAATGTCCTGGTTATGAACAACAGCATTACCTGAACCACCTTGAGTCAATGTTTCAACCTCAGTTTATTAATGTCCTGGTTATGAACAACAGCATTACCTGAACCACCTTGAGTCGATGTTTCAACCTCAGTTTATTAATGTCCTGGTTAGAAATTGACCAAAATTTCTGATAGCTGGATTGGATTATGTCACAGACATCAACTGAATTCTGGGTAGAGATAAAAGTGCAATAGTTATATAAAACATAGTAAATTGAGAAGAGAATATTGTAAAGTAATGATATATAAGTGTCACAGACAGAGGATTAGTACATCTGCTGTAGAGAACTTCAAAAAAACTGTTGCTCAATTCTTCTTCTTCTTCTTCTTTCGTTCACTTGAAACATGTCTATATCTGCAATTCTGTCTCCTTAATAAAACTCACTGTCTTTTGTAGTTCATACAGTGTCCCATAGAGCTTTGATTCCAGTGTTGTTTCCTCTGGCCAATATGTCTGCCTCAGCATTTCATGCTCAGAACACTCTTGAAGTATATGTTTGGCACTATGTACTGCCTGTCCACATGTACACATGGCCGTGTTGCCAATCTTGAACTTTGTATACATGTGACTGCGGAGTCGGTTGTGTCCTGTTCTGAGACGTAGAATTATAACTTGTTCTGATCTGTTCATAATGTGATAGTCATCTTGTGTTGGTGTTTGTGGCTTTCTTATTGACTTGATCATCTGTTTTTTCTGGTGGTAGGTGATTGGTATATCTGGTTGATCTTCGGCAGCACCTTCCTTAGCCAGTTGGTCTGCTTTTTCATTTCCTGGTATTCCACAGTGAGAGGGTATCCACTGCATGGTTACCCTATACTGGTAAGACAATTCGCTAAGTAGTTTTTTCAAGTCTGTTAGTTTTCCAGACTGGAGACCTTGAAGCACTGACCTTGCATCTGTCAGGAATACCACAGGCTGTAGGTCAGAGTTGGAGTTCAGCAGTTTTTTAGCTGCCACACTAATTGCCTGGATTTCTGCATCATAATTATTGCAGAATTTTCCTGTCGGTGTTCTGATTGTATCTCTAGGCTTGTGTGGATATTCTATATATACACCTGCACCTCCATTCCTCACAGCATTCTGTGCTGACCCATCTGTGTATACTCTGACCCATATATCTTGTGGATATTCCTCGTCCAGGAAACTGAGGGTGACTGTCCTCCGCTGCACACTGTTCTGTTCGTCCTCGCTTAGTATTCCTTTCACATGGGTCTGAATGTATATTGGCATTCCATGCCTTTCACTCCATGGGGTTTGTTCTGGTACAGACCTTAAGGGGCTGTCAACTTCAGGTAGGTCTGTAAGTTGTCTACGGAGTCGTTTAGCTTGATGGATAAAGCTGCTTCTTTTCAGTCGCCCCATTGCTAGGTTTTGGAATTTTGGAATCTTTCCTTCATTGGATGACTTGGCATACACTGAAACTTTTCCGCTTGAATTAGTACTTTTGTGTCTCTGCGTTCGCCAAGTGTTTGCATTCTTCCCATTTTCTGCATCTCTGCTATGGGTGTTGATTTCATTGCTCCCAACATTATTCTAAGTGCCTGGTTTTGCACTTTATCTAGATCTTGTAATGTGGTGTTTGATGCAGGACACCACGCAGCTGAACCATATTCCAGGTGTGGTCTTATGCCTTGCTGGTAAACTTTACTGAGTATATTCCCACTGGCTCCCCATGTGGTTCCACTTAGTTTTCTCAGGATAGCTAACTTCCTCCTGGCTTTTGTTGTTGCTTTGTTTATGTGCTGCTTCCATGTCAGCTTATCATCAAAAGTAACTCCGAGGTATGTTGGTTGTTTGTCTTCTTTCAAGAGCTCTCCGTCTATCTTGATATGACCGGCTTTTTGTTTTGGTGAGAGGGTAAAGAGTGTAGTGCTGCACTTATCTGTGTTAATGCTGACACACCATCTATTTGCCCATAAGGTTAGGGCATCGATAGCTCTTTGTATTTGTTTAGTGGCCACTGTCGCATGTTCTTCCGTGCACCAGATCACCAGGTCGTCAGCATACATTGCCACTTTGATCCCGTGTGGTAGTTCAGCAACTAGGTCATTGATGTAAACCAAGAAAAGTGTGGGTGACAGGACTCCTCCCTGGGGGACTCCATGACGCAGTAGGACTTTCTTGCTTTTGCGACCATCTAATTGTACCCTGGCTCTTCTATTATGCAGGTATGCTTTTACCCATTTGTACATTCTTGAGCTAACCCTGCAATTTCGCAATTTCTTTATGAGCCCTTCTTTCCAGACCTTATCAAATGCTTTCCTAAGGTCTATCCATGCTGCTAGTACCAGTTTCTTATCTTGGAAGGCATCCTCAATCTCTTGGGAGAGGTAGGTTGCCTGATCTTCAGTAGAGTAGCACTGTCTGAAACCTGCTTGCTGTGATACCAGAAGGTTTTCACTTTCAAGGTACCACTGCATCCTAAGATTGATAATGCGTTCCATTGTTTTGCATAGACAGCTTGTGAGGCTGATGGGCCTGTAGTTGGAGACTGTGTTGCCATCTTTTCCTGATTTGAGGAGAGGTATCATTATTGCTTCTCTCCATGCCTGTGGTACATTACCTGTGGACCAGCTTGTGTTAAAGATTTGCAGCAGCTTTGCTCTTGCTGCAATTCCCAGGTTTCTAATCATTTCATTGGACACTCCATCAGCTCCAGGGGACTTTTTCATTTTCAATTTGGATATTGCATGCTCCAGTTCTCTCATTGTGATTGGTGCCTCCATGACTTCAGGTATAGGTTCGTCTTGTCCAATGTTTTGCTGGTTCGCTCGAACCTCCTGTTGTTTGTCTGGGCTGACTTTGACGTTATTGTCTTCTGCAAAGGAATCTGCAAAGTAATCAGCTGCATGTTTACCTGTTAAAATGTTTTTATCTTTATAAAGTGTGATCCTGGTATTTCTCCCTGTACCTTCATCATTTAGTTGTTTTACAAGTTTCCATAATTTCCTAGTATCTCTTTCTAGGTTCAGCGACTCTGTTTTTTCTTTCCAGCTGTTCCGTCTGGCTTGTAAATTGGCTCTTTGAAATTTAGCCTTTGTTTGCTGATATTTGTTGTGATGTTCTTGGCTAGGTCTGTTCTCAGCCTGCTTTCTAGATGTTTCCATCTCATTTTGCAGCTTTTCCAGTTATCATTCCAGTAGGGTTTGTAGTTTTTGCGTGCCCCCCTGGGTATGGTTTTACTAGCAGCATGTAGTATACATCTATTAAATTCACTCACTGCTCTATTGATGTCTTTGTCCAAGTTCATGTCCTTAGCTAGAACACTGGTTAAATGCTGGTACATTTTCCAGTCTGCCCTCTTATAGTTCCACCTAGTGAGCGTGCTGCTGTCCTTGGTATATTCATTGTGAATTTCCAGAAATACTGGTCTGTGGTCACTACCCCCAAGCTGCTTTCCAACGACACGTGTGATGTTCCATTCCAGGCCTGGTGAGTAGAATGCCAGGTCTGGTGTAGAGGTGGTGTGCCATGCTCTCGAGTAGAAGGTTGGTGAGTCAGCTGGCTGGTTAATAAGAATGAGATTATTTTCATCCTGCCAGCTCTCAAGTTCCTCACCTCTCTTGTCGATATGATCGTAGCCCCAGCTCTGAGAGTGGCTGTTGAAGTCACCACACACCATAAGCCTTTCTTTATCTGGAATTGTGTCTAGTGCCAATGGTTTATCATTTGGGCAGTAGTAGTTCAGGAGATGGAATTCTGCACTGTCTGTTTTTAGGTGGAGCATCTGGTATTCTGCCCCGTCCATGTATACTTCCAGCTGACATGCGCTGATATTGTTTTTAACTAGTGTCAGAATTCCACCCTTTCGCCTGTCTTTTCGGTCAGATCGGTAGCACTGGTAGTCTCTGATTTTGAAGGCTATGTCGCTGCTGAGGTGTGTTTCTTGGATACAGCAAATATTAACTTGTTCTTCACTGAGGACATTTTCAAGTTCCAATTTTTTGCTGTATCCATCTCTTTTACTGTTGACACCCTCAGCATTCCAGTGCATTATTTTTATTGGTCGTTTGTTTGTTTGGCCAGTAGCTCTATTCCCTTGCCTCCTGGCTCCTCGGGGCAATTGAGAAGGACTTCCAGTAACTGAGGTTGGGCCCTTTCGAGGTATAGGGCCCGGCACCGTCCCTGCCTGAACGTCCGCCACAGGGCAGGCACCATAACATTTATTAGATGCAGACATGTTTCCATTGTGTTTTATGCGTGGCAACCTGATTATCTGTGCGCCTTTTGGCTGGTTGCCTCCGTCTTCAGCACTCTGCTTACTTGGGCTGGACTATGGTCCTGCTCGAGTGGGAGTGCCCGACCAGTCTTAGTTTCCAGCCTCTGATGGCTGAACTAAGCCCCATCACCACTTCAAGGTTCTGGCCTCGATGGGGTGTTGCTCAATTAAAACATAATAGAAGATAGGCAGGAGCTTTTCAGAGATTATCTCGCAAACATATGTTCAGAGTATGAAAGGAAATTCGAGGCAATCCTAAGACTCATTAGTCACATTTAGAGACATTTAGAAACTGCAATGATTATGATCTGACCAACTAGCACCTATGGAGATGTCTGGACTGCAATGATTATGATCTGACCAACTAGCACCTATGGAGATGTCTGGACTGCAATGATTATGATCTGACCAACTAGCACCTATGGAGATGTCTGGACTGCAATGATTATGATCTGACCAACTAGCGCCTATGGAGATGTCTGGACTGCAATGATTATGATCTGACCAACTAGCGCCTATGGAGATGTCTGGACTGCAATGATTATGATCTGACCAACTAGCGCCTATGGAGATGTCTGGACTGCAATGATTATGATCTGACCAACTAGCACCTATGGAGATGTCTGGACTGCAATGATTATGATCTGACCAACTAGCACCTATGGAGATGTCTGGACTGCAATGATTATGATCTGACCAACTAGCACCTATGGAGATGTCTGGACTGCACTGATTATGATCTGACCAACTAGCACCTATGGAGATGTCTGGACTGCAATGATTATGATCTGACCAACTAGCACCTATGGAGATGTCTGGACTGCAATGATTATGATCTGACCAACTAATTAACTAAACTAATAATGCTATGTTAATGCTCACCTCATGTGGAAAGTCTGCTCCGGTAGAATTAGATGTATGCATTATGTTTGGTGTTGTCGAGTTACTGTTAGTTATGTTATCCATAAACTCACAGAGAACTGCCATTGCTTCACCATCTTCTCGAGAGGCTAGCAGTTCTTCTCGTTTGTTGTCTAGAATGGTCATGGCCACTTGGAATATCACCTGCAAGACAGAATGAAAATAGAGGTCAGAAAATCAAATAAGAAACTGTCAATGCTGCTTTTTTCATGCTAGGGAGTTGCAGTTGCAAGTGGCTTGTGTGATGAAGGTTGCACACCCTTGCTGTCACCATGTCATTAATGTTCAGGGTGGATTTTTAAATTTATACTCCTACAGAAAAATCCCAATCTTTACTGGAGATCAAACCCTGGACCTCACAGGTGTGAGACCAAAACTCTAACCTCTTGGCCATGCACCAGAAAATTAATAATAGGTTAGATTGTAGCAAAGCTATGACTGAACAGGCAAAAACTTAAAACTCAGTAATCAAGTTTTGCCAATCACTACAAACATAAAGGAAAACACACATAAATTGACATTACAATCAAAAGGCCTTTACTAACAACACAAGAAAGCACATGACGAGTAAAGGACGTCACTGCCAATGATTGCATCACACTACTTGTAGAGAACACAAATGCTGGAAGTCTGGAAGGGGATGAATGATAAATGGTAATATAAAAAGTGGAGGGAGAAAACCAAAAACAAAACAAATGAAAAACTGACAGAACATCTACATGTAGAAGTGACAGATGTTAAGACAGAAAGGCAGTAGAATTCCAAATGGCTGGGTAAATCAGTTTTTTAGCATGTACCCTGTCTGGTCATTTGCAAATAATTCTCTGTATGTTTATAGGTTTAGTTTCTTCTTCAATGTCCATTCTCAAACTCCCGCTGGATCTCTCTTGTAGCAGGGCAATGGTCCTACTATATTTCCATCAGGATGTAGTCCAGAGTATGAAAATATGTTGTGTCACCGTTTTCTTTGTGCCAATGGCACAAGACATCCGTTTTTGGAAGCTGTATAGGAATTAGCAAGTACTGTTTTAATTTTTCACTTATTGTCAGTGAGATTCTATCTTCTGCCAGACAAAATGTGGGCTCCATTTTCAAATTAGATTGTATTTCTAGGTTTGTCTTGTGTTCTATATAGCTAAGTCTTAACAAACTTCTGTAGCGCTTGCATTTAAAAGTCTGAATCCATTTTTTCCCGTGATTTCATTGAGTGTCCAGCTTTAACATTCATATAAAAGTATATTTAGTGCTAGCAATATGAATAAATTGATCTTTAATGTAATAATGTCTTACTTTTCCAAATCATATTCAACCTTGCCATGGCAGCAATCCACATTTCGAGTCTTAACTTAATCTCATTTCCAGAGTTGCCATCACCACATGTTTGGGACCGAAGATATTTGAATGTAGTAACTTCTTCCAGTGTGTCACTTTTTATATGGATGTTCGTGGGGTCTTGCTTGATATTATTAGTCACCAACATCTTTCTTTTATCAAAACTTCCAGTCAGATTGATGTAGAACCTTCATCAGGGTTCATTCTCAAACTCCTGCTGAATTATCTTGTAGCAGGACCATTGTCCTACTAGATTTCCAGCAGGATGTAGTTCAGAGAATGGAAATGCATTGTGTCACCATTCTATTTGCGACAATGGCCCGACACATCCACCTTCAATGTGTAGAATAACAGCTGTGTTTTTCTGCTTGCAGATAAGTCCAAGTTTTGAAGAGGAGTTGGATGCCATTGAGTAAAATTCTGCCCATTGAAATACTACACTCTATCAAAATAGGGACGAACAAACACAGAACAGAACCACAAAATCAAACGCAGACAACATGCAGCAGCAATGTTATATCTCTACTGACAAGTTAACTGTGTAGTTGACTAGATACAAATCACTGACATCTCATGTTAACAATTAACAACACAAGAAACCTATAGGTCTTGCAAAAATGCAGTGAAATAAATTCTGATGACAAATTAAAGAACATTTCCGAGGACTCACCCTTGCTCCGTCATAGAAATAAATTCGGATAACATATTAAAGAACATTTCTGAGGACTCACCCTTGCTCCGTCATAGAAATAAATTCTGATAACAAATTAAAGAACATTTCTGAGGACTCACCCTTGCTCCGTCATAGAAATAAATTCTGATAACAAATTAAAGAACATTTCTGAGGACTCACCCTTGCTCCGTCATAGAAAAAGCAATCCAGAATGTTGACAGCACAGTTGAATGGCATGACACTGAGAAATTGAAAATATTTAATTATAAATTATTCTGGAAAATATTTAATTATAAATTATTCTGACATGAAGAGGTATACATTAAAATGGCAAGAAAAAGGTTGAAAAGGTATAGGGAATTGACTTCACTGTACTCAGTTCACACCATATTTACTTCGTTCCTCTCAATGAAGCAGGACAATACTTGTTGAGCGTATCACTCACAACACGCAACTCCGTAACTTCTAGCGATAATCTCCATGAATCATAGAAAAAATTCACTAAGTAAATGTCACATGAGACTTCAAACTCATGACCTCTTGAACACAAAGTGAATGGCTTAACCACCACAACAAGGGGGATCCTCTAAAATGGCAAATAACTGAAGAAATAGAAACTATAATGGCACGACACTTTGTTAATTGTTAAACAGTAACTTGACCTTGTTTCTATGAATTTTCCTTGGAAACTTCAGCCAACATTCAAACATACATCCAAACATGGATATGACTGAAACCACAAAGAGAATGACAAATTGTGGAAGATTAAGTAAGAATACTTGTTTTACCTCCTCCCTTCCAAAAAATAAAACTAAAGCAGCAAACCAACCAGGGATTTGATCGTTGATCGGTAGCCATCTCCTCTCCCTCGCAGTCTTTACTTCCCGAATTAATCTGGTACCCATTTAAGGCTGGGTCGACCTGGGAGCCGTTGTAATCTGAAAAACATTACTGCCTCAACTGGAGAATGAACCCAGGACCACTCATATGCGAAGCCAGTGTACTAACCACTGCACTACGCTGCCCTCTTATGCACTATAGATCTTCCATTGAATGACAGAGACTCATTGCTTATCTATTAACCTTAAGCACGCTATAGACTAATGGTTTCACCAACATTTTTCCATGTCTGGAACACTGTTGGTGAAAGCATTAGCCTCTGTTGCTATGCACCCTGTAATCAATAAAGAAATCCCAATTTTCAATATTTTGGTTATATTATATTAAAGTCTTCTCCTATGACATGCCTGGAAAGAAGATAGTGGTTCTATTCTATACTCCTTGAACTAAAAGTCCAGGCCTCAGTTGCCACATAGGTACCCCATGGTACTTAAAAAAGGGGTTACTTTCTTTAGTTTTAGTTTCGTTAGTTTTCTGAATTGATCTTGTCGGACTATGGGAAAACCCATAGGTACTTGGTCTTTGCTAGAACATGACAAAGAGTATGCATGCTGATGGTTTCTGTAGCTCACCAGTTACACACATATCTTAGATGTTCCCTAAGTCGCAGTGACTTCTTTTAAGTCACTAATACTTTTTCAGATTTCTCGCTATAATTGCTATTTATCGTTCAAATGGCTACATTCTTGTTGTGGCCTCCCTGGACAGATCTGTGCCCCTCCCCCCATATCAAAAACATTGTATTTTTTCATAGCCCCCTACAAGGGAGCTCAGGTGGCACATATAGAAAATTGTGAGAAACAAAATCAATATTCTTGAAGGACAATAAGAACATCCCATGGAGATGATCAAATATTACAAACTTATGTGATTTGGGCACGTGATGAGGCACAATTTCCTTTCCAGGACAGTCCTGTGGTGAACTGTTACGGGTAGCAGAAAAATAGGAGAAATGAAAGTATAAACTTTTGTTACTGCATGTTTTCCTGTGAAGGTGTGTGGAGAGGTTTTCTATGAGCTGTGGAAATAAAGGTCGCTTTGCCATAGCAGATGCCGCGACATGTGCAGGAAGAATTTTGATTGTACCTCTGAAAGAAAAAATCATGTCCCAACTGTGCATTGAACCCGGGACCTCAATGGTCTGAGAACGGAGTTCTAACCACATGGCCATGTGCTCCACTAAAGTTACCTTACTTCATGAAAGTATGGAGTGATAATATTAAAGACTGGACTGAATATCAAAAGCATTGACAACAGAGAGACATAACATAATTTTTGTGTGGATGTTTCCACAGTGGTACCATTACAACCGTGAAGAATTATGGGAATGACTATAATAAAAAAATGTATCTCCTTTCAATAATATATTTCTTCCACTCTAATTTTCCAAGAACATCTTTATCGTCTGTAATTAAATTTTATTTGTTTCATCATTTCAACAGCCAAAAATTAAGAACGATAAGCTGACACTTCCTACGCTCAACTAGGTGGTTTCTTCAAAGCTTTATTTCATAACTAGAAGATTCTTACTCTCAGCAGCATGCAATGCTTTGAGAAGAAGCCTTGTACTCAGAGAGGTTAACTGTAATAAAATAAACATCACTAGCTAATATTATAAAACATAAGTGCACAATAACTTCAAGAATACCTCAAGAATATTGTCAGGAACCAGGCCAGTGAGATCATGCTTAACAAACCAAGTGTCTCCAACTTGTTATGCAAGTCAGGTAGATAGTCAGAGATCAAGTCCTCAAACACACCTAAATACACAGCAATTTCTGTTAAATAATGTGAGGTGTTTCTGGAAACTTAGTCAGAGATCAAGTCCTCAAACACACCTAAATACACAGCAATTTCTGTTAAATAATGTGAGGTGTTTCTGGAAACTTAGTCAGATCAAGTCCTCAAACACACCTAAATACACAGCAATTTCTGTTAAATAATGTGATGTGTTTCTGGAAACTTAGTCAGATCAAGTCCTCAAACACACCTAAATACACAGCAATTTCTGTTAAATAATGTGAGGTGTTTCTGGAAACTTAGTCAGAGATCAAGTCCTCAAACACACCTAAATACACAGCAATTTCTGTTAAATAATGTGATGTGTTTCTGGAAACTTAGTCAGATCAAGTCCTCAAACACACCTAAATACACAGCAATTTCTGTTAAATAATGTGAGGTGTTTCTGGAAACTTAGTCAGATCAAGTCCTCAAACACACCTAAATACACAGCAATTTCTGTTAAATAATGTGATGTGTTTCTGGAAACTTAGTCAGATCAAGTCCTCAAACACACCTAAATACACAGCAATTTCTGTTAAATAATGTGAGGTGTTTCTGGAAACTTAGTCAGATCAAGTCCTCAAACACACCTAAATACACAGCAATTTCTGTTAAATAATGTGAGGTGTTTCTGGAAACTTAGTCAGATCAAGTCCTCAAACACAACTAAATACACAGCAATTTCCGTTAAATAATGTGATGTGTTTCTGGAAACCTAGTACATGCTCTAACATCTACCTCTCCTCTTCACTGTTTTCCCCCTCCATCCTCCTCTTCACTGTTTTCCCCCTCCATCCTCCTCTTCACTGTTTTCCCCCTCCATCCTCCTCTTCCTTCCCTATTGTTTGCTATTAAAATATAAATAAATATGGAACAAATGGGATTTTTTTTCTTCTGCGTTCATTCTCAAACTCCGGCTGGATCTCTCTTGTACCAGGACCATGATCCATTCTAGATTTTCAGCAGGATCTAGTCCATTCAATGGAAATGTGTTGTGTTGCTGTTTTATTTGTGCCAATGGCCAGACACATCCATCTTCAGCTGGAGCAAACGGGATTTGAACTAGGTCCGTCCAGTTGGCACCTATCAGCCTTGCAACTTAAGACAACATGTTTTCCATATTCAAGTCTTCTGGGTATGAAATAAAACTCTAAAGAAACCAACCCCCATTGTATAGAGACAGTCAGAGCTAACCACACATAATTCCTGGAGATTTAAACAAGTACTCATGTCCATATTTTAAAAAAAAGTCAAATACAAAAACAAAAAAAACCAGTTCAGTTTATGGAATATTCTGTATATTAACTAAAACAGAAATGAAAAACAGGGAACGTGTTACATAAATCCCTTACTTTATGGGAGACATCCAATAATAAATAATGAAATAATTTGTGTGGGCATGTAATGAGAGACAAAAACTCACATTCACAAATTATTTTGCAAGGAACAGTGGAGGCTGGAAGGAGGAGTGGAGGGCAGAGAAAATCATGGATTGATAACATCAAGGAATGGTATGGGTGTGATTTTTTTACACTCCTCCAAATGGCTGAGGATAGAGTTGTTTGGAGAACTTTTTGTGCTGATGCCTCCAGCGTGGCACCCCTAACGAGGGGGTTATTATTATTATTACTATTATTATTATTATTATTATTATTATTATTACTACTATTATTATTACTATAACTATTACTATTACTATTATTATTACTATTATTTTTATTATTATTATTATTATTATTATTATTATTATTAATGGAACAAACTTCCCACATACCTTGATCTATCAGAGCTCCAACCACCTTGGTGTTGTAATAGTCAGGTAACAGCCTCTCACAAATGGCAGTGAGAAGCCAGAAGGCTTCCTCCTCACTGACATACAACAATAAAACACTGGTGACAATGTTCATGGCTTGACAATATCCTGAAATAGACAATATCTTGCCGTGTGTACATCTTTCAAAGAATGAAATTCTTCAGCATTTGTTATCAAGCTAGCACAAGGTGCAGTAAGAAATAGATGAAATGGAGTATATATGGAATTGAAAGAAAGCTAAAAATACACCAAAATACTCAAGTACAGACAAGGAGATACGTAACATGTGCAGAACAGCGAAAAAACAATGGCTAGAAACAAAATGCAGTGAAATAGAGGAGATGTCCATACAACAGAAGACAAAATTAATGCATAAGGAGATAAGGCTGATCACAAATAAGAAAAATCCTATTAATGGGGGTGGCTGCATAAAAGATAAAAATGGTAAAATAATATTTGATAAAACAGAAGCACTCACAAGATGGGCAGATTATGTAACAGAACTGTTTGACGACCAACGGAACAAAAAACCAACAATACACAACAATGATGGACCAGCAATACTGAAATCAGAAGTAGAACATGCAATAAATTCAATAAAATGTGGAAAAGCTGCAGGCTCTGACAACATAACAGCAGACATAATAAAAACTCTAAATGAATTTGGTGTAGATACTATCACAGAAATTTGCAATGACATATACGAAACAGGACATATACCTAAAGACCTAACATCATCAATATTCATACCACTACCTAAGAAGCCCAGGACTGTGGACTGTACAGAATATAGAACAATAAGTCTAATGAGCCATCTAACTAAAATACTTCTCAAGATAATACATGAAAGAATTAAGAACAAGATAGACATGGAGGTCAATGAAGAACAATTCGGATTTAGGAAAAACACAGGAACCAGAGAAGCTATACTGAGTATCCGGCTAGTGATAGATAAATGTATAGAAGTCCAAAAAAGTATCTATATTTGCTTCATAGACTACAGCAAGGCCTTTGACAGAGTCCAACATGAAAAATTAATCAAATGTCTTCAAGAAATAGGCATAGATGGAAAAGACATCAGGCTGATTAGAAATATATATTGGGAACAAACTGCATCAATAAGGTGTGAAAACAGCTACTCACCGTACATAGAAATAAGAAGAGGGGTAAGACAAGGATGCATTTTATCACCAAGCCTATTTAATATCTACACAGAGAATATCTTTAAAAATATAGAAGAAATACCAGGACTCAAGATCAATGGGAAAATAATAAACAACATTAGATATGCAGATGACACTGTTCTTTTAGCAGAAAGTGAACATGAACTACAAAGACTAATAGATCAAGTCAATAAATCAAGTAATGAATATGGACTGGATATAAACATTCAAAAAACAAAAACCATGATAATCAGCAAAAACACAGAAGAACAGGAGGTAAACATAAACATACAGGGAGAGAAACTACAACAAGTAAAACAGTATCAATATCTTGGACACATAGTCACAAATGATGGCAGATGTGAAACAGAAGTTAAAAGGAGAATAGGAATGGCTAAAAGTACCTTCAATGACATGAGGAAATTATTAATATCTAAACAAATTACAAACAAGTTAAAAATGAGAATTATAAAATGCTACATCTATTCCATATTAATGTATGGCTCAGAAACATGGACACTAAATAAACAATTAGAAGACAAAATTGATGCCTTTGAGATGTGGGTATATAGAAGAATAGGGAGAACATCATGGAAAGAGAAGAAAACAAATAAAGAGGTGCTAAAAACACTTAATATGAAGAAAGAACTACTAAGAGAAATAAAGATCAGGCAAATAAAATACTTTGGACACATTAAAAGACATGACACCCTATTGAAGACCTTACTTGAGGGTAAAGTCAAAGGGAAGCGAGCAAGAGGTAGGCAGAGATACAAGTGGGAGAGTAACATTACACGATGGACAGGTTACAGTCTAGCAGAGTGCACCACCAAGACAAGAGACAGGAGATGTTGGAGATACGTTGCAGCCAACCTTCGTTGCGGAGACGGCACTTGATGATGATGATGATATATGGAATTAATACGCAGATGGCACTACTTTATTCAATGTGACCTGATTAGGTCAACAGGCAACTCACATTAACTCATCAATGTTAGGGTTTCTCCATGCGTATGACAAAATTAGGTCCAGAAAACTCTCATTGACTCACCAATCTTAGTGTTTCTTCTTAGAAAACTAGGTCAACAGACAACTAACATTAACTCACCAATGTTAGGGTTTCTCCATGCGTATGCTGTCAGTACTCGTCTTAAAGCTCCGATACCTCGGTCAGTCTGGAAAGCTGGATGCTCTGGCAGAGACCTATAAAATTAATTTTAAAATATAAGAGGCTTCATCTTTTGTGTTCATTATCGAAATCCTGCAGATTAGCAGAATGTAGTCTGGAGAATGGAAATGTTTTGTGTCATGGTTTACAGATCTGCTGCAATATCTGTGCCTTTTGGCCTGACACATCCGACTTCAACATGGCTTCTGGATCACATTAAACATATATGCGCCTGACACATCCGACTTCAACATGGCTTCTGGATCACATTAAACATATATGGGCCTGACACATCCGACTTCAACATGGCTTCTGGATCACATTAAACATATATGGGCCTGACACATCCGACTTCAGTGTAGTTTCTGGATTACATTAAACATATATGGGCCTGACACATCCGACTTCAATGTAGTTTCTGGATTACATTAAACATATATGGGCCTGACACATCCAATTTCAACATGGCTTCTTGATCACAATAAACATATATGGGCCTGAGACATCCGACTTCAACATGGCATCTGGATCACACTAAACATATATGGGATGGGGCAGCCAACTCCACTCCATAACCATCTTAGTCACCTCTTATGATATGGGCCAAAACAAAGAGTGTTGCTATTCTTTGGTCCCCTTTCAGGCTCTAGCAACACACAGGCAATTATAAATTATAAAGGTTATGATGAAAGCACCAATAGGAGATCATGAAATGGCTAACCACTCACTGGTTCACACTTGCAGTCCCCAAAGGGAGGCACTCTAGTACAACAGTAGGACCACAGAACCTATCTGAGCACATCAACTATTGTGCCAACTATCAAGTATTGGCACATCTAGCATTCCGAATCACCTACTAGTCTGCCACAAAAGGGCAATTGTGCAATGTCCACTGGACTGCACCTCTTTGTTATCCATGGTTATTTTTTTATAGAAGACAAAAAAAATTAAGACAAGATGTGACAATAATGATTAATTTACAAGTGACAGGTTTACAACAAGTGACAGGTTGTAAACCTGTCCGCCAACAATCATTAGTCTCCTCATACGACATGCCTGGAAAGTAGACAGTGACCTATTCCTTGCCATGCACCATGAACTGGAAGTCCAGGACCTGGTTGTCACATGGGCATCATACGGGGGAGGGTGTGTGTGTGTTAAAGTAAAAACTTAATAGTAGAGATGAAAATCTGTGAGGGTTCCACAAAAGTATTTTTTGATAGAAGACAAAAGTAAGTATTTTTGATATAAGACAAAAGTAAGTATTTTTTATAGAAGAAAAAAGAAAGTAATTTTTATAGAAGACAAAAGTAAGAAATTGAAACAAGATGTGACAATAATTATTTTTTCACAAGTGACAGGTTGCCATCCAGCCCCCCCCCCCCCATTATTCATTAGTATATGTCTGGAAAGTAGACAGTGACATATTCCTTGCACCATGAACTGGAAGTTCAGGATCAACACATGGGCATCACGGGGAGGGGGGTGGGGTGTGTAAGTAAAAACTGAATTGCAGATATGAAAATCTGTGGGATTACACAAAAGTAAGTCTCACTGATGGGCCAGTCATTCATTATCAATGCTGTGCTTGGGTTTTTTTTTGCACGGTCCAGTGGGAAAATTGTAACTGAATCCAGATGTGCCCCGACTACAACCACAAGCAGTCTTACAATGAAGATAATAGTCCTGTCATGTCAGATGTCAATAGGACTATTCCCATACTTAGTGACTCACTGAACATGATCTGCAAAACTGAAGTAGGAGTTGTCCGCCATCAATGAATAATTAACACAATCTATAACCTGAAGGATAACCTTTATATTCATGCTAGAACATGAGGGGGTTGAGGGCAATGAGTGAACCGATACATTGGCGAGCAGTATCCTACACCCCTGATGGGTTTATAGATGATAATGATGAAATCCCTTTAGCTGTGAACAAGTATCTTGACAGCCCATGCCCTTTCTGACAAAAGCATAGGCCCTCGTCAGTTGAGTACCTCAGGTAACATTTAAATGCAAAAATATTTGCAGTTCCAAAAGAGTGTTAGAGGATTTATGGATGCATGTTTCTGAAGGAAAGTATTCCAATGCGGCAGTATCCCAGAATCACTACATCTGCCAGGAGTGCAGCATATACATGTGGGTCAAACTAGTTCATTATTCTGGACAGAATTAGTGGACCCATCTGCTTTGATGCAACACCTAGCCAAACTAGTTCATCACTCTTGCCACAACTATTGGACCCATCTACAGTGATGGAACACCTATCATTGCAAGTCACATAGGAGTCTGCCACAAAAGAACAAAGGTGCAATGCTCACTGGTCTGCATATATCCATCAACCACAGGGACTATTTGATAAAAGACAAAAGTATGAAATCAAGGCATGACATGCTGTGACAATTATTTTTTCTCACAGGTGACATGGTTCAACCCATCCCCTATCTTTCTTTGGTCACCTCCTATGACATGCCTAGAAAAAAGATAGTGGTCCTATTCTTTGCACCCTGAGCTAGAAGCTCAATCCCTGGTTGCAACATGAGTGACAGGTTTATAGACAGATATCCTACCTGTGCAGGTCCCTCTCTATCTCATCCGTAGCAATGGAGGAGTGACCTTTACTCTGCCGTACAACATCAGCATAGTAGTTGGAGTGAGTAGCCATCTTAAAATGGAAATGGTAAGCAATTTAAGCATACTTGTCTATACAATCAAAACTCACACCAACAGCTTATGCTCTTGGTGTTTTCAAAATTCTTCTAAAAACCATCTCTGCTGCTTCCATATAATCTCTTACTATTCTGATGATGTCCGACTCTGGCGGAGTGGTACAGAGCATGTCTATGACGTCCAAGGTTTCCCAGGTTCTATTCCCACCACAGGTAATCCAAACTGTTCAGAAAGTAATGACAAACTACTGAACATATTTATATTGCCTAGAAGATCACTACAGCCAACAAATTATGGGTTGAAGTCTACATCCTGAATAGGATGTGCTACAAATTTTTTTTATTTTATTCTGATTATTGGCCATAATTCACTTAATATGTGAAGTTATTATATATACCATTATATATTATCATTATTATATGTAATAATGATAAGACCCAAAACCCATCAGGATTGTAGGAGTGCCACACTGGAGTCTTTAGCACAAAAAGCCCTTCAAACAACTCTATCCTCAGCCATTTGAAGGAGAGTAGAAAAATCATGCCCAGATCATCCATGTTATTAATCAGAATTTTCTTTGTCCACCTTTTCTTCTTCCACCATAGACTGAACCTTGCAAAATAATTTTAGAAAATGAGCAGTGTCTCATTACATATCCAAACCGAGCAAGTTTATATCATTTCACCACTGCCAAATATGGTTCTTGATAACCTACAAGTTTGTAAGAATATCATTCATCTGTGCCGATACTTTACTGTAGCATTTCTATTGGTAGAGTTTTACTTGGTGTCATCCAACTCATCTCTGAAACTTGGCTTATTGGCAAGTAAAAATGCACAGCTGTTCTACACCTTTTTGACTATTTGAAAACTATATCACATAGAATGTTCTTCATCTTGCGGAATACTACTTTTGTCTGGACTACTCTTCATTTAAATTTCTTAATTCGCATTGGCTGCTAGTGCATCTCTTAGCATGGTATCTCTAAATCAGCACCAGTGCTTGCTTGGACAGAACTGAGATCATGTTCGATGTAGGGGATGGCCTGACCAATCTTAGTTTCCAGCCTCTGTTGACTGGACTAAGCCCCATCTCCACTTCAAGGAGTTGACCTTGTTGGTAAATTATACTTGTGAATGTCGCTGTCTTGTAAGCTGTCTTTAGAATTCATTGCAAGAAACTTGTAATAAATATTTGTAGCATATGCACAGATGTCATTCCATTTGTTGTTGTTAAATGACATATTTTTTCTAAAACGTTGTCTTCTTTATGAATCTCTTGAAATCTCCTCGGTTTTGAGTGAGTTGTGCAGCCTCCTCCAGCGACATATTCATGCATTCTTGGATGTCTCTTGTCCAACGATGTCTTGGGTGACCTTTGTCCCTTCTATTGCTCCCTCCAGCAGTACTCTTTCCATGCCAGTGCGCGTCTTTACATGGCCGAATGTAACAAACCAAATTCTATTGGTGCCATGCGTAAATATTAAAAAAACATTTACAAGTACCTCATTGACAGCTCCAGAGAAAACCATCCACATTTCACCTCTGTACCGATCAGGGATGCCCTTCAGAACCAGCTGGAGGGTGTCATGTGTACGATACATACACATGCCTCTGTTAGAGAAACAGATTCATGAGCCAGATTAGATTGGGTAAAGGATAATGAACTAAAATAGTGACATCAAGAACTATTTTCAACTAACAAGGGACTAGAGGTTAATGGTAGTCAAGAGAGAGGGGAACAGAAGTTATATATAGTTACAAGAAAGAAATAAGAGATTTAGTAGTCAAGAAAGAAATAGAGATTTAGAAGTCAAAAAAGAAATATAGAAATATATAGGAATAGGTGTTATTAGTACTCAAGAACTATAGCCGACCACGAAAACGATGGACCACCAAAATAAAAGAGGCAAAACACTCCACAACTCAGCACACACGAGGGCCATCTCCAGAAAACTCCTCTACCCCTGACGCTGAAAGGCAACAAAGGGAACATAGAGAATAGATAGATAGACAGTAATCAAGAAAGTGCAGGATAGAGGGTTCCAGTTAGTCTTGAAGAAGGAATAAAATGATTGGTAGTAAAGAAAGATGGAGAAGTAAATAGAAGTCAAGAAAAAAATAGAGGTTCTTAATAGTCAAGTAAGAAATAGAGGTTTCTAAGTCAAGAAATAAATAGAGATCCCTAAGTCAAGAAATAAATAGAGGTTTCTAATAGTCAAGAAATAAATAGAGGTTTCTAATGATCATGAAATAAATAGAAGTTTCTAATAGTCAAGGAATAAATAGAAGTTTCTAATAACAAGGAATAAATAGAAGTTTCTAATAGTCAAGAAATAAATAGAGGTTTATAATAGTCAAGGAATAAATAGAAGTTTCTAATAGTCAAGAAATAAATAGAGGTTTCTAATAGTCAAGGAATAAATAGAGGTTTCTAATGATCAAGAAATAAATAGAAGTTTCTAATAGTCAAGGAATAAATAGAAGTTTCTAATAGTCAAGAAATAAATAGAGATTCCTAAGTCAAGAAATAAATAGAAGTTTCTAATAGTCAAGGAATAAATAGAGATTCCTAAGTCAAGAAATAAATAGAAGTTTCTAATAGTCAAGGAATAAATAGAGGTTTCTAATAGTCAAGGAATAAATAGAAGTTTCTAATAGTCAAGGAATAAATAGAAGTTTCTAATAGTCAAGGAATAAATAGAAGTTTCTAATAGTCAAGGAATAAATAGAAGTTTCTAATAGTCAAGGAATAAATAGAAGTTTCTAATAGTCAAGGAATAAATAGAAGTTTCTAATAGTCAAGGAATAAATAGAAGTTTCTAATAGTCAAGGAATAAATAGAAGTTTCTAATAGTCAAGAAATAAATAGAAGTTTCTAATAGTCAAGGAATAAATAGAAGTTTCTAATAGTCAAGGAATAAATAGAAGTTTCTAATAATCAAGAAATAAATAGAAGTTTCTAATAGTCAAGGAATAAATAGAAGTTTCTAATAGTCAAGGAATAAATAGAAGTTTCTAATAGTCAAGGAATAAATAGAAGTTTCTAATAGTCAAGGAATAAATAGAAGTTTCTAATAGTCAAGAAATAAATAGAAGTTTCTAATAGTCAAGAAATAAATAGAAGTTTCTAATAGTCAAGAAATAAATAGAAGTTTCTAATAGTCAAGGAATAAATAGAAGTTTCTAATAATCAAGAAATAAATAGAAGTTTCTAATAGTCAAGGAATAAATAGAAGTTTCTAATAATCAAGAAATAAATAGAAGTTTCTAATAGTCAATAAATAAATAAAGATCAAATGACACAACAGATTTGTTCTCTGGACTATATCCTGCTAATATGCAAGAGTTTGAGAACGTACACAGAAGAAGAATAAGATACAAGTAAACAGAGGATTTTAAGAAACTGAGCTAAAGATGTATCACCATCATGTGCCGTACTGGCATTCTATCTACATTCTATCTACAACACTGTTTATCATCTCTACTGTTGACTTTCTGTCCTGCCATGATTTTTAACTATCCGCCATGTTCTCTCTTTGCTGTCCTCTGTCTCTTTTCTCCCTCAATTGTACATGTTCTTACATTTTACTCCAAACCTCTCCATCTCATAATGCGGCCAATAAATGTGGACTATTTATTTCTGATAAGTAGCTTCCTTTTGGTGTCAATCTTTCTCAGTACATCTTCATTGATTCTATCCGCCCATGGTATTCTCAGCATTCTTCTTAACCACATCTGGGTCCTTTAGTTTCCCACTTGTTTGTTATCTATTGCCCATAATTCACTTCCATATGATAGGAGTGGTTCTGTGTAGCACTGAAGAACTCTTTTTCTTACTTCTATTGATAGAATCCTGCTGCACAGAATGTGTTTCATTTTGTGAAAAAAATGCTGCTTTTTCCTAACATGTTCTTATTTCCTGATTCTGATGTAAATTTTTCATCGGATGATATCAGAGTTCCCAGATATTTAAATTGGTGAACCTATTTTTATTGTTGAGTCATTCACTTTAATGTTCTTCTTTGGTGTTCACTCTCAAACTCCTGTTGGGTCTCTTTTGTAGCAGGACAATAGTCCTAATAGATTTCCAGCAGGATGTAGTCCAGAGAATGGAAATGCGTTATGTCATCATTTTATTTACCCCAATGGCGAGACACATCCATCTTTAGTGGATCTTTGATGTTAAAGATAGATATGGCATACATTGAGAAGAGCAGCAGACATCACTGTAAGTCTGGCAACGTTCATTGAATTTTCTACAGAAGATACTTCACCTGCCAAAGTCAGCAAAATGTAAATCCCATAAATGTTCTTTTGCTGCCTCCATTGCTTCATCTTTTGGTGAGAGTTCTTTCTCTTCCGATGTGGAGAAAATGCTCATCAACGCAGGCTGGAAATTAACTTCTACTGCATCTTCAGAGCCTGAAAGGTTCAAATCTACTATAAGCAAGGTATTTCTAAATCATATTCTTAAATTATGTAATGATGAACATAAAATTGTAAATAGATGAAGTTTATATATTCTTATAACTATGAACAGGGTCTTCCGCCAAAATGGCAGACTAGAATGAATGTGTTCTCTTTACGGTGCTCGATTAACGGTTGTTCCTTCCCGAAAGTAATGGCAACCTACGGGTATACTGTGCCTAGAAATTTCCAATGGATTATCTTTCAAACGATATAAAGGGATTGGAACAACTAATCAAGAACACAAAGAAATATAGCGAAGCACAAAATTTGTATTTAAACACGCAGAAAACAAAAATCATGTCAACAGATATAACAACACAACAACCAAAAATCAGAATAGACAATACCGAGATAGAATGTGTGGATAAATTTGAATACTTAGGAGCAAACAACAACGGTGCAGGAGACTGCATGGCAGAAATAAGGAAGAGATTGGCAATGACATATTGCAAAATAGCATGTTTGAAAAACATGGAAAAACAACAAAATAGAAACGAAAGTGCTAATGTTACGAACTTTTATTTTTCCGGTTGCAACATACGGCTGTGAAAAATTAACTATAAGTAAAACAGCGGCAAAGAGGATCAACGCCTTCGAGCTGAAATGCTACAGGAAGATACTTAGAATATCATGGAAGGATAAAATCAGAAACTCAGATATTATAAACACACTGAATATTCCAGAGTGTTGGTTACTAAACACAATAACAAAAAGAAAACTACGCCTGTTTGGTCATATAAAGAGACATAACTGTTTAGAAAGACAAATAATGGAGGGAAGAGTACCTGGGAAGAGGAGAAGGGGCAGACCAAGAAGACGATGGACTGACGACATTAAAGATAACATGAATACATCACTAGAAAATGCAAGCCACATCGCCCAAGACAGAGAGAGGTTCAGAGAGTTCATTGGGAAGACAACGTTCTGGAAGGAATACGTCACATGACACACAATGAACATACAATTATAAGAAGATATAGTTATGAATATTTTTGTTGCATTTGTTGTCTGAGTTCACTCTCACCTAACCAGTATGATTTCTCATGTGATTAGAATCAGAGAATTTACATACATAGTGCAATGGTTTAGTTGCACCATATAGGCCTTGAACATCATTTTTGACATTCCTTTAGTTTGAGTCAGATTTCTTTGTTTGTGACAGCCCTCCAATCTGTCGATATATGCGGGAGAGTGTATCAACTCTATGCTGCGATGGTCTATTACTCTCTCTGTTGTTCGTCTTTACAGACCAATGTATTGCTGGGTGTCAGTTTCAGTGATGGAAACAGTTGTCAGTGAAATTGGACTTGGGTCAAAAAAGCATACTTGTCAACTTTCACAAGAATCAAACTGTATTTCAGCTCAAAGTACAACTAATATTCCATATTATTGTTCAATATTCTGCCCATATTCTGTATAAAGAGTACTTCACTAACAGTAAATACCAAAGCTCAACATAGTCATATTCAATTAATCAGAGTATTAATACAAAATACAGAAAATAAAAACTAGTTGACAGGCATGGTATAGAGAGATAAGTGCATACTTAGTCTAAGTATGTCTTGGATGAGATCTTCAGCCATTGGAAAACTAGTCTTGCGTAACTAGAGAGAATCAGTGGTATTTATGTTCAGCCACTGGAAAACTAGTCTTGTGTAACTAGAGAGAATCAGTGGTATTGATGTTCAGCCACTGAAAAACTAGTCTTGTGTAACTAGAGAGAATCAGTGGTATTGATGTTCAGCCACTGGAAAACTAGTCTTGTGTAACTAGAGAGAATCAGTGGTATTGATGTTCAGCCACTGGAAAACTAGTCTTGTGTAACTAGAGAGAATCAGTGGTATTGATGTTCAGCCACTGGAAAACTAGTCTTGTGTAACTAGAGAGAATCAGTGGTATTGATGTTCAGCCACTGGAAAACTAGTCTTGTGTAACTAGAGAGAATCAGTGGTATTGATGTTCAGCCACTGGAAAACTAGTCTTGTGTAACTAGAGAGAATCAGTGGTATTGATGTTCAGCCACTGGAAAACTAGTCTTGCGTAACTAGAGAGAATCAGTGGGGTATTGTCATGGGCACCAATTTGTGCCTAGCAATACCTGCATATTTATGAGCCACCTGGAGCAACGTCTTTGGGAATCTTAAGATGAGCCTTTCCTGTTGATATTCATAGGAAAATTGATGACTGTATTAGCATCACCAACATGTCTGAAGCCAATGTGTCTTCTTTCCATACATTTCATTGACAACTTCCATACTGCTATTAAGTTTTCATTGAAGATAAAAAATTCCCAGGTGAACTTTCTTGATAGATGGAACTACCTTTTAACCCACCTGTCTCAGCACATCATCATCATGTAACATTATTTCCAGAATGTTGTCATCTTTATGAATCTTCTGAACACCTCGCGATCTTGGACGAGTTGACCTGCCTCCACCAAGGATATGTTTAAACAGTCAGATATATCATTTGTCCATCGTCGTCTTGGCCGGCCTCTTCCTCTACCGCCATTAACTCTGCCTTCTGCTATCAGTCTCTCCATGATGTATTGTCTCTTTAAATGACCAAATAAGTTCAACTTTCTTGTTATAATGTTATTCAGGAGCCAGCCCTCTTCAATGTTTAATGATTGTAATACGTCTTTGTTTGTCCTTTTTTGTTGTCTATGGTATATGCAAAAGATTTCTGCAGCATCTCAATTCAAAGGCAGCTATTTTCTTTGCCACTGTTTTATTTAGAGTCCAAACCTCACAGCCATATATTGCCACAGGGAATACGCCTCTCAGCACATTAGTTTACTACAATCCTACTGGTGATCATAATTTTATTCTCTACATCTCTTCCCAACCTCCTACCTTCCAGGATTCACTGCCATTCTCTCATCTCTTTACCTGTATTGCCTATGTTATAGAAATATGATCTTCTCGTTAAAGCTCATGAGATGATGGAATTCTTCTACTGATACCTGTACCCTGACAGGGTCATCATGTCTATCCTGCTTTTACTATACCACCTCTCATGGTCATCCCATGTTTGAACTATCCAAGGAAATTTGTGGCCATCTTAGGGCTTATTAGTCATCTAGGAACTCACAGTCTAGGACATAAATCCTGAATTTAATATGTAACAAACAGTCATCATCACTTGTGATGAAGAAATAATTAAACCACCTCTTCCACCAGGACACCCTCAGCGGAACTCATGGTACCTTCTCCTCAGACAGGGTCAAACTTGACAGCCTTCCACACCTATAGTTCTTCTGTCTGTATCGCATCATCAATACAACGGGGATAATACACTTTTGAACCATTAGAAAATTTGAGCGCAACATATTTATGAAACAGGTTCCCTAACCACTCTACCACTGAACTGATAGTGTTATAAATGGCAAATATAAATAATATTAAAATGTAAATGTTTCAATATTACCTTTATCAGAGTGCTTATCTTCTGAAACACTCAACCTGAGAAAAAGATAAGAAATGTATAACTTATCTGTGAAATGAGATTCTCTCCAGATAATATTCTAAGCTGATGTAACTGATCATGGATCTCCAAATATTCAGATAAGTGTTCAGAATTGTTATGGTCTTGCTAGATCTTCAGGTCAGTTACAGAATTGTTATGGTCTTGCTAGATCTTCAGGTCAGTTACAGAATTGTTATGGTCTTGCTAGATCTTCAGGTCAGTTACAGAATTGTTATGGTCTTGCTAGATCTTCAGGTCAGTTACAGAATTGTTATGGTCTTGCTAGATCTTCAGGTCAGTTACAGAATTGTTATGGTCTTGCTAGATCTTCAGGTCAGTTACAAAGAATTGTTATGGTCTTGCTAGATCTTCAGGTCAGTTACAAAGAATTGTTATGGTCTTGCTAGATCTTCAGGTCAGTTACAGAATTGTTATGGTCTTGCTAGATCTTCAGGTCAGTTACAGAATTGTTATGGTCTTGCTAGATCTTCAGGTCAGTTACAGAATTGTTATGGTCTTGCTAGATCTTCAGGTCAGTTACAGAATTGTTATGGTCTTGCTAGATCTTCAGGTCAGTTACAAAGAATTGTTATGGTCTTGCTAGATCTTCAGGTCAGTTACAGAATTGTTATGGTCTTGCTAGATCTTCAGGTCAGTTACAGAATTGTTATGGTCTTGCTAGATCTTCAGGTCAGTTACAAAGAATTGTTATGGTCTTGCTAGATCTTCAGGTCAGTTACAAAGAATTGTTATGGTCTTGCTAGATCTTCAGGTCAGTTACAGAATTGTTATGGTCTTGCTAGATCTTCAGGTCAGTTACAGAATTGTTATGGTCTTGCTAGATCTTCAGGTCAGTTACAAAGCTCCCAGTCATCTCAGGTCAGAGTAGCTGCCCCAAAGTATTTTGCTTCAGTCTCATCCAGTGAGGCGGCTATAACTTGCCTCACAGTTGTAATCTGAACAACCTTGGATTATGTGTTCAGGGGTCTGTATTTCTTTTCCACGTATACATTCATTATTGTGGCCAACCTGATCCAAGTTCAGGTGACCCTGTAATTTGCAGTGGCCAGCTGAAAAATGATGGTCTATTATTGCCTATGAAATTGGTGGATGGGGAAATTATTCCTATCAATACTACTAACAGTTTATTTGTAAAGATCCCCACTTCTATTTAAGAGCAATTGAGTTCTTGATTCCTATATGAAATTTAAGTGGGTCAAAGGGAATGAGCACATGGACCACTGGATCAACAACCAACCAACCATATGAAATTTGAGAGAAGGGAGTTTCATAATAACTTTCTTTCAAAGACTAACTCTCAGTGATGTTCTAGGGACCAAACCCGAAATAAAGGAATGACGAAAACGGATGTGCTGGACCTCGGACGTCCTGACCACAAGTGGCCAACCAGGGTGCAAATAATCACAGTTCTACTGTGGAACTTGCAGCACACAGTACTTCACGCACGCCGGCGGAAATCACACGAAATATTTGTTGTGGTTATATGAGAGCGAACGCAGAAGAAGAAGAAGTGATGTTCAATGCTTTGAGAAGCTCAGAGAGGGTCTACTTGTGTATGTACAAGACATGTTCCACTATTTTGTATTTAGAGATTGAATCACATGAAAGACTGAAACCACTTATCTATCTTGAATCACATGAAAGACTGAAACCACTTATCTATCTTGAATCACATGAAAGACTGAAACCACTTATCTATCTTGAATCACATGAAAGACTGAAACCACTTATCTATCTTGAATCACATGAAAGACTGAAACCACTTATCTATCTTGAATCACATGAAAGACTGAAACCACTTATCTATCTTGATCTACTTTGACCATACAACCCACACAATTGCATGACTTGAATACTGCCATTACTAACAGATTCTTTTGCTGACATGCCATGCTATGAGGCTGTCCAGCTTCTTCTTTTCATTCTGTGCTTCATTTTCTCCATTAACTTTACTTGTTACTACAATATTTTAATAACACTCTTCAAACTATCTCTTCCTGATCTGTGTACACTGGTCAAACCAACACACCCATATAAATATATCAGAAGATTTTCACCCAGACCATGCTGAAATTGGATGTGTCTGGCTGAAAGGTGCTGATAATGCAGCTAAGCTGTAAACAATGACACAACGCATACTATTCTTCTGACTAAAAGTAAAGGTCAGCAACCTGCCGTCTGGGATGAAGATAACTCTTCATATACTAAGCAGCAGTAACTATTGGTTGAGGGTGGCTAGTTCCCTCCCTTACTGTGTATGCCTTCCCTAACTCATGTGTCAGGTACCCATTTACAGCTGTAAATTATTAGAGCAATTGGGTCAGGTGAGAAATTACAACACTGATATATTTTTGTCCTGAGGTGTTTTTGAATCTGGCATACTGTAATTGTGTGATAGTAAACAAGCTTACTATCTACTAGGCTACACACTACTCCATAACTCCTGACTATATCCTGCCGATCTGCAGGAGTTTCAGAACAAATGCAGAACCCAGATTGTCTAGTACTTTTAAAGAAATTTCTAGACAGTTATAGGATAAGGGGCCAACTACTTGGTTGTGTGCAAGCTATTTATAAATAATGTGAAATATTTAAGAATCAAACAGCTACTGTTAAAGGCAACAATTATGTGCCAGAGATTATAAAGGCAACAATTATGTGCCAGAGAAAGTTAAAAGCATTGTTTCTTCTACTTCATTCATTCTCAACACCTGCAGTTTAGCAGAATGTGTTTACCAGAATGAGTTTACCAGAAAACGGAATATGTTGTGTCATGGTTCACAGCTTGGCTGTGATATCTGCGTCTTTTGGTCTGACGCACACGACTTCAGCACAGCTTCTAGGTAAATGACTCTCTATGGGATCGGACAGCCAACTCCACCCCAAAGCCTTAGTTACCTCTTATCACATGTTTATCAGGCAACAATGTCTCTATTCTTTGCTCCCCTTTCAGGCCCTAGCACACAAAGGCAAAAGTTATTTCTAATTTTGTTAGTGTATTGCTAGGGTTCAAAGGGGAAACACAGAATAACAACACAAACTTGTTGTTCATGTCATAAGAGGCAAATAAAGAGGTTTAAGGCTGTCCAATATAATGGGTCAAAATGACTCAAAAGCCATGATGAAGCTAGATGTCTCAGGCTGAAAGACACAGATATCTCAGTCAAGTTGTAAACCATGACACAATGCATTCTCTGAATTACATCTTGTTAACCAGCTGGAATTTAAGAGTGAACACAGAAGAAGATGATGATGATGAAATAATCACTGTAGCTGTGAGCAGGTAGCTCTTGACAGCCCATAGTCTTTACAACAAAAGCATCAGCTCTTCTCAGTTCTGTAACTGAGGAGAAAACCAGGATTCCTATATGGTTGTCTCAAAGGTATGGTTTTGTAAGAGGGGGTTTATAGATGCATATTTAGTCCCCAAAGGGAGGCATTCAAGTGTGCCGGTATCACAAGATTACCACATCCTGTCAGGAGCACAGCACACACTTCCAGGTCAACTATCTCACCTATGACACAGATTTGTTGACCGCATCTGGCATCCCCCCCCTCACTTAAGAGTCTGCCACAAAAGGACAAATGTGCAATATCTGCTGAACCACATCTCTTCATCATCAATAGGGATTTCTTCTTCTTCTTCTTTCATTCACTTGAAACATGTCTATATCTGTAATCAATAGGGATAATTAGATAGATGACAAAAGTAAGAAACTTATACGAAAAGTGACAACGATAATATTTCACATGTGACAGGTTGTCATCCTATCCCCCAACTATACTTAGTCGCCTCCTATGACATGACTGGAAAGAAAACAGTGGTCCTATTCTTCATACCCTGAACTAGAAGTCCAAGTTCCATTGCCACACGTGTAAGAATAAGAAGAAAAAGATGGACTTCTTGATACTTCTCTAAAACATACACCATCAATAACATTTAACCATCAATAACATTTAACAATCAATAACATTTAACAATGACTTAATATAAAAAGAAAACATGCAAATAACAAAGAGACATACAAGAACATTACTTTTGTAAACCTGGTTGTTTGGATAAAAAGTCAGATATTTTTTCCAGTATGAAATTACGATCTTGAAACTCCGAAAATGTGAAGTTTGTCTATCATCAGAGAAAAAAAAACACAGTCAATAAAAACATAAATCATTTAGAATTTTGTTTTTGCATTTAAAATTAAGATAAGAGATCTTCTTCTGCATTCGTTCTCAAACTCTTGCAGATTAGCAGGATGTAGTCTGGAGAACGGAATGACACATCCGACTTCAGCACAAAGATAAGAGATGAGATATGAGCCTTTCTTTAATGAATTATAGAAATAAATGTCATTAAGTAATTACTTCCTTTTGTCTATTGTCTATCCCCAGGTGAATGATTGTTGATCGCATTCACACTTGCAGTTAAGCGTAGGGGTGGTATCTTAAGCTGTCATTTCACGGCCAGATGTGTCACCGAGGTTGATTTAATTACTTCCTTAATATCTGTTATTGTACTGGCCTCTTCGCCAAAGACGGATGTGGCAGGCCATTGGCGCAAATATAACGGTGACAATGCATTTCCATTATCTGGATTACATCCTGCTGGAAATCTAGTAGGTCAATGATCCTGCTAAAAGAGAGATCCAGTGAGAGTTTGAGAATGAATGCTGAAGAAGAAGAAAAAGAACTAGTGTGGAGTGTGGTGGCACTGAAAATAAATGCTATAGACATGTGTTGGGTGTCTGTTACAGAGAACATAAGACCAACGTGTTTGTGCATGATAGAATTCATGTATTGACAAATCAACAGGAACCACTGTTAAGTCGTGAAACTTTGTAACCTGATGTAACGGGCATGTGATATTCCTTGATGACAAAAGATTATCTTCAAGATATGGTGGAGAGTGGAAGAAGATGAGGTGGTCAGAAAAAGACATGGCTGGATCATATAAAACATATAAAACAGTGAAAAGAGTGTAAAATCTCCAAACTCATCAGGATAGTAGAGGATAGAGATGTGTGAAAATCTTTCTACACCAAATGTCTCAAAGTGACACCTCTATGAATATGATGGGTTATGGGTTTTACTATTATTATTATGGCACTTCAAGTATACACATACGTATATGTATACGTATATGTACACATATGCACAGTCTCTCACATCAGATATCAAAATATATATATGCCTATTGTTTTTCCTTCCTGTGTTTTAACACACTCTGAGATATTACAAGATAACAATAAGGAAACAATGAACCTGGTTTAGAATCCAGTAGGATATAAAGGAGGACACAGCCTCACCAACTGACAAGGTCTTTCACTTCTAGCAGAAATCATGTTGATTCATCACATTTCATTCAGTGATTTTCTAAATAGATGGTGGTCAACTTCAGGTATTCCCCACAGGAGTAGTTCCATCTGAATCAGAAAAGGGTTGCAGTTCTACTTCATTCACTCTCAAATTCTTGCAGATTCACAGAAAGTGATCCAGAGAGAATGATGTAATGTGGTTTATAGCTTGGTTGCGACTATGTATGCTGATAGTTTCTGAATCTTATTGATTGTATATCTTCCTCGTCCTAGTCCTTAACAACTATATCATCAACTATATCTCTGGAAAATTTCAAACTACTTAAATCTCTTCATAACAGTTTTATCCAGTGTTCTTGTCCAAAATATGCGTACATAATGAATTCAAAATGTCCTTCTTATCCATTGTCAACTGTCCTGAGACCTCTACTTGTGAAGCCAGTCTGTCATCTGTTTCATTAACTTGAACTCCGGAAATGACCATAGCAAAGGATCCACATTAAGTCTCTGAATGTGTGCAACTCCAATATACTTCATCCATTCATAATGCGGCCATTCATTCTGAATCTTGCGGATCATGGACTTAAATGAGTCCAGCATAATAATGATGCTAACCGCCATTGTTTCAGTCCCATTTTAGGGTAACCAAAACTGCCTCGATCCCTATTCTCATACTGGTGATTGTTGTACACTACTCTCCATGCCTTTCCGCAATGATTCTACCTCGCAGCATGGCAGAGAAACCCTACACATAAATAACCAAACAGTCAGAGGATATTCGATAAGATGGAGAGTGCTGCAGTAACAAACAGTCAGAGGATATTCAATAAGATGGAGAGTGCTGCAGTAACAAACAGTCAGAGGATATTCAATAAGATGGAGAGTGCTGCAGTAACAGTCAGAGGATATTCAATAAGATGGAGAGTGCTGCAGTAACAGTCAGAGGATATTCGATAAGATGGAGAGTGCTGCAGTAACAAACAGTCCGAGGATATTCGATAAGATGGAGAGTGCTGCAGTAACAAAATCAAGAAGCGATAACAACTATATTAATGTATAATTTTTACTGGTAACTAATATAACTAACAAATAATAAAACTACATATCAATGACAAATTTTTAAAAACATAGGATAATATAATATTGTTACTGGTAACAGAACTGAGATGTTCTCTTTTACATTAGTTTAACTATATATAAGATATATTAGTTACCAGTAACAAGATTGAATTATCATAGATGCTATCTCTTGAATGGATACCTACAGGCATAAGAGCAAGGGGTGGACCAAAATAAACACTCAGAAGAACAATACTTAGAGAAAGTAAAGCAAACAATATTCATACTATTCAAGTACTGCACAGAATTGCTTTGAACAGACAGAATTGGAGAGATCTGACCTCTGCCCTAACTTCAGCACTAAAGGAAAATGAATGAATGAACAGATGCTATCACTTCACAGAGAACCTAGCCTGATCTTGAGCAGAGCCACATGCATATATTTTTAACATTGCACAGACATTAAATATGAGAGTTACCTTGTTTTTCGTTGTGACTAGTATAGCTTTGTTAATAAGGTTTCCAGATGCAGAGTTGTCTATCCTTTCCACCAGGGAGACATCTCGCAAGGGAATGATTAGTGTGACAAGGTCCTTGACCTAACATTGAAACACGCACATCCTAGTTAGCTTCCACCACAATACCTCTCCTCAAAGATGATAACATAACAACAGCTGATAACATAATGATAATAAACAATTTGATAAGAATTATGATATGTAATAATCATCATATCACCATCATCAGATAGCATATCCTGGACAGGATGTAGCAGTCATCACAGCCTTTCAAAACTCCTAATAATCTTGAGCTAATCTTCCCGCTTCTCTGAGATGTTCATGAGGTCTTTGATATCTCGAGTCCACCTACCTCGTGGCATACCTCTTGTTTCATTGCCCTGGGATCATCTATCTAATACTAATAAATGATAATGTGACAACAAGACAAGGCATCAGGGATGTTATAGATACCTCTTCAGTAAGGGTTGGGGAAAGGTTGCCTAAATAATAATTAAGTCCTTCGCCCCTTTGTGTGTGTAATTCTTTTGATTTCATATTTTGTGGGTTTGGACTTTGTGTATGTAATTCCTTTGTTTTCATGATATTTTGTGAGCTTGGTCTTTGTGTATGTGATTCTTTGTTTTCATAATATTTTGTGGGTTTGGATTTTGTGTGTGTAATGTCTCTGTTTTCATATTTTGTGGGTTTGGACTTCTGACTAAATTCCTAGAACTAAAAGTAATGTTTTGATTTCCTAGAAGGGGGTAAAACGCACCCCTCCTGTTCTGCTAGATCATTATCAGCTTGTAACTCACCAACTGGACGTGACTTTAATGCACATCTGTCTGTTAGATCATTATCAGCTTGCCCAGGGTAGTAGATTCTCGCGATGCCGCAAAGGATTAAGGAAGTTATAGATGCAATCCATTCATAACCATTTTGTATTTATTTTTTCATGGAGATTATCTCACACATGGGATTGTCTCACACATGGGGAATTGACTCACATAAGAATTGTCTCACACATGGGGATTTGTCTCATGCAAGGGGATTTGTCTCACACATGGGGAATTTTCTCACACATGGGGAATTTTCTCACACATGGGGATAACAACCAAAAACATAAATGGAAGATACTAGTACCCCCACATGTAATTATTGGGCAGTCTGACTGCTCCATATATTGGAACAAGGACCACAAACATAAAGGGAAGAGACTGTCACTAACCCTGCTAGCAAAACACATGTAACTGTTAGACAGGTACAATCTGCCCCAGACATGCTGCTTGTTGAAAGGAGTCCACAGCGTGCACTCTTCATCACCATCAAGTTTCTCCGTTGCAGGCAGTCGGAATGCAAGCCTGTAGAAGATGTGTATCACACATTATAAAATACATTCTATGAAAACATGACAAATAAATCTATCTGTCTATCTATTTATTTGTCTATCTATTTATTTGTCTATCTATACGATGTATCCCTTGTTTGCCAGACAGCGTCAGGGGTAGAAGAGTTCTATGGAGATGGCCTTCCGGTTAATGGTGGGAGATAGTGGTTTGCCATCTCTGTTTTCCAAAAAGGAAGTAAAAGTTTCTGTGTTTCAGTGTTTTCTAGATGTACTATGTGATTTTTTTTCTGAACTGGATAGATTAGAACATGGTTTAACCATTTGCAGTCACTGAAATGATACTGTGACTGGATTAGCGACCCGACAGTATAAAAACTAGTACTAAGTAATACCACTCGTAGGAAGCAATGGAGAGTTCTCAGAAGACAAATAAATGAGGATATAATAATGTGGTACTCTTCTTCTTCTGCGTTCGTTCTCAAACTCCTGAAGATTAGCAGGATGTAGTCCGGAGAACGGAATGTGTTGTGTCGTGGTTTACAGCATTGCTGCGATATCTGTGCATTTTGGCCTGACACATCCGACTCCAGCATGGCTTTGGGTCACTGACCCTATATGGGATGGGACATCACATAACCTCCTTAGTCACTTTTACGACATTCATGGATGGTAAACAGTGTTGTTATTCTTTGCTCCCCTTTCGGGCCCGGCAACACACGGACGATAATGTGGTACTGAGATACAAACATGCACCCAAGACATACACGAACATTGTGTTCACACAAACATGCACCCAAGACAAACATGAACATTGTGTTCACACAAACATGCACCCAAGACAAACATGAACATTGTGTTCACACAAACATGCACCCAAGACATAACATGAACATTGTGTTCACACATACATGCACCCAAGACAAACATGAACATTGTGTTCACACATACATGCACCCAAGACATAACATGAACATTGTGTTCACACAAACATGCACCCAAGACAAACATGAACATTGTGTTCACACATACATGCACCCAAGACATAACATGAACATTGTGTTCACACATACATGCACCCAAGACAAACATGAACATTGTGTTCACACATACATGCACCCAAGACAAACATGAACATTGTGTTCACACAAACATGCACCCAAGACATAACATGAACATTGTGTTCACACATACATGCACCCAAGACAAACATGAACATTGTGTTCACACAAACATGCACCCAAGACATAACATGAACATTGTGTTCACACATACATGCACCCAAGACAAACATGAACATTGTGTTCACACAAACATGCACCCAAGACAAACATGAACATTGTGTTCACACATACATGCACCCAAGACAAACATGAACATTGTGTTCACACAAACATGCACCCAAGACATAACATGAACATTGTGTTCACACAAACATGCACCCAAGACAAACATGAACATTGTGTTCACACAAACATGCACCCAAGACATAACATGAACATTGTGTTCACACAAACATGCACCCAAGACATAACATGAACATTGTGTTCACACAAACATGCACCCAAGACAAACATGAACATTGTGTTCACACAAACATGCACCCAAGACATAACATGAACATTGTGTTCACACATACATGCACCCAAGACAAACATGAACATTGTGTTCACACATACATGCACCCAAGACAAACATGAACATTGTGTTCACACATACATGCACCCAAGACAAACATGAACATTGTGTTCACACATACATGCACCCAAGACAAACATGAACATTGTGTTCACACAAACATGCACCCAAGACATAACATGAACATTGTGTTCACACATACATGCACCCAAGACAAACATGAACATTGTGTTCACACAAACATGCACCCAAGACATAACATGAACATTGTGTTCACACAAACATGCACCCAAGACAAACATGAACATTGTGTTCACACAAACATGCACCCAAGACATAACATGAACATTGTGTTCACACATACATGCACCCAAGACAAACATGAACATTGTGTTCACACAAACATGCACCCAAGACATAACATGAACATTGTGACCCTGTCATACTGAAATTTGCCTGATAGCTATTGTTATAAAATGCCAGTGTGGCAACAGGGATCTGAACTTCTAGTTCAGGGTGCAAAGAATAGGACCACTGTCTTCTTTCCAGACATGTTGTAGTAGGCGACTAAGGAAAGTTAGGTGGATAGGCTGACAACCAGGGCGTAGTCCAGAAAACAAAATGTGCTGTGCTATGGTTTACAGTTCCGCTGCAAAATTTCCACCGTTTGATCTGATATATTCATTACAGCATGGCGTTCAGGTCACAGTGAATCAAACTGCACCCCACAACCTTCTTAGTCACCCCTTACAACATGCTTGGCAGGTAACAGTGTCATTATTCTTTGCTCACTTTTGCACCCCCGCTACACATAACACAAGTAAAATCTACTTTTACTAGTTGAACTTTGATAACAACATAATTCTGACATAGATCAATGACGTGGAATCCATTTGGGTATAGGGAATAGGGGAAACCTAGGAACACATAGAGAAGAGAAACAATGAAGGACTTGACAGAGATTGGAATCACATGAGGCTCAGACATCCTTGTGTGTGGTGTACTCACCCAAGGATGTGTAAACACCGCAGGGGACCATCCAAGATCTTAATTAATTGATTGGATACTTCTGACAGGTTTTTAAGTATTTAAAACATTTTTAACAGATTATAACACTGCAGACGATTCAAGAGACAAAAATGGAAGGAGAGACAAGGCTACTTTCCCTTATCGTAAGATATAATTAATTTTTGCCATCAATGCAACAGATCTTTTAGAGCCTGGATTGGACCTATCAGCCATCTGAGAAAACACAATCAAACCTAACTTGTCATTATTTTTTAATTATATACAGTGCACTACTGTATATTCTAGTCATGTAATCATATTCTAGTCATGTAATCATATTCTAGTCATGTAATCACATTCTAGTCATGTAATCACATTCTAGTCATGTAATCACATTCTAGTCATGTAATCATATTCTAGTCATGTAATCACATTCTAGTCATGTAATCACATTCTAGTCATGTAATCATATTCTAGTCATGTAATCATATTCTAGTCATGTAATCATATTCTAGTCATGTAATCAAATTCTAGTCATGTAATCACATTCTAGTCATGTAATCATATTCTAGTCATGTAATCATATTCTAGTCATGTAATCATATTCTAGTCATGTAATCATATTCTAGTCATGTAATCATATTCTAGTCATGTAATCATATTCTAGTCATGTAATCACCTTTCAGTGATTCTTGTCTCTCTTCATCTCTATCTGATGTCCAGACCTGTATACTGAAATCACAGTGCTATTGCATAATAAGGCCTGTGATAATTATGATCTACAGTTCTACTGTTTTGATGAAGGTGTTTCCAGATATATCCCAGTTATAGAGATAGTTTTACACAATGTTCACCTCAGGTCAGCACCATCAGATCTTCTTCTGTGTTCGTTTTCAAACTCCTACAGATTAGCAGGATGTAGTCTTGAATGCACTGTGTCATGTGTCATTGTTTACAGCATTGCTGCGATAGCTGCGCCTTTCTGTATGACACTTCCTACTTCAGCATAACTTTGGGTTACTGACCCTATATGGTATTGGACAGCCAATTCCATCCCATAACCTCCTTAGTCGCACATGTATGGAAGGTAAACATTGTTGCTATTCTTTGCCCACTCTCGGGCCCCAGCAACACACAGGTGACCCTCAGATCTGATACAGCTCTCAAATAAAATAATTAACAGATTTTTGTACAATAGTTTTCATTACTATGAACAGTCTCAACAAATGATCTTTCATACCTGAATCTCTCACTGCGTGCCTTTGCATCAAGGTCTCTCTTTAATACTGAAATTTTCTTCTTCTTTCTGTGGAAAACCAAAATTATGTCAACAAAGACAATAAAATCACATAAGTAAGTTCTCTGTCAACCTTGCCAGCTAGACTAAGTAATTTCTCTGTCAACCTTCCCAGTTAGAGTAAGTAAGTTCTCTGTCAACCTAACGAGTTTGAGTAAGTAAGTTCTCTGTCAACCTTCCCAGTTAGAGTATGTTCTCTGTCAACCTTCCCAGTTAGAGTAAGTAAGTTCTCTGTCAACCTAACGAGTTTGAGTAAGTAAGTTCTCTGTCAACCTTCCCAGTTAGAGTATGTTCTCTGTCAACATTCCCAGCTAGACTAAGTAAGTTCTCTGTCAACCTTCCCAGCTAGACTAAGTCTATTGTCTATCCCCAGGTAGTTTGTGATCCACTCTTGCCGTTAACCTTCACCACGCTTTGGTCAAGTGTGATTGACAAAAAAAAGATGGCTGCTGTTTGCTGTTGTCAAGTGACATCGTGCAAAATAGGCCTACCACAGCCTAATTACCGCTTGTATATAGTTCTAGTCATGCGCAATTGAGGCCGGGACATTCCCACTTCCTAAATGATTGTTGTAAAGATGTCGAGGTGGAAGATACGCGTGTTATAACAATCTGACCACATCTGCATACCGGTACGATGCCATGATGGTTGACCGTTTTTATAGACCTTTCGTTCATTGTATTTAGAATAAAATAACATTGAATCGTGGCTTAAATCATGAATTATTTAGTTATTTAGTTTCACAGCAGTGAATATACAGAATGTTGTGTTGGTTTGGGGACTTGTAAAGGTTTGATATCGAATATGTTGAAGTGGCATCAAAAAATGACTTTAGACCTAAGATCAAAGAACTATTTTACTGCATTTCTACATGTTTTATACAGTTCCCCCGGCAATATTTTGATAATTTCGCAATGAAAGAACATAAATACAACAGATTTGCGTGTGATTTAGTGTACAGTGTTGCCAAGGAATTCGATAAGTAAGGTAAGTCATTTTTTACTAATTTTTTTCTCTTTATTTGTTATAAAATATATGTTTTTTGGTGAAAAACGTCTTTACCACTTTCTCATGCATCTGGCTAATTTGCAGGAGTTTGAGAATGAACGCAGAAGGAGTCAATCCATCAAGTGCCATGCCGAGTGACGTAGGTGACCATGTTTCTCCACAACTCTCTGTCTCTTGTGTTGTTAAAAAGTTCAGTTGGTGACTACTTTTTGTGCCACAGTCACAACCCATCTAGAATTTTCTCTCTTTGTCTTCCTCTGTCTCTTCTCCCCTTGAACTTTTTAGTGGTTACGAAATGTTCAAATTTTACTTTTCTCACCACATGCCCAAAAATATTGATTGTCTGATTCTAATTTTCAGTTTGTCGTTTTACTCCAACAAGAAGATATAAATAGTTTTAGTTCAGTCTTCCTCACTTTCATCTTATGCTATCTCACTTTAAACTACATCGCAGCATTGATTTTAAATTATCTCACTTTATATTACATCACACTATTGATTTTACACTATCTCACTTCAAACTACATCACAGCATTGACTTTACACTATCTCACTTCAAACTACATCTCAGCATTGACTTTACACTATCTCACTTTATATTACATCACAACATTGATTTTACACTATCTCACTTTATATTACATCACAATTTTACACTATCTCACCTATATTATATCACAACATCGATTTTACATTACCCCAAACATGCTACACCTTCCCATGAAATCCATCCATTAGTCCATAACTCGCGAGGGTCCTAGGGTACCATATTGGATGCATCATCACAGTCCACTGTTGATTTCTATTTTCAGCGATGTGGATGAATGAGGAAATATTTCAACCTGTCTAATCTTTCATGTTGTCTGTCCATTATTTTATTTTATCTCCTATGCTTCTTCCACCTTTGACTGTTTCCTGTAGTATAGTTTTTTTTACAAGGAATCTTGTTGTCATACATGTCCAAAAAAATGCTACTATTTTTGTTATTTCACTATTGAATGTAATAGTTCTTGTTGACCTGTATACATCTCTATTTTATTTTGTACATACACACTTGTCTTAAGTTCTCTACAGAAGTTGCACATAATTCATCTGTAACATTTGTATTGGAAGGCCTGTAACATCTCTCTATGTCCGCAGTGAGTCTCCAACTCTAACAACCATACAGCACAACATAAAGCACTAGTGAGTTACCGTATACAGTTTGACTTTCACTGTAACACTGACGTTGCTTTGCAAGTTAGATTTGGCTTTGACATAGCAGCTGAAGCAACTTCAGTGTTAGCTTTAACCCTCCAACCGGGTATCCTGTGATTTCCCCGTTCAGCACCTACTGGCTTAATTTTATGCATCCTGCGATTTCCGCGTGCTCGCAATTATTTGTTTCTTTGCATTGCTATCCCGCGATTTACGCGTTCACGCTTTAAATTGATATAGATTCCCGTCAGATGTCACGTGTTATCGCTTGTGAAAGGAATTCACGTGCAAAAGAGTGCTTTGTTCACTAGCAATAAGATATTTGGTTTGCGTTGTTTGTGTGTTGTATTGACTGCTGTAATAAATAACTGAGGATGAGTATATGTATTTATAATACTGATAATATTTAGAATTTTGCTTTGAGGTAAGAGCAGAGTTGCTATATATGTATTTGAGGTAAGAGCAGAGTTGCTATATATGTATTTGAGGTAAGAACAGATTTGCTATATATGTATTTGAAGGACAGTAATGAAATTGAAGGGGAATCTGATGATGATAGCGATTACGTGCCTGCCAATACATTTTTTTAAACAAAACTTCCGGAAATAAATACGCTGTCAGAGGGTTAATTCTCATTTTCCATCGCAGTACATGCAGGATCCGAATGTGAACCTGAAAGAATATACACACATGACATACTATCTCACAAATACGCAATACATACAGACAAACTCATCGCAATAATAAACTTCTATCTTGTTCACTACAATCTAAACACAAACACCTACTTTGCTGACATTAATCTCACTGCCAATGACTTGTCTTCCTCAAAGCCAGGTTCTTGCATCAACCTACAAGAACAATTTATCAACTTCAGGTCATCACAAACATTTTATAAGTTGAATACACAACAAACTAGAAGATATTAATCCACTCTTGCTTATGCAATATTCTGTTTTGGAGAATAAAAACTTATTCAACATTCTGTCATGAAATCCAAAACGTATTCAAAATTCTTAATATGTAATGTTTTATTATGATGAAATTAAAGACTTATTCAACATTTTGAATATGTAATGTTTTGTTGTGAAATCAAAAACATTCAACATTCTGAATATGTTATGTTTTGTAGTGAAATCCACGACTCTTCTTCTTCAGCGTTCGCGCTCAAATAACCACAACGAATATTTCGTGTTATTTCCGCAGGGGAGCGTGAAGTACGTTGTACTGCAAGTTCCACAGTAGAACTGTGATTATTTGCACCCCGGTTGGCCACTTGTGGTCAGGACATCCGAGGTCCAGCACATCCGTTTTCATCATTCCTTTATTTCGGGTTTGGTCCCTAGTCCGTGACAGCCTGTGTATCTGTCGCCGGGCATGCTGGTGTGTAGTGTCTCTTCACCAAGACGCTTGCCGATCGCGTCTATCTGGTATGAGGTGTTCCACCGTCTATTAACCCATCTCGTGTACCGTTAAATTCTGAATATAAACCCATCCGATTGTAGGCCGATAACCTAACTATCCCTTCCCAAAAGTGGAGAAAGTCGAAAGTCCGACTATAGACCGACATCCCCAACTTAACAAAGCCGGCAATAATGAACTTCATCATCATAAGAAAGAACCTACATGCTAAATGGAAATTAACACAAACTTTTGCAACTCTAAGAAAATAGCATTCCTTTCATTTGCTTCACTCACATAACTTGAATGAATCAAGGAATGAAACCCCGGTGGCTGTATTCTGGAACAATATATCCGAAAATAATGAATACCCGTAGGCTGACTTCCCTATCCATGACTATAGACAGTTTATGAGGTGGCGAGACTTTGGGGAACAAAGTTTTTCCTGAATGAATTGTCTGTGTTGGGTGTCTGGGCCTTATGACGCGGAACAGCGCTAGTGAATAGTAATTACTATGTAACTATTATGTCACCCGCTTCTGACAGTGACGTTTAAGTGGGAAACGATGAAAGGCAAGACAGCGATGAAAGGCAAGACAGCGAGATCACGTTTGTTTTTATAAGATACAGAAGAGTTTGAACTTTGTTCCTGGTTATGTTTACCGTGTGGGGAGAATAGGGTAATAAAATAAACATAACAGAGGATTGTGAAATTGATCTCTTCTTCCACTAAATGTACGGTGGTTGGGGGAGGGAATCAATTACGGCACAATTTTACTACAAAATGCCTAAGATGTGTTGTGATTTGGAACCTTGCATCAAATCTTCTATAAAGAAAGATTGCATTTAGTCACTTATCTGAATGGCATCACATAATGTGAGGGAAACTAGGATTGGTTGAGCCAATTGAAATGGGTAGGGCCAGTAGTCAATCTGTGGCCTCAGTGGGCTGGACTAATTAACAGAATATAAGGCTGACTTAGCTAGCCAAGAATACTGCACAAGTAGTTTAGCTTCAGTTCATACATTTTTATTGTTATTGTGATTTTATTCCCGTAAGTGTAAGCGGGAAACGGGAAGATGAATGGATGAATGGCCAGACAAAAACATGCCAGATCATGTTTGTTTTTAAAAGATGCAGAAGAGTTTGAACTTTGTGTGACCTGTATGTTTACCTTATATGGTAATATAAACTGAGGCACAGCTCAGACAGTTTCCACTATTGATTTCTTTCCCCCATTCCCCTCCCTCCAACACTGCCTAAGCGGCAAAGTTTTGGATGTCAAAAATGTGAGTGTTTGTGCAAGACTGTAGTATGAAGAGTAAGACCTCTGTACAGAATTAATTAGGACTTCATTCTATGTTTCTGATTATTGTCTTGGTCAATATTTATATACTTGGAGTCCCATGTTAAAAAATGGCAAGACCGACCAGCGACATGCACGGAAATACTCAAAAATTGCCTTTGAGGTGTTGTTTTAAATTTTCTGTACACAGGTCTTATAGCCTAGCAGACGGTCAGTAACTGTTGTAACATTTGCTTTACCGCAACAAGAAAGTGTGTGACAGTGTTTAGATTACTGGTAGTTAGTGTTTCCCTACACAAACAAGACTAGGCTACCCATCAGCTTAGGCTATGGTATTTCATTTGTTTTTTTCCACAGACCATTACCGTATATTGGTCAATAAATAACATCAGATACTGGTATACTTTTCTGACCAATTTCGATGATCAATTGAAACCTTTATGATAGAAATATATGTACTATAAACGGTAAAAAAAAAACGGTAATACCCATTGCTAAAAATAGCATTTCCGGGAAATTTTGCTAAAAAAAATGGCAGCGTGTTGGAAATAACGATATAGACCTAGTGAGTGAGTTTTTATCAAGAAATATAGGAGATTTTGAAGGAAATGTAATTAGAGGCCTAGCATTATGGTAAGTACGCTCTAGATTGCTGGTGAGCCCTAGTCATTTTATCCTGGCTTAATATATCGGGACATGAGACTGTAATCTTTTTTTAAGTGTTTTTCTCCATTTTTACTGTGATTTGGACGTAATTTTTTTAAAATTTGATCTTACTCTCGAAAATAAGCCTAGGAGTATGAAGTCATCTCTGTTTTTTGTCCAAAAATTCTCGGGTTATACACGGAATTTAACGGTAATTGGACGTACTCTGCCTGTGTCCATCGGGTACAGAACTGTTTCTCATCCGCGAGCCTGGTTACGTATGAGGAAGAACTCGTCTGATGAGTTGGACCCTGGCTCATTCGCCCTCCTACCCGAGGCATCATTCACAGACATCGTGAACCCTTGTCCAAGTTCAAATCTCAACCACGCGTTTGAGAGCAAGGCGTTCTAGAGCTGAGCAACCTTGTCCCAATAGCGCCTGAGACCATCAGGTACTGAACCCTTTCTCTCTGCAAGTGTATTTCCGGTATAGGAAATCTTGACAGTAGATTTGGACCAGGGCTGCCACCGGTGTCCCTTTTCTGCCTAAGCCCATCGGGTACAGATCCCTTTCTCTTCACGAGCTTATTTCCGGTTTAGGAAGGCTCGATGTTAGAGTTGGGTTAGGTCTTCTTGCTTTTCCAAATGCCCATGATTGGGTATGGGTCTCTGCCTATAAGGAGCACAGGTAACTAGAAGCTCATCTCGAGCTAACAGAGCTTGTAGTTCCCCTTTCCTAGGAACTTTTTCTTTTCTATTTGCAGTTCGCGCTGCCCTCTGGCGCTGTTCTGCCTTTCATTGTGTCATTGTACTCAGTATGACATCTATTAGTCTCTTGACATGCCATCAATCTCCACGTACCTTTTACATTGGCCGCCTCCAATGTTCAGAGTCACTGTATGTCGACAGTGTCACTGTATGTGGTGATGCAAATGGTGTCGGAGATGTTGTCTGTCTCTTATGCAGTCAAATTTCTTTCCATCTGCTACCTCCACATTCTCAGACACGATCCCCAAATGATGTGGCCAGAACCAGCTCGAGCTGCTGTATTTCTGTTTCCAGGGTGCACCGAGAGGAGGTACATTTGGTATCTTGGTTATCTGCTAACCCTGGGTCCGCCTAGAGCAATGCGTTCCCTTTGCACCCCAAATCCACGACTTATTCAACATTCTGAATATGTTATGTTTTGTTGTGAAATCCACAACTTATTCAACATTTTTATTCATCCATTAAAGCCATGGAAAGGTGTCTAATACATAAGATGTGTGTTGTACATCATTGCTGCCATAATCATAGATTATATTTCTTATAACACAACACTAATACTATCATCTGGCAAGACAGAAGTGTGGCTACCACTATTATCAGCCAACACAGCGGATTGCATTTTGCTAACCAGGTGGAGTTTAGAAAAGAATACTGAAAAATAAGAACAAATAGTGATGACCTGAAGATAGACAGAAGAATTCTGCAGTAAATTATTCAGTCTATTAAAGCTACAGAGAAATGGTTTAATGATAGACAGAAGAATTCAGCAGTAAATTATTCAGTCTATTAAAGCTACAGAGAAATGGTTTAATGATAGACAGAAGAATTCAGCAGTAAATTATTCAGTATAGTAAAGCTGCAGAGAAATGGTTTAATGATAGACAGAAGAATTCAGCAGTAAATTATTCAGTATAGTAAAGCTGCAGAGAAATGGTTTAATGATAGACAGAAGAATTCAGCAGTAAATTATTCAGTATAGTAAAGCTGCAGAGAAATGGTTTAATGATAGACAGAAGAATTCAGCAGTAAATTATTCAGTCTATTAAAGCTACAGAGAAATGGTTTAATGATAGACAGAAGAATTCAGCAGTAAATTATTCAGTCTATTAAAGCTACAGAGAAATGGTTTAATGATAGACAGAAGAATTCAGCAGTAAATTATTCAGTATAGTAAAGCTACAGAGAAATGGTTTAATGATAGACAGAAGAATTCAGCAGTAAATTATTCAGTATAGTAAAGCTACAGAGAAATGGTTTAATGATAGACAGAAGAATTCAGCAGTAAATTATTCAGTCTATTAAAGCTACAGAGAAATGGTTTAATGATAGACAGAAGAATTCAGCAGTAAATTATTCAGTCTATTAAAGCTACAGAGAAATGGTTTAATGATAGACAGAAGAATTCAGCAGTAAATTATTCAGTATAGTAAAGCTACAGAGAAATGGTTTAATGATAGACAGAAGAATTCAGCAGTAAATTATTCAGTATAGTAAAGCTACAGAGAAATGGTTTAATGATAGACAGAAGAAGAAAATGTTGGAACATAACACCTGCAATACTATGTCTGCAACAAACAACACTAGGTTTCATATTTCACATGATGATATGTCTGCAACAAACAACACTAGGTTTCATATTTCACATGATGATATGTCTGCAACAAACAACACTAGGTTTCATATTTCACATGATGATATGTCTGCAACAAACAACACTAGGTTTCATATTTCACATGATGATATGTCTGCAACAAACAACACTAGGTTTCATATTTCACATGATGATATGTCTGCAACAAACAACACTAGGTTTCATATTTCACATGATGATATGTCTGCAACAAACAACACTAGGTTTCATATTTCACATGATGATATGTCTGCAACAAACAACACTAGGTTTCATATTTCACATGATGATATGTCTGCAACAAACAACACTAGGTTTCATATTTCACATGATGATATGTCTGCAACAAACAACACTAGGTTTCATATTTCACATGATGATATGTCTGCAACAAACAACACTAGGTTTCATATTTCACATGATGATATGTCTGCAACAAACAACACTAGGTTTCATATTTCACATGATGATATGTCTGCAACAAACAACACTAGGTTTCATATTTCACATGATGATATGTCTGCAACAAACAACACTAGGTTTCATATTTCACATGATGATATGTCTGCAACAAACAACACTAGGTTTCATATTTCACATGATGATATGTCTGCAACAAACAACACTAGGTTTCATATTTCACATGATGATATGTCTGCAACAAACAACACTAGGTTTCATATTTCACATGATGATATGTCTGCAACAAACAACACTAGGTTTCATATTTCACATGATGATATGTCTGCAACAAACAACACTAGGTTTCATATTTCACATGATGATATGTCTGCAACAAACAACACTAGGTTTCATATTTCACATGATGATATGTCTGCAACAAACAACACTAGGTTTCATATTTCCCATAAATGACCCACAAGCCACTAGTCAACAGAAAATTAACCCACTTACTGCTTCATTGCCATGTTGGCCAGCTGCTCCATGAGGTTGAATGTTTCGTTGCTGTGTAGTAACATTGAGAAATAATGCTGAAAAATAGGAGGTTATAAACAGATACAAAGAACAAATTAAACACAACAGCAAGTATAATATAAGATAAATATATTGACTTTTTTTAGTCATTTAAAAGAATTTTCTTCTTCTTTAACAATAGCTGAGCTATGTCTACATGGCAAGTCTGGTTGTCTTGATGTTTCTGTATTTGAAAGATCTTCAATAGTCTCATACAATTTACTATGTATTTGTGTCAGTGTAGGTCACTGTTCAGGAGTGTACAACTTGTTTAATATATTGTAGGGCATGTTCCGCTGTCTGTGCTACCTTGCCTGTGTGGCAGGCAACCTGACCTCTAGTTCAGGATGCAAAGAATAGGGCGACTGTCTTCTTTCCAGACATGCCCTATGAGACCACTAAGAAAAATTTGGAGAATATGCTGACAACATGTCACCTGTGAAAAAAAAATCATTATTGTCATTGCATGTCTTGTCTCGATTTCTTACTTTATAAATTGCTCCCCCCCCCCACCAAAAAAACAAAAGCATTCCATTTCTCTTTGATATTTACCATCATCATGTTACAGTTTTGGCCCATTACCCTCAGTTCCTATCCTGTGGTTCTCCTCCAATTTTTAGTAGGTACCTTTCCAGATGATAGTATTATTGTTGCGCTATAAGAAATCTAATCTACTACCCATGACGATGATAGCTGCTACTCACAAGAGTCTTCCACAGTATGAACAAGGAGTCACAGGCCAACCTTTTGTCATAGCAGTCATCATGATAAACCCCCATAACACAACCATGTGTTTGAGTGAGCAAACCTGTGTTTGAGTGAGCAAACCTGTGTTTGAGTGCCTCTCGCTTACCCCTTTAACCGTTTAGCGAGGGAACTAATTTTTTTTAATTTACCCCCTTATTGCTAAAATGATTTCACTCTGAAATAGAGTGTATTAGTACACGGCAACCATTTGAATATTTTGTAATTTTATCTCCAAAATATAAAAATCATTAATTTGTCACGATATGATCCTACACAATCCCCAAATGTGAGACCTGCTGTTCTACACATTTGGCCATGTTTTCCACATTTTATCTGTCTATATTCCTCTTTTTATCCTCAATTTTTCAGGACTTCTTTAACCATTTGCTTATGTTTTCCCTGTGATTCTGACCACAGCATCCCTAGCATGCTGTTTGCCACAGAAGAATATGTTCTTAAAATCTTATAAGAAAAGTGTCTGAAGATGCTCTTTAATATCAAAAGATTACTTACATTTCCATCTCTTGTGGAGACTTTGACACTGTCTGGAAGCAACATGTTGTTGTCACGTTCTAGCATCTGAAAGTACAACAAGAAAAATAACATTTTAAAGTCTAAAAAGTTATCAATAAAATGACCATTGTTGATCTTCTGCGTTCATTGTCTTGAGCTAACAGAGCTTGTAGTTCCAATTTCCTTGGATCGTTTTCACTTTCTATTTGCAGTTAGCGCTGCCCCCTGGCGCTGTGCTGCCCTTTCATTGTACTCAGTATGTTGTCTTTTCATCTCTCACTATGCATCTACCTTTTCATGCCTTTTTCATTGGTCATCCCTCAAATGATTGGACTGGACTGACCAGCGTCACTGTGTGTTGACAGTGCCATTGCATGTGTTGCACTAGTGGTGTCTGAGATATTGTCTGTCTCCTATACAGTTAAATCTCTTTCCATCTGCTACCTCCACATTCACGGACACGATCTCCAAATGATTTAGCCAGAATCAGCATGAGCCACTGTGCTTCTGTTTCCAGGGTGCACCGCAAGGAGGTACATTTGGGATCTTGGTTATCTGCTAACCCTGGGTCCGCAGAGAGCAGTGTGTTCCCTTTGCACGCTGAACATTGATTGTAACTTCATGTTTCTATTAGAGAAAAAGGACAGATGGCACAATTTATTCTCTTGTGTAGCAGAATATATAATCTGTGTGTTGTTTGGGCCTGAAAGGGGGAGCAAAGAACAGCTACACTATTTACCATCAATGCATGTCGTAAGAGGTGACCAAAGAGATTAAGTGGTGGAGTTGGCTGTTCATCCCATATAGCATCAAAGTGGCGCAAAAGCCATGCTAAAGTTTGTGGCAGGACAGAAATTGCAAAACTATAGAAACAATGCATTCTGTTCTCCGGACCACATCCTCCTAATCTGCAGGAGTGTGAGAACGAACGCAGCAGAAAAAGAAGATATAAACAAATGAAATCATTTTGATGCGGCTGTAGGATTATAACAACAAATGATGAAACAGACAATGATAAGAGATATACAAATGATCTTACGGTAATGTCTGCCCATCGAAGGATAAGCTTGGCTTCTTTTCCCATGAGGAATGAATAAAAACATAGATGGTTAACGCTAAGGTACATCCATCCCTGACGAGGGATGTTGCTCTTCCAGTAACTACAAGAATAATCTGATGGAGGAAACAAAATCATATTTAGATAAACAATTGTGCAGTTTTGCTTATAATTTTAATACTTCTTCTTCAGCGTTCATTCTCAAACTCCCGCTGGATCTCTTTTATCGCACTATGATGTTCCTACTAGATTTCTAGCAGGATGTAGTCCAGAGAATAGAAAAGCATTACGTTGCCATTTTATTTGCGTCAATGGTCCGACACATCCATCTTCTGGTGGTATTTTTAATACAAAACAATTGTAATTTCATCATCATCAAGTTTTTTTCTCCTTGTGAAGCATTTCATCATCACTACCTTTTTTCTGTGATCGTGTTTTGCCAGGACCCAAAAGGAGAGCAAAGAATAACAACACAATTTGGTGTAGAGTTGGCTGTACCATCCCATATAGGGTCAAATTGATCTAGAAGGCACACTAAGTCTGATGTGTCAGGCCGAAGGCGTAGATATTGCAGCAAAGCTGTAAACCATGACAAAATGCATTCTGTTCTACAGACTACATCCTGCTATGCTTCAGGATTTTTGAGAACGAACACAGCAGAAGAAGAAGACTATCTTTTTGAGAAGCATTTTGATCATCAAGCATCCACTTATCTCTATTTTCTCCAAAAACTGAAATAAATAACTCATTAAAGAAAAAAGTTATGCACATTTAGCTAGCGCATACATAACAGAAATTCTTCTTTGTAATGTCCATGTTACTCCTCCACATGAAATTGCCAAACAAAAAAAACCACTGCATTATCTGGTATTCATTTATCTTTATTGTCTCCAAATTTGAAATAAATAAACAAATAAATAGCAAAGTTATGCACATTTAGCTATCAGATGCTGTAATGTCCATGTTACTCCTCCGCAACACAACAGTGCCATAAATAAACCCCGCTCCTCAATCTAACATCCATTTATTTTTTCCAAATTTAACATCAATAAAATAAATTAAATAAAACAGTTAAGCCAAAAAGCAAACACATTCATAAAAACCACAAATCATAAAAAAATAGCTGGGTTCCAGGGGAAGTATGCATAATTTTTCTCTGGGAAGCTACAGGTTAAAGACATCTCTCAAGGACTGCAGGTTTGACCAAAAATCTTAGGAAACCAGACATCGTGACTGCCCAGCCTGGCTTGATCAGATCAGCACTGATATTAAAAGCTTTGTACAATGTAGATGATTCAAAAGAGACTCCCATCGAGGCCAACTCTTTGAATTGGAGATGTGGTTGGTCCAACAGTTCTGCCCAAGTTAAGCACAGGTGCTGAAGTCAGAGATACCAGGCTGAGAGGTGCACCAGCAACCATGGCATAGAGCAACATGACTAGATAAATTCTTCAAAAAAGAGAGAAAAATAACAATAGATCAGACTATTTTCCATCATCTGAAGACTACTTCATTCCTGTTCAAACTGCGACAGAGCCAGGAATGGACTCTACCCATCTGAGGGATCACAAACACAAAGCCAAATTGGACCTTTTTTTCTATGCCGTGCTCATCTTTTCTTGCAAAGAAGGAACATCATTAACTTGATATTTACACAGAAGGAACATCATTAACTTGATATTTGCAAAGAAGGGACATCATTAATTGATAATTACAAAGAAGGGACATCATTAACTAGATAGTTACAGAGAAGGGACATAATTAACTAGATAGTTACATAGAAGGGACATCATTAACTAGATAATTACATAGAAGGGACATCATTAACTAGATAATTACAAAGAAGGGACATAATTAACTTGATATTTGCACACATGCACAAAACTCACGGTTGACAAGTTTCTCCTCCTTGGGCATGTTAAAGTATTTCCTAAACTTCTTTGTCGAAGTTCGAAGATCTTCAATTTCATCATCTGCACACACAAAAATACAAATAAATGATGTAATTTGTATAGAAACTATTAATTTGAAAGCATCACATATAAAAGTATCACATATATTAAAAAAATGAATAATGATAGTAGTGATTAAATAATCCCTTTAGCTGTGTTCCAGTAGCTTGTCTATAAAAAAACAACAACTAACAAATTAAAACAACAAAATCAATCTGCATTGAATAAAACATAAAAAGCAACTTCTATCAAATAAAAACATAAAAAGAGACACCTAATTCTGTTATTGAGCTACAAGTCTATAATGAATGAACATACAAAAACTAAGAATATACCAAACCTTCTTTAACTGCATCAACATTGGCCACCAAACTTTCAATTTTGCACTTGATGAACTCGGTGACATCATCATCATTGTCAAAAGCAGCTGAAATGTTGTTTCAAATAAATATTTTAAATACTTTTTAAATCAGTAATATTACATGGGGTCAAGGTTTATAGTATTTTCTTTGTTGCTGGTTTGTGGTATTTCTTTTTTGTTAGCATTATAACTATTGCCTTCTTAATTTTGCTATATTCTCATAATATAAAACAGAGCGTTAGCTAATATTGTATTAATTGTGCTGTTTTCATTTTTGTTAGAACTTTAGATAATATTGTGTTAATTTATCATCATTTTAATATTGGTTAGTACTATATCTATTACTGTACTCATTTTGCAGTGATTCCAATTTTGTTAGTTCTTTAATCGTTGCTGCAATTCTTTTGTATTGCTTCCTTTAACTCTATTTGTAACTTAGTATTATGTCACTGCTGCACTCATTTGTTTGTTAGTATTCGCTCTCAAACTCCCACTAGATTTTTCCTTGTTGCATGATAATGGTCGTACTAGATTTCCAGCAGGATGTAGTCCAGAGAACGAAAATGTGTTGTGTCACCATTTCATTTGTGTCAATTTTATTTCCGTAACTTTCTCAAACTTTGACCTATCACTATTCAATATGTCTTTATATGTGTGTCCTGTAATGTTATCTATACCATTGTTTATGAACCAGTGCTGGTCCATGAGCCATCAGTGACTGGTATGGAAGTCCACATAACGCTGTTGTATATTTCAAACAAATAAAATAACACTTCATCTGTCACATTACAAGTTCACAAATTTAATGATCCATACATTTTCAATAATAATTATTATTACAAATGTATTTTTCTATAATCCCATGCATGACCTTTGATCCTCAGCACCCATGATGGCTCCGAGTATATTAAGAAACAGATTGCTGGTGCAACAAAAAAGTTTAAGAAGCATTGATCTATGCTAACATTTGTTATTGACATGACTTACGCAGGGGAGACTGGTAAGAGGCTTGTAGACCAGTTCTGTCAACATCTACATGGTATTAACTACCAGTTAGGGACTCTGGATGCTGCTCGCTTCAATGAAACAAACCATCTGGGTGCCTGGGATGTCCAGGTTACTGCCACTAAATTGTGCTACATGAATGACCAGATTAGGTATGTGCTTCAGGATTGGTTAATCCACCAATATGGTACTTTATGGTCTTTCTGTTTTAACATCTGACATTCCTACATGTAGATGTCCTGTTATGTTCTGTCATATTCCCATTCATTTTATTTCACCTTTGTTCATCTAGTTTTTATATTACCATTCATCCCCTAAAGGATTCCAGCATTTGTGTTCTCATCTAGCATCATCATGTGATCATTGGCAGTGCTGTCTTTTATTTGTTGTGTGTTATGTTGTCTTCTTGATAAAGGTCTTTTGGTCGAAACATCAAATTGTATGTGTTTCGTCACACTCTATGTGCCACCTGTTCAAGCCCATAGAAAAAGGAGGGAGAGTTTTGAAACTCGCCACCTCCAATCAAAACAGAACATGACTTTTAGTATTAGAAACGTAAAAAAAGGGTAAGTAAAACACCCACCTCCCAGCAATTGTTCACTAAAAGGTCATCACAATTTTCAACTTTCATTAAATAGAGGAATTTACACCCGAAAAAGCATTGAATGACCTTTATTATTTTAAGGTAACCCCCACACCTTTACGGCAAACATAACTATGGCCCTGCACCTGTTGATGGCAGAATCACTACATATACATTGGCAGTAAGGATAACGGTCATGGCTGGAGGTTCCCCTAACGTAATGTCCAACGCTGGGTTATCTTAATGTTGCACTAAAAATGGAAATGTGATTGTACAGATGAGATACTGTGGGGGCTTCAACAAGAGGGAATTCTCACCATATTAATATGTCATCTACTGAGAGTTTAATGTTGCACGATTCCTGGTGTGGTAGTATTGAGATCTTCAGATCTTCTGCATGTGGGTACAAGCAATTGAAAGAGATATCACACACTACCTATATCTACCAGTTGTTTCTACTTGACTTCTCTAACTTCTCCCACGGGGGATACACACACACAACCACAGTTAAGTATAAACCTCACCTAAAGTTGTGACAACATTATTCTCCAACCAATTCCAGTGTTGTTGGATCTCTTTCTTATTGTTGGCCTCTGCCACAGCTAATGGGAAAAAAAACAAGAGTAAAACATCATGGGAGAATACACATTGCAAAACATCATGGGGAATACACATTATAAAACACCATGGGAGAATACAGATTGCAAAACATCATGGGGAATACACATTATAAAACATCATGGAGGAATACACATTATAAAACATCATGGGGGAATACACATTATAAAACATCATTGGGAATACACACTGTAAAACATGGGGAAAACATCTTGTAAAACATCATGGGGAATACACATTGTAAAATATCATGGGATAATACACATTGTAAAACATCACGAAAGAATTCATTCATTCATTTTCCTTTAGCGTTAAAGTTAGCGCATAGGGCGAGATGATAACCTGATGAGCATGACCACAGTAATAAAAGATACAAAAATTGTTTTTTTAAAAAGAGCTCAGAAGTCATAGAGCGCCCGTGTGTTGCCAGGGCCCGAAAGGGGAGCAAAGAATAGCAACACTGTTTACCTTCCACGCATGTCGTAAAAGGCGACTAAGGAGGTTATGGGATGGAATTGGCTGTCCCATCCCATATAGGGTCAGTGACCCAAAGCTATGATGAAGTCGGATGTGTCAGGCCGAAAGGCGCAGATATCACAGCAATGCTGTAAACCATGACACAATGCATTCTGTTCTCCGGACTACATCCTGCTAATCTGCAGGAATTTGAGAATGAACGCAGAAGAAGAAGAAGTCATAGAGGATTGTCTTCACTGTACTTGGTTTCTCATATTTACTCTTCTGTCACTCTCAATGAAGCGTCACTCTGCCTGCTGAGAGTACCACTCATAGCATGTAATTCTGTAACTTCAAGCAATAATCCACAGGGACCTCCAAGAAAAATCCACCTTGTAAACAAGATGACACGAGCTGGATTCAAACCCATGACCTCTTGAACACAAGGTGAACAGCTTAATCACTATGCTAAGGAGATCCCCACCACATTAATAAATTGTTCTGACATAATCAATGCACTGAGGGACCTCATCTATTCAGAACATTTTTAGAAGTGTGAATTATGTTCGCTTTTAAAATTGTGGGAAATTAAAAATTGGAACAGACTGGAAAGAGAAACATAATCGATGCAAAGAAACTGATAAATCAACAAATACTGAAACTATGAACTGCTAAATTCTAATCGATTTACTGGGATGGGATCAGAGCACATGTGGACTCCTCCAGTGACAACCTGTGCTCATAACTCAAGGTAACTTTGATTGTTGCAAAGCTTCTATGGTTGTTATTTTGTCATGAAAAAATATTAAACATAATAGTTGAAAACATATCCTATTGAGGATGTAGTGATAATTCCTAGCATTTTTTGGTTGTAGTGAATTTATAGTCAATATAAATATGTTAAGTAGATTACCATTTCTTTCTGAATTGTCTGGAAGTACAGGTCTATAGCGGAGTTTGAACCTGGAACCTTGGGCGTCCATGATACGCACTATACCACACCACCACTAAGCTGAATATTAAACATAGTTTCAGCTATATTGATGTTATATACTTGTGTTATACATATATGCTAGACTCTGAGTAATGACTGAGACAGGTTTTTAATTTCGCAGAGCCAAAATTCAATTCCTTGTTAAAATTTATGAATAAATATAATATGAATATTTAAAATTTTCCCTACAAATTTGCAAGAGAAATAGCTGAACTTACAGTAACTCAGCTCTGAACCTTCCGTCTGGTGTAAAATTCTGTATGGTCGTGTCTGTTTGAAAAGAAACACACAAAAATTCTTAATTAAGAAAAAAGTTTTACAACATATGTAAATATGTAATAATAAAAAGATAATATGATATTGATCTGACGATTGCTGATATGACTACAACCAGATGGTTACAAAACCTAACTACTATGCTTATTATTCTTTTATCCGTAAATTTCTATGTACTCATTTAAGCCTTAATTGGGTACCGGATTAATCCGGGAAGTAAAGACTGCGATGGAGAGGAGATGGCTTCTGCCCTTATTTGCAGAGCCACTGAAATGTGAGATCACTAACATCTCACACCCCTACGGCATTAATAAATGCTATGGGTTACTTTACTTACTTTTACTCACTTACTTATTTGATCTCTGGGGTTCTGAGCACTCACTTTTTCATCTAAATCATTTTTATACATACATAATTAATAGACCAGCGTGGAGATCTCTGTGTGTTGATGCATTCAATGTGCTATCCCAACAATCCTGATGGGTTATGGGTTTATAAATAGAATTACTAGACTAACATGTCTTTTGCCATTGTTTGACTTACTCTATTGTCAAGAACAGTGTCCAATGTTCCAACAAGCAAGCCTGTAAGACCACCACCTCCATACCCTTTACGTCGCTGAAGTACAAAGAAAGGATTGGCACGTTCTGTGGCCCTGCAATGATCACATGTATTTTTTAAAAATTAATATTTTTATTTCTACAAACAGCTAAAAACCTGCAAAACATAATGGACATAAATGGGTATACCATAATCATGACATAGCCATTAATTCAGCATTTTTTAGTTGTAGTGATTTTCTAGGCAATAGTTTGCCATTGCTTTCTAAACCAGATTAAAATTGTTTGTGGCGGAGTTTGAACCTGGTACTCTGATGTCGCAGACTCACTCTGCACCTCTTTGCCACAAAGCTGGACAGACATAACTAAATATTATCATCACATTGCCTCACAGACTCACTCTGCACCTCTTCGTCACAAAACTGGACAGAAGGAATTAAATATCATGTTGTAGCCTCACCCTGTACTTCTTCGTCACAAAGCTGGACAGATATAACTAAATATCATCATGTTGTTGCCTCAGAGACTCACTCTATATCATCATGTTGTTGCCTCACAGACTCACTCTGTAACTCTTCTTCACAAAGCTGGACAGATATAACTAAATATCATCATGTTGTTGACTCAAGACTCACTCTGTAACTATTAACCACAAGCTGGACAAATATAACGAAATATCATCATGCTATTGCCACAGAGCTGGACACACATAACTAAATTTATATCATCATGATGCTGCATGATGGGTGGTCTGGTGGTTCACAGGTTAACAAACATTGTTAATAAACGTTGCACTCACTTAAATATCTTGGGAACATTTGTACAGACAGCAGAAGAATGGACAGAGATCAAGACAACAATTTAAAAATCCAACTATGTAGAGTTATTTGTAAATTATGAATTTGCAACAAGTAGTAGTAGGCGTAGTTAAGTGTGTCTAGAAATATCGCTGATTTGTGCACATACTTCTACATAGTTCATGAAAATTTGAATAGTCTAAATAGTAGTAAAACGCAACTACATCTGGCCCTCATCATGTGATCATTAATTTAAAATTACACGCAGACAGACAAAAAAAAAGAGGGGGTGAAGTCAATAATCGATATCCTACATTTCCCCTACAATCAACAATCCACATTCTTGAACTGATTTGATTACATCAGTTCATAATATTTCTTTGGGTTATACCAGTACTTACCACAGAGCATTGGCCAAAAGAACTTCTTGCGGTTTAACCCACATTTTATTTTCAAAAACAATCAATGAACATAGTGGAGTGTAACGGCTACACGTACACAAGGCAGTTTATGTTTGATCAGACGACAAATAATATTATCGTTTTGCTTTTATCAACTTCCGTCAACATCAGCAACTGTTTCCGGAAGTGAACCCGTTCTAAATATTTTCGCTGTATAATACAGTGTATTGGGGTGCTCAAAGCTTAAGAGTCTCACTTATGTGATAATGTAGCACATTTCAACAAATGTCATGTTACTAAAACGCATAGGTGGGGGAAAATACATATTGCTGGCCAAATTTGGCGGCCAAGTCATTTTTACTGCTCCGCCATACAAATTTAAAAGCAATATTTGCACTAGCCCCTGAGATCTGAAGCGCCCTTGGAATTTATCTTTCTATCAAATAATCTATCTACTTATATAGGCTATCTATCATTTATCTGTGCAATTTATCCTTGTCAATAGATATGAGAAAAATAATTCTTCAGAGCTTCATAATACTGATTCTAGCATGTGGATGCGAGTCTTGAACACACAAAATAATGGAAGCAATAACAAATATCATAGTCTATCCATCTATTGTCTTTTCTCTGTTTATGCAGTAAGGCGTCGCCGGATTGAATGACGATCGATTATCGGGCTACTGCACGTTTGGTAGCTTGATATGCAATAATCTGTGCCGTATCAGAATGTTGGTAAGTCCATCAATTCACATTCTTCTTGGTCTTCATCTGTATCTTGCTGTTTCCATTTTCATATTTTACGCTCTTGCCGCTGTCCAATAAGGGTTCATTCTCATTAGGTGATCGAACTATTTAAATCTCTGTTATTCAATATACTTGACCACTGATGTTGTTCCAACAGTTCTTGTAATCTCCCCATTTTTCACATGATCTCTTCTTGTTCTGTTTACTGCTTTTCTTGGTCATCTTATTTCACACGTAGTAGGGCCTATACCTAAGCTTTCTCTCTTGTTCTTTAGTTACTGTCCATGTCTGACACTTGAAAACATAATTTTGGAATGAATTTTGAATTTATTATTTAAATTCCTTTTTTATTTCCATGGGAATAGATGTGTGTTTCAAGATTGGTTTATCATAATTTACGTAGATGGCTTTTTGAATAATTGTCTTCAGCTCTATGATAGTGTAATATTGTTATTGGTAACTAATATGCCCAATTAGTAAGAAATAAAACAAATAGTAAAACTAATGCAAAAGATAAATAATTTTTTAAAAACCTAAATAACAGGACTTTGTTTACGGTCCAATAGGGACCTTAGAAACAAAAGACAGATGTTCATTCAGAATTAACAATTAAGAAACAAATAAGCACAAGAAATTGTATATTTTCTGTCCCCGAGTGAATGATGGTTGATCGTATTCACACTTGCCGTTAAGCGTATGGGTGTCGTTTCAATTCCAGGTGTGTCGCCGTGGTTGCATTTAGTCCACGTTTGTTCAATGCTATATTAATGTTTTATATCCACCGTTTTCTTGGTCTACCGTTGGCTTTACGCCAGGATATTCTTTTGCTATATGCTCGTATACACACAAGAAATACACACACACAATTATTAAAGTATCAACCACAAAGATGGTTCTTTGTTATTTAACTTTTACATTCGTTTTACTAGTTGATAGTTATAGCGTGTTAGTTACCAGTAACAATATTACATTATCATAGTTGTTATCGCTTCTTGGTTTTGTTACCGCTACACTCTCCACTTTGTCGTTTGTTATCTGGCAGTTTGGTTATTTAGAAGATAGTGGAAATTTGGAGGCAACAGCGATGTGGTTCTATAGAAGAATGATGATAGTATCATGGACAGCTAAAATACTTACGAATGAGTGCTGAAAGAGTCAAATGCAAGACGGGGGTTACTTAATATTTTCAGAAAGAGACAACCTTTATTTTTTGACACGTTATGAGACAAGGAGATCTGGAGAGCATAGTTGCAACAGGCAAGAAAGATTAGGGACGAAAACGCAATAAAATGTTCGTCTGTGCTCGTGTCAAGCAGATGTGACCTATTTTCTTTACGAAACTAATCTCATACATTATTTAACGAAAATTTAGTTAAAGGCGTACACAACGTTGTATCCATCGATCTTCGCGTAACACACTGAGAGGTCTCCCTTCCCATCCCCTGGAACATCCTTTGGGGAGATGACCTTAGTGCGTTACGCGAAGATCGAATTAGCCTAGCAGACGCTTCGCGGTTTTTTTTAAAAATCCACGTCACGCAAGCTCAATTAAATCAAACCTACTATTGAAAAGCTGGACTATTTTCAGGCGATGAAGACACATTTGCACAACATGTACCTTAGTCTGACATCGTGCCATAACAAAGAGTCAACAACGATCCCGATAAAAGGTACTGGAAACATAATTGTGGAGATGCATGATCGCCTACGCCAATCGGCACGACACCTAATTTTTTGTCTATCTGTCCGTCTATCTATTTATCTATCTCTATCACCAGAGTGACAACGCGGCCTGGACTTCTAGTCCAGTGTGCAAACAAGGCCAATATCTTCTTTCCATGCGTGTCGTAGGAAATGAATAAGGAAAGTTAGGAGGTTAAGCTGAAAACGTGCTACCTGTGAAAAAAAATCATAAACTGTCACATCTTGTCTCAATTTCTTACTTTTGTCTTCTATCAAATCATGCCCATGGATAACGAAAATATGCAAGCCAGTGGACATTGTACACTTGTCATTTTTCGGACAGATTGCTAGGTAACGGGGAATGCTAGATATTCTGTCACTGCAGATGGGTCAACAGATCTGGCAGAAGAATTAATTGGACCACTCGTATATGCTACACTCCTGGCAGGACGTGATGGTCATTGACTGCCTCCATTTAGAGACTAAAAAATCATAAATCTCCCTCCCCCCCCCAACATTCATAAATCTCCCTCCCCCCCCCCCAACATAACCATGCCTTTGAGACAGTGTAAACCCTATGTCCAAGTGTCACTTCGGTCACTCAACTGAGGACTTATGCGTTTGTCAGAAAGGCTATGGTTTGTCATTAGATACCTACTCGCAGCTAAAAGGGTTATTTCATATAGGGCCTATCTTTCATCAGCCACATAATTATCTATCTATCTCTATCAGCTCTCCTGTCTGTCTTGTCTATGTTCCCTCAACGTAGAAAATACAGTGCTCTCCAGTTTGAGCGATGTAATTCTGCTGTGTGTGTTGTTCTTGTAAATAGTTACGCCCCATGTAATACTTTCTGTGATGGTTGTTCTGCGATGAATTTCTCTTGGTCGCTTTTCTTTCTTTTGCCAACTGGAACAAATTTTAATATTTTTAGTGTCAGTCTGTTGTCATTCGTACTACTCACTAGTTTGATATACCAGTCCATTCATAAGTTTATCATTTTCTTCCTATTGTTGTACGATTCAAGAATCAGTGAATGTATCCACAGTGGTCTTTAGTATACCTTAAAGAGACATGGGCTAACAATGGCTAAAGACAGACAACTTCAACTTTCCCTGAACGACACAAGTGGAAAAGACAATAGATAGATATAGACCTTTAGTATGCTTTATACGGAATTTGGGATCAAAATACAGAATATAGACATTTTGGTCTGAAATACAAAATAAAATCATAAAAAATCACAGAAGACCTAGGAAAAACACGGAGAAGAAAGATAGTGAAGGATGCAAGATATGAAGACCACATGGAATGAAGCTGAGAACATATCTACAGATAGAAATGAAAAATCATTGCCCTTGGTCTATGTATCTTCTTCTTCTTCAGCGTTCATTCTCAATCTCCCGCTGGATATCTCTTGTAACAGGACAATGGTCCTACTATATTTCCAGCAGGATGTAGTCCAGAGAATGGAAATGCGTTGTGTCGCCGTTTTAATTGCGCCAATGGCCCGACACATCCGTCTTCGGCGGGGTCTATGTATCTGAGGGTGTGTAAACACACTAGGGGACTACCCTAGGGCATGATCCTTCTGTATGTGTTCTTAAACTCCTGCAGACTAACAGGAATCAACAATTTGAAGATCAACGCCACTGAGATGAAATGCTACAGAAGGATACTTAGAATATCATGGAAGGAAAAAAACGAGAAACTCAGATACTATAAACACACTGAAGATTTCAGAGTGTTGGTTACTAAACACAATAGCAAAAAGAAAAGTACACCTGTTTGGTCATATAAAGAGACAACTGTTTAGACAGGCAAATAATGGAGACAAGAGTACCTGGGCGGAACAGGGAAAGGCAGACACAGAAGACGATGGACTGATGACATTAAAGATAACATGAATACGTCGTTGGAAAATGTCAGCCGCATCGCCCAAGACAGAGAAGGGTTCAGGGAGTTCATTGAGAAGACAACGTTCTGGAGAGAATACATCACATGACAGACTAGAAGGATGCTATTTAATTAAACAAAAAAATAACTGATCCACATTATTGCAAAAGATCATCATCAAGTGCCATCTTTGCAACAAAGGTTGACTGCAACAGACCTCCATCATCCTGTCTCGGTGGTGCACTCTGCTAGACTTCATCCATCTCGTGATGTCACTCTCCCACTTTGCCTACCTCTTGCTCACCTCGCCTCGATTTTATCCTCAAGTAAGGTCTTCAACAAGGTGTCATGACTTTTAATACACCCAAAATATTTTATTTGTTTGATCTTGATTTCCTTTAATAATTCTTTCTTCACACAAAGTGTTGTTAGATCCTCTTTGTTTGTTTTCTCCTATTTCCATGATGTTCTCCCTATTCTTCTATATAGTAATGCAAAAGATACAGCATTAAAAAAAAAATAATCAACATAAATGAAACAAAACACTTCAACAAGCCAGTTTTGTTCAGTAAAGCTTTATACAGCATCCAAGTTTATTTCAGTTATATGTATTGTATTCACCTAGTATAAGTTCTAAAAACCACAACATATTGTTAAACTCTCATTGAAACATGTTTCCTGCAGTAAAGCACTGTCACATGCTTCCCTGATGTTACAGTAAGATGTTCGTCCCTGATGTCACAGTAACACCTTCGTGATGTTACAGTAAGATGTGCTTCCCTGATATAACAAATTCCCGCGTGTTGTCAGGAGCAAAGAATAGCAACATTAGACCTGCCATGCATGTCATAAGAGGCAACTAAGTAGATTTTGGGAGTGGACTTAACTGTCCCATCCTATTGATGGTCAAACAGATCCAGAATTCATACTGAAGTTATATTTGTCAGGCTGAGAGATATAGGTATCACAACCAAGCTGTAAACCATAAACCTCGCTACATTCTGCTAGTCTGTAGAAGTTTGAGTATACATGCAGAAAATTAAATTTGATAGTTGAACATTCCCTGTAGTAAAACAAGACTGTATTCCATAACATTAAGATTTTTTCTGTAGTAAAACAAGACTGTATTTCATTCTGTAACAGTAAGATTTTTCCATAGTAAGAAAAGACTATTCTGTAACAGTAACATGTTCCATGTAGTAAGACAATACTGTATTCCATTCTGTAACAGTAAGATTTTTCCTGTAGTAAGACAAGGCTGTAATCTGTAACACTAACTTGTTTCCTGTAGTAAGACAAGGCTGTAATCTGTAACACTAACATGTTTCCTGTAGTAAGACAAGGCTGTAATCTGTAACACTAACATGTTTCCTGTAGTAAGACAAGGCTGTAATCTGTAACACTAACTTGTTTCCTGTAGTAAGACAAGGCTGTAATCTGTAACACTAACATGTTTCCTGTAGTAAGACAAGACTATAATCTGTAACACTAACTTGTTTCCTGTAGTAAGACAAGGCTGTAATCTGTAACACTAACTTGTTTCCTGTAGTAAGACAAGACTATAATCTGTAAAACTAACTTGTACCCTGTAGTAAAGCATGCATGCATGCTTTAACAAAAGGATGTTGTTTTGTTTTCCTGAAAGTAAGACACGCTTCCTCATCTGATAAGATGTGCTTCCTTGCTTTGAATTACGATACAAAACACCAATGTGTTGCCAGAGTCTAAAAGGGAAGCAAAGGATAGCAACACTGTTTTCCTTCCATGCATGTCATAAGAGGCAACTAAGGAAGTTATAGGGTGCAGTTGGTAATCCCAACCCATCTAGGGTCAAAGTTACCCAGACGAAAGGCGCAGATATTGGAGCAAAGCTGTAAACCATGACACAACACATTTCATTCTCTAGACTATCCTGCAGGAGTTTTAGAATGAACGCAAAAGAAGAATATAAGATACAGAAATGTCAATCCTCACATAAAACATATCATATTTTATATATTATACACAATCCAACTGGTACATCTAAATGAAAAACTACAACTTTCTAAATGTTAGTTTACAAATGAAACAAATCTTAAGCATACATTCTCAATTTTGTAACACAAATATGTGTAGTTGGCACATCTCAAGATGATTTAACGTAAAAAGCTACACTTTTCTAACATTTATAGACAATGTATTATTAACCATGAAAGCCACTCTTCTGAAACTACAAAATGAGTCATCATCATCAAGTGCTGTCTGCGTAATGAAGGTTGGTTACAACAGACCTCTAACATCCTATGTAAAATGAATCTTATATTCTCTAAAAGTAAAATCTAGTTTCATTGCAGAAGATAACTCTTCATGCACTAAGCCGCAGCAACTATTAGGTGGGGTGGCCAGTTCCCTACCCTGCTTGTCGTTACCTCCCCTAACTCATGCGCCAGGTATTCATTCACAGAAAAAGATACAATGGATCTATCTATCCATGTTCCTTCAGAGTCAAAGACAGTGCATAGGGCAAAAACCAGATCTCTCCATTTTGAGCGACAACGGTTCTGCATGAAGTAAAATGAGCCAAACCCTCCTTAGTTTCATCTTACATCATGTGTGACTATCATATACTATTATACTCCCTGCAGAGAATAAATCAATTCCAGAGTGGAAGGCGAACAGGCAGACAAAGACAATTCTGGATGAATAACATTAAGGAATGTTCTGGGTATGGTATGGTTTTTCTATACTCCTCCCGAATGGCTGAGAATAAAGTTGTTTGGAGAGATTTTTGTGTTGATGTCTCATGTGGCACCCCTACAACCCTGATGGATTATCTGTCTTATTATTATAATTATAATTAAGGCATCATTATTGGAAATTTTACTGGAAATACACTAAAATATCTGCCCTGTCCATATCATGTATGTCCACAACGGACAATTTTGAAGTCAGAATATTGACATTTATATGTCAAACAATTTGCAGGTCGTACTATTGATCTTCACTGAAAATGGTAAAAATGCAATGTATTAATTGCCAACGCCAAAGTCTGATGTGTCTGGACATTAGCGCCAAAAAAAAAAAACCACAACACAAAGCATTTCAATTTCTGGTCTACATCTTGCTGAAAATCTTGCCAGACCATTGTCCTGCTATAAGAGATGCGATGGGAGTTTGAGAATGACTAAATTAAAAACTATTGAACAACCATTATGCAAGAATAAGCTAGCAGTATGTGGCATGCCAACTGTAATACCTGGCGATCGAAACAACATGTCAAAGAATATAAATAATTATGGTTAATATAAATAATTATGGTTAATATAAATAATTATGGTAAGTATAACACATTTTGCTATAAACAACATATTTTAATGATTATACGAGCGACTAGTGCGGATACTGTTAACATACATACATCTGCGCCTGTTGTCAAACTCCTGCAGATTAGTAAGATGTTGTCCAGAGAACCGAATGCATTGTTCCATAGTTTACAGCTTTACTGAGATATCTGCGCCTTTCGGACTGACACATCCAACTTCATCATGGCTTCTGGGCCATTGACTCTGTGTGGGATGGGACAGCCAACTCCACCTTATAATCTCCTCCTTCTCGTTTACAGTTTAACATAACATGTCTACACAGCAAGTCTGGTTTTCTTGATAAATGTTTCTGCATTTCACAGCTCCTCAGTTTTCTGTGAATGTCTGTCTCTTTGAGCCAGTGCATCTTCCTCAACTAGTTTAGTGTAATGCAGTCTTGCAGGATATGTTGTACAATCTATTCTCCCTGCCAATACATTTCTACTGCCGTAGTAGCTACTTATGCATGGAAGGTTAACACTGTTGCTATTCTTACTCCTTTTCAACCCCGGCATCCACAGGCACAAAAATGTACATACAATTGTTTCTCCCTTCCTTCCAAACAATTTTGTTTTAAAACTCCGCAGACACTTTGATATTTTTTATTGTAACTTGTATTAATCCAAGTTCAAAACATTTTTTTCAAGGTTTGTGATTTTTATCACTTCAATTTATTTCTATAAGCAATAGTACCAACTTGACGGTAGAGCAAAGCCTCGCAAACCCAACTAGCTCAAATTAGCTAGAGCTTCCAAAGTCATATATTGTATTCTGTCTCCTGCATTGGTAGCATATCCAATTCAGGATGTAGCATTTTAAATAATATTTCTTCTAATTTTCTTCATTTGTAAGCAGATCTGAAGTTGACTGAGCGGTGTATATTTCCATGTGGGTATATCAGCTACCTAAGAAGGTATCTTTTGCTAATACAATATGGACGTGGGTGTCACTTTTTCTAAGCAGTATATTTTAGTGAATTTCACTGTCGTGCACCTTAGAGGGAACATTGGCCACCAACTCAGTTTTTTTTGGCTGTGGTGATCTCATTGGCAGTAATTACATTCAGTATTTTAGCATTCTGAATGGTTCGGGTGTACAGTTGCCTATGGCCGAATTCAGAGCAGGTATTTTTTGCCATCACAGACGAGCTCTGTACCATGCTGACATAGAGTCAGGCTATTTTCTGCATAACAAGAAACTGTGCAGTAACAAGATAACAAAAAATTAAAAAAGGTTTCTAGAGCTCCCATGAAAATTAAGGACTAAGGAAACTATGGGATGGAGTTGGCTGTCCCATTCCATTTAGGGTCAGTGACCCAAAGTCATGCTGAAGTTGGATGTGTCAGGCCGAAAGTCGCAGATAGCGCAGCAATGCTGTAAATTATGACACAACGCATTCCGCTCTCTGGACTACATCCTGCTAATATGCAGGAGCTTAAGAACAAATGCAGAAGAACCACAAATTCAGTGGAAGACGGATGTATCAGGTCATTAGCGCAAATAAAACAGCGACATAATGCATTTCCATTCTCTGGACTAAATCCTGGTGGAAATCTAGTAGACTGTTCTGCTACAAGAGTGAACCAGTGGGAGTTTGAGAATGAAAGCTGAAGAACATGATTACTTATTTCATCTTGTTTATGTCAAATCACAGTAATACTGAAAATAATGGTTACCTTACACGACATGAAAATAAACAATTCTTTACATCACACAATAGTTGGGACAGTAGCTCAAGTACATCACAGAATTATTGTGAAAACACTCAACTCTCAGTTACTAAATATAACATACCGGGTATTGATGAAATACTTCGCTGAAGTTTATATCACACTTCAGTGGTCGAAAGTGACAAGATTACCTGAATCTTGACATCCATTATTGTTTTTTATGCTCACACATCCTGATATATATATATATATATCTAAACTGGATGATTGCATGCCATGAATAAAGAAAATTTTACATACTTGTTTTCACTATAGCACTTTACAGACTTGTTTTCACTATAGCACTTTACAGACTTGTTTTCACTATAGCACTTTACAGACTTGTTTTCACTATAGCCAATATAGCAAAATGATCTTGTCAGTTGATATGCCATAAAAACATGATTCATTCAGCCTCGTAAGACCAGCCATTAAAAACATAACTGCCATTTTGTCTCATGAGGAGACCTACTGGACACTGGCAGGATTATGATAATTAATAGGATTATGATAATTGGCAGGATTATGATAATTAATAGGATTATGATAATTGGCAGGATTATGATAATTGGCAGGATTATGATAATGAACGAAGAAAGAAAAATACTTTGGCAGGATTGTCCTAAGAAGTGAATATGAGAGACTAAATATGGCAAGCACCATTAACTTGTAAAATAAATAGCAAAACCATAATGGCACATAAATGCTTGGACACAGGCTTTCCCTGCAAAAGTGAACCCATGACTTTATTATAATGAAAAAGGTAAAGATGTCTGAGAGATAGTCTGATTTCTGAAAAGTAAAGAAGTAAAACTAAAATAACTGAACTAATATTTTTTATAATATCTATTTGTGTGTTCCTTTTTTTGCATTTGTTTTAAAATTAGGGTTGCCAGATAAAACCATTACAGTCAAGTTGCAGGTAGAATATAGCCAAACTCCTAAATTTAATACATTTTCAAATTGACAAAAAATGGCCAAAACATAAATGACACATGGCCAGTGACATGGTGAAAAATGGAGAACCTTGTTCCAAACTTCCGCTAAAACTCTCTTGCAAAAGAAAAATGGCCCTACAAGATTTCGAGCAGGATTTAGTTTAGAGAATAGAATTGCATTGTATCACGGTTTTATTTGAAACATATCTGACTTTGGCAGGGGTAGGTTAAAAAGACCAGGAAAAAAAAGGCAAAGAATAGTAACACTGTGGACATGAAATTTATGCTGTAAGAGTCAAATAAGAAGGGTTGGACAGGCACAGATGGTATAGAAGTTATTGGGCCAGTCGTGCAAATAATTTTGTGTAAACCTGATCGTAGGTCAAAGCGCTAGGAGCCCACAGTCTATTTTGTACTGGTGATGTGATTGTAGGTCAAAGCAAGAGGAACCCACAGTCCATTTTGTACTGGTGATGTGATTGATGTATAAGTTGTGGTTAAAACTTCAACAACAGCTGAAAAGCAATGTCCCATATAGCAGTCATTATTAACTTGTCCTTTATGGCTCCCCTGGAGGCCACTGAGACTTGAAAAGGGGGGAGAGGACCCCCCACAGAATTTATTTTTAGAACTTGTGCGAGTGGGGAGGAAACACAGGAAGGCAAATTACTTGAACACTAAATTCTGTTGAAGTGTCTTGTGGAGTGACACAAATAAAACGGCAACACAACACATTTCCATTCTCTAGACTACATCCTGCTGGAAATCTAGAAGGACCATTGTCCTGATACAAGAGAGATCCAGTGAGAGTTTGAGAAGAAATGCTGAAGAAGAAGGATATAAGAAGAAGATGCAGTTAATATTAGGTTATATAGTTGTATATACATTTTCTTCCCACCCTGTTCACAGCACAAATAGAAACGTACACGATGAAGACAAAGTTCTGGAAAGAATATGTCACTTGACAATGTTCATAGGCCAGACTTTAGTATTTTAAACAGGCCAGGGTTATAATCAATTATACAGAAGTTACAGTGACTGGATTACCAGAACCATGACCATTGCTATTTTTATGGTTAAAATTTGACTTGCTATTTTTATGGTTAAAATTTGACTAACATCAGCGATTGAAAGAAGTGCAGCTCACTATAAGAGGTACCTTTAAAGTAACCATGACCATTAGTGCTGTAGTCATGTGAATAGTGAGCGTATAACAACAGAATACTTGGGATGAGGGCAAGCGGAAAACCAAAACGTACATGATCAACAATATCAAAGACATTCTACAACCCCATGGGATTACAACAACAACACATTTGGCAATAGAACATAGACTTCGGCTCCTCACGACACTTGACAGCACAAGTGGCTGAGTCAAGACAAGATACAGATCCCTTAGAGTTTTGCTTCTATTTATATATTTTTAGCCAGTGTGTTTGACACAGTATTTTATATTGTGGACATTCTTAAATGAACTATTGGTCAACTGGATTATGCCAGCATTAAAAAAAACAACAGTTTTAGGAAGGGAAAGTACTGTTTAATTCTTGATATTACACAGAAAAATACAGGTTTATAAACAAAGTTGTCAAAGAGTCAGGAAAATCAAGGTTAGACATTTTCTGGGAAAAGTATGAAACAATGCCTATCTTATGTGTTCAGCCTCATTCTTTTAAAAAAATGATTTTATTCATAAAATGTTTGAAGCCAAATTAGAAATATGTCGATGTATAAAACAAGGTATATCGGAGACAGCATGAGCAAAGTTATGATATAGACTGCAATGTTGCACATGCAACAATCGGCGCAGGAAGTTCCATTCTCCATCACAGCTCAGTTCTATCTTAGTCAACTTTGGCTAGAACAATGGCAGTTCTGCTTGGAATATATACCTGAAATAAACAGGAAATTGAATTATGGGATATGGAAAGTTTTTTTTAGTAAATTTGTTATTCTTCTTTTTCTGCATTCATTCTGGGTTTTTTTCTGGCTATTCTCTGAATGTTGTCCAGAGTAGATGCTGGACAGCTGGACATTGTGACAAAGTGGAACATTGGAATTGGAAACGATTGGCAGTACACGAGACAGAAAACTGTGGAAAGACAAAATCATGAATGCCATGTTGGATGGACTATATAAATCCAGATAACGGCATGTGTTGTTGTCATGATTTACATCTTTCGCATTGACACTTCCAACTTTAGCATTGACACTTCCAACTTTAGCATTGACACTTCCAACTTTAGCATTGACACTTCCAACTTTCACATTGACACTTCCAACTTTAGCATTGACACTTCCAACTTGAGCATTGACACTTCCAACTTTAACATTGACACTTCCAACTTTAGCATTGACACTTCCAACTTTAGCATTGACACTTCCAACTTTCGCATTGACACTTCCAACTTTAGCATTGACACTTCCAACTTTAGCATTGACACTTCCAACTTTAGCACTGACACTTCCAACTTTAGCATTGACACTTCCAACTTTCGCATTGACACTTCCAACTTTCGCATTGACACTTCCAACTTTAGCATGACTTTGGGTCACCTGACCTATGAGATGGAATATGGCTTCAGGTCACTTGAGCTATAGAATAGAATAGCCAAATACAACCCCCCTTAGTTCTCTCTTACAAGATGCATAATAGATCATAGTGGTACTAATCATTGCTTCCTTTTAAGACCACGGCAGCACTTGAGCAGGTTATTATTTATGATCAATGCTGCTGCACTCCAGGCAAACCAATGCAGAAAGATGGAGCTTCTGTTTAAGGATAAAATTATGACGGCTTTAAGGAGCTAGATGTTGCCAATGTGGCCTTCTTTCCTTCCTAAGGTATAAAATAGCAAATACAGTTTGGTATTGCAGAAGTTGCCAGGATAGTGGAAGAAGCAGCATTTGGCTACCTTAGTGGCACTCTTTAGATCATTTCACAAGATTTACTTCTGGAAAGATTTTCCCATGAAAATTTGATTTTACAAAGCAGCAGAGGTCAGAAAACATATGTCTACAGACACTTAACATCCATCTCTCCTTAGTGCACTTTTATGAAATGTATGACAAGACACATGTGTTAGTATACCATGCTTCTCTTTTAAACCCTACAATTTGTATTCTTAAGGATTGTTAGTGGCTAGTGGGCATTTATGGCTAGTTATTAGTTGCCATCTGTAATTGAGTTGCTAGTTGGTGTCTGTGGCTAGATCAATAGTGACAAAGACAGCAGCAAAATGCTCACATATGTTTGACCATGGCTAAGTTTGAGGTTGGTGACCAGCATACAGTACAGGCAACATATGGATAGCCTACCAGGGTGATATGGCTACAAACGTCCACCAATCGTGGAAGTTGTAAAAACACTCAAGTATTAATTACCACTGTTCCCTGCTTTTCTAATCTTTACCCCAATCTTCTGCAGTCTTACGGAAGCTTTTTTCAAAGCATTGCATACTGCTGAGAGTTGGATTTTCTGAGCATGATGAAAGTTCTGGAGAAACCCTCCTCTCACATTTCTTCTTCATACAACATATTCTGTCCAGAACACAGTCTTCTTTATGAATCATGAATTTCTTCCGGAAGAGTTGACCTGCCGCAGCAAGGAGCATATTTAAACAATCTGAAATGTCTCTTACCCATTGTCAACTTGAGACTCTCTATCTCTTAACTCCTGCTACCAGCAACCATACCTTCCATTACTATTATTTCATTCTGTTATGTCTTTTTGCATGACCACAAATCCAGATTTCTTATAATGGAGCCAACCCTCTTTAACAATTCATGTTTTTATCACTTCCTGATTTGTCTTTTTCACTGACCATGGTATTTTCAGAATCTTTCTGTAGCTTCTCATTTCACTAACATGGTATTCTCAGAATCTTTCTGTAGCTTCTTGTTTCACTTACCATTGTATTCTCAGAATCTTTCCGTAGCTTTTAATTTCAAATGTAGCCAATCTCTCCTTTCAAAATGAGATGCTACAGAAACATTCACTTCATAAAATTATTTTGCAAGGAACAGTCAATGGTGGAAGGAGAAAAGGCGGGAAAGAAAATCCTGGATTGCTAACATCAAGGAATGGTCTGGGCATGACTTATCTACACTCCACTGAATGACTGAGGATATAAATGTTTTGAAAGCTTTTGTGCTGATGTGTGCTTTTGTGTGCCACCTCTACGTAACTGACAGGTTATTGGTCTTTTTATTATTATTATTATTATTATTATTATTAATCTCTCCCATTTGTGGAGAGGAAGTAAGAGCCACGTCTATGGTAATTCATGAAGATTGAAATAAAAAGACAAATATAAAAATGGATACTCACAAATATGTGATTAGCTCTATTATTCCAGGGTTCTGGGAAAGTATGAAATGTCACATTATGATCCAATCTCTTGTGACCACCAAATTCCTCTGCATCTGTGTCCAAAACTATTTTATAACTTTCAGGTGGTTAAAGAGTCAAAGTCAGACGTGTGAAATACATGCAACTGAGATATGGTTACCAAACCAAATGTTAAATACATGCAACTGAGCTATGGTTACCAAACCATCTCTATATCCGGATATTCTTTTGTTATATGCTTTTATTGGTATTTGGTTCATTCTCATAAGGTGACAGAACCATTTTACTTGCTGCTTTCCATATGCTCAATACATGATATTATACCAACTTTTTTCCTAATTTCTTCATTTTTATTTTGCTGATCAAATACAATTCAATGTTTCTGGTAAAAGACCTTCACCAAGAGCTCATCATAGTGCACAGCATTTTAGCACTGTGACATGATCTTAACATATTATTACTTTTCTTTACTCATAGCTCTTTAATTTGGTAGTGAATAAGTGAAAAATCCAACATTAGACAAGGATACGTTCCTGGCACCTGGACACCAATCTTGTAGTCTGTGAAGCTATTGTTGGGGTGAAAGTTGAAAATGAACACTAGAATATCAGCCCGTTCAAATACAATCACTTTATCACCGTGATGCTTCAGGCTGACAAAGTTCTGAAAATAAACATTTCAAAGTAAATTTATAAATGAGTCATTACATGAAAACATCATCATCAGGTGCTGTGCATACTGGCGCAGGTGGTCATGCATTTCCACTCCACAACTCTCTATTTCCAGAATCTCTTATCAGGATTATTGTTGATTATTTGCCATGCCACAATGTCGGACTATCTAATATTTTTCATGTGTATTATATTTATAGTTTGTAATATTTTCATCCCTAATATCTCTTGCTTTCTATTTTCTTTTCGTCTGTGTTCGTTTTCAAACTCCCACAAATTAGCAAGATGCAGTCTGGAGAGTGAAATTTGTTGTGCCATGGTTTGTAGCTTAACTGTGATATCTGTGCCCCTTTCGATCTGATACATCCGACTTCAGCATGGCTTCTGGTTCATTTGACCCTCTATAGAATGGACAGCTAACTCTACCACCAAATACCTCCTTAGTCATCTGTTATGATGTGTATGGCAGGTAAGAGTGTCATTATTCTTTGCACCCTTATCGGGCCTCATCAACATGAGGGTGAACAAAGAATTTAATGTGCACTATCTATGATTCTTTAGCGTTGACTTCTGTGCACAGGGAATAAATCAGTGTTCTTTGAGTGATGGGATGCAATAGTGGTGTGGGTAAACATGGAAAAAGCCTGTATTTGTGTGAGGAAAAATGGACTCCTTACAGCAAAACAAAGTGAGCAGGCGTATGTACTCCTTGATAAAACACTATCTGTACAACCGAAAGGCAGCAGTAAAGCTTGAAATGAAGCACAGCAGAAAGAAACTCTTCAAGCATGGTGTACCGCAGGGAGGTGTTCTATCCCCCACTTTATTCTTTATATTCATGAATGACATTGACTAAATCCTCTCAGGGAAAGTAAATGCTGCAATGTATGCAGACAATCTTACAATATGGAGCAGTGAAGAGAGTGTGGGAATAACAGAAATAAAGTTGCGGGGAAAGCATGGACAATTTGGCCAAGTGGACAGACAAATGGGCCATATCTATTATTGTTAAAAAAAACTGTGTGTGTGTCCATCATAAATGATGATAAGCATTTTTGTACATCCCCTTTTGATGTATATGACGCCATGTATATCTATTTTGTGAATGTAGAGCACCATGTATATCTATTTTGTGCAAGTTCCTCCCATGTAAGAGCTTGGGAAACATGTAATAAATTAAAAAAACTACATATACAATCTAAAACATGTCCACCAAACCACAGAAAATCTCACTATTCATAAATGATAAAATATTGCTAAAAGATGAGACACATACCTTGGAAATAACTTTTTACCGACAACTTACATGCAAACAGCAGATTGACAAGTGCCAAATGAAAGACATACTGAGAACAGCACTCCTTAAAAATTGGCTGGAAGAGATTTTGTTTTGGAGATGCAGTTAGTCAAGTGTGGAAAAAAACATTTACTCTGGTTGCCAGGCGATTCGGTGCCGTTAGAACAGACTGGCTCAATTCCAGTTGGCCTCAAGAGGAAAAGAACCCAATGTTCTTCCATGCAATAATGCCAAGTTGTCAAGTATCTTCTCTCTTGGTCTTCTCCTACAGCTCCTATCTTCAACTTGCCTGTTGTCACAATATGTTCCATCTTTTCTCGTCTCATGATGTGTCCAAATCTGATAGGAGTTTGAGAACGAAGCAAAATAAAAATGATAAAGTAGTCTCAGCTAAGGTTACAGACCTGATGATGTAGAAGCCAGCTGTACTTTGATTCCAAGTGAACCATTGCTCTATCAAAGTTATTCAGGAACTTGTACTTGAGTAGATCATTATCTACAAGGTTGAACTGACGACGAGCATAATGGAAGCTTTCATTGTTGCCAATACGAGGAAAGTCCAGCCACTCTGGGTGACCAAACTCATTGCCTGCAGAGTAAAAAAAATATTTTTAGCTATAATTTTTTTTCTTCCATGCTTAGAAATGCAAAAATACTTTTAGCATGACAAAATTGTAACAGAGCAGATTCTTTTTTCATTGATTTTTCTGACATGTATTGGCATCATCGCTAGGCAAATATAGATTCAATTATAAATCGGCATCACTGAAAACCATTTTTACCAAAAATTACTCTGCTACATAGGCAACGCAGGAATCAGACACGACCTCATTAATGTCACCTTCGAAAGTACTTGATAGTTGTGATGATGAAATTTCTTGTGGACTTTCCTAGATTATTAGCCATGTATAAATTGTAAGATGTGGGCAGTGACAATTGCAATGAAAAACACAATATCAGAAGTTAAAATGAAATGTTATAGAAAGCTAAGAACATCATAGACAGAAAGACGATATGTCCATAAAGACCTGAACAAAGAAAAGACTGGCTCCTCAAAACTAAAAAAAAAAAACACAATGCTAACATATTTTGGACATATAAAAAAGACACAATAGTTTAGAAAGATTAATCATGGAGGGAAAAGTTCCAGGAAAGAGAGCAAGAGGTAGACTAAGACTGAAATAGACACAAAATATCCAAGACCTTCTGTAGATGACATTGAAAGAGGATAGACAGCTTGCAATGAACAGAGAAGCTTACAGAGTGGCAGTGAGAACAAGAGGTAGTTTAAGACTACGATGGATAGAGTACATTAAAGACCTTCTGTAGATGACATTGAAAGAGGCTGGACAGTTTGCACAGAACAGAGAGTCTTAGAGAATGGCAGTGAGGATAACATTCTGCAAAAGATACCTTTCGTAGATATGATCATAATATTTAGAGAGAGACGGTGTTGTCAGGGTCTGAAAACAAGTCAAAGAATAATAACACTGTGCCCTTTCATATATTGTATAAGAGACAACTAAAGAAGATGGGTATGGGCTCTCTAACTCATCCAGTAGAATGTTAATAAAACATCTAGCAAGAGACACTACAGAACCATCAAACAACAATTTCAATTGGTGGCCAACTGACTTCTAAACTTGAAAAGTTTTGCAAAATAATGGCAAACAGAGATGACAACACAACTTCTGTTATTCTGTTAACATCTACTTGAATGGACAGAAACTAGAAGAAGTTGATACCTTTAAATACTTAGGTTCTTATATGAGCATCACCAACTCCGCAGTCACATGTATACAAAGTTCAAGATTGGCAACATGGCCATGTGGACAGGCAGCACAGAGTGCCAAACATATACTTCAAGAGTGTTCTGAGCATGAAACGCTGAGGCAGACATATTGGCCAGAGGAAACAACACTGGAATCAAAGCTCTATGGGACACTGTATGAACTACAAAAGAAAGTAAGTTTTATTAAGGAGACAGAATTACAGATATAGACATGTTTCAAGTGAACGAAAGAAGAAGAAGAATATGAGCATCGATGGAAGCACTAGCAAAGAAATAAAGATTAGACTTTTAACTAACCCCGGCTGCAAGGTCCAGATGAAATATCATATGGAAGAGCAGAATAAGTACAGCAGTGAAGATAAACCGATATAAATCTCTAATGCCTACTCTTTTGTACGGTTGTGAGAGTTGGACAATTACAACAGAAAAGGAGAAGAGAATACAGGCTTTTGAAAACAAATGATACACGAATATAGAGCATTTATTATACAGAAAATAAAATCAACATATACGTGAGAAGTAAAATAAATATTCTTGCAGACCAACAAGAACATCTCATGGCAGTAGTGAAGCCAATATATAATGTGCAATGTTCACTTTTTAAAAGTGGGACTAATTGACATTTCGATCAGAAAAGGTTTCTATCAAGAAAAGAACAAACAATCACAGAGAAGAACACCAAAAAGTGGGACAGATGCTGTATAGCTGTGACAGGTAAAACGCACACAAAAACTCACCAATAAAATTAAGATAGGCTTCTCCACCTAACCCAATTGTAATTAGACGAATCATTTTGTGCAGAGCAATGCCTCTATCGATGATCAGGCTATCTCCACTCTTGACAGACATGTGTGTGTACATCTCCTTGTCCATCAACCAGAACGCGATTGTTTTGTCACCTACCAGTGCCTGATCATGACTCTCTGCATATGCAATGCACTTTTCTGCGTAGCGGCGGTTGGTAAGAGTATGTACAATACTGTCTAAATCCCAATCCTCATCAGAGGTGTGCTTCAGGGTCTGAGGAAATGCAATTATAAAAACTCATGGATACAACAATTTAAAAAACAAAACAGCATATAATAACTCTATTATATTTCAAAAAATGAGAATTGTAAAATGCTACATCTATTCTATATCCATGTATGGCTCAGAAACATGGATAAAGAACAGATATTAGACAGAATCAATGACTTTGAGATGAGGATATATAGAAGAATAGGGAGAACTTCATGAAAATAGAAGAAAATGAACAGAGGTTATGAACAGGGCAACACTGCGCATTAAAAAATAACTATTTAAAGAACATTTTAAAAAAAGATTATTAATAAAACTCACAACAAATAAAATATTTTAAGCATACTAAAAGATACAACTAGTTGAAGACCTTACTTGAAGAGTAAGAGTTGAGGGGAGGCGAGCAAGAAGTAGGCAGAGATACATGGTTTACAGCTTAGCCGTGATATTTGCGTCTTTCGACCTGACTACAGCATGTCTTTCTGGATCACTTTAACCATATATGGGATGGGACAGCTAACTCCACCAGAAAACTTTCTTAGTTCCCCCTTACAGCATACATGAACAGTGTTGCTGTTCTTCGCCTTGACAACCATACGGGTGACTTATACCAATATATAAATTGTAGGATACATTAATGTTAATACAAGATTGGAGCATAATGACACTAATCTAGTAATCAAAGATACAATAATGTTAATACAACAAGATTGGAGCATAATGACACTAATCTAGTAATCAAAGATACAATAATGTTAATACAACAAGATTGGAGCATAATGACACTAATCTAGTCATCAAAGATACAATAATGTTAATACAACAAGATTGAAGCATAATGACACTAATCTAGTAATCAAAGATACAATAATGTTAATACAACAAGATTGGAGCATAATGACACTAATCTAATAATCAAAGATACAATAATGTTAATACAACAAGATTGGAGCATAATGACACTAATCTAGTAATCAAAGATACAATAATGTTAATACAACAAGATTGGAGCATAATGACACTAATCTAGTAATCAAAGATACAATAATGTTAATACAACAAGATTGGAGCATAATGACACTAATCTAGTAATCAAAGATACAATAATGTTAATACAACAAGATTGGAGCATAATGACACTAATCTAGTAATCAAAGATACAATAATGTTAATACAACAAGATTGGAGCATAATGACACTAATCTAGTAATCAAAGATACAATAATGTTAATACAACAAGATTGGAGCATAATGACACTAATCTAGTAATCAAAGATACAATAATGTTAATACAACAAGATTGGAGCATAATGACACTAATCTAGTAATCAAAGATACAATAATGTTAATACAACAAGATTGGAGCATAATGACACTAATCTAGTAATCAAAGATACAATAATGTTAATACAACAAGATTGGAGCATAATGACACTAATCTAGTAATCAAAGATACAATAATGTTAATACAACAAGATTGGAGCATAATGACACTAATCTAGTAATCAAAGATACATTAATGTTAATACAACAAGATTGGAGCATAATGACACTAATCTAGTAATCAAAGATATAATAATGTTAATCTGGAATTAGTGTGTTTGGAAAATGTTACTTAGGCTATAAACTTCTTGTGACAGGGTTCAAAATAGTGAGGGCATCGTTTTACCTTTTTGAAACTAATTTGATTAAGTTCTGTAACCATTTTTCTTTTCAAATATGTAACTTTTAAGAGAGTAAAATAATGCCCAAACCAGTAGTTAATTTTTTAAAACATCGACATTTGTTTAAATTATGCAAATTAGCCAACATTTTTAATATTAATTAGTTGTACGTGCATCTGAGAATCACAGCAATGTGATCAACAGATGCGTCTTGTCTTTGCAAATACAAAAATATATAGTTTCTGTGGTATTGTATTATGTTTAATAGATATTTAATTTATTTCATTATAATTATGCTAATTAGCCGCCATTTTGAATATCAATTAGTTCTGTGTCCATCTGAAAATTCTAGAAATGTGATCAACATAAGCGTCTTGTCTTCACGAACACAAAAATGTATAGTTTGTGTATTGTGTTATTGAAAATAACAAACATAATTAGAAATTATCAGTTTGGCTACATTTTGTGGTCACAAGTTTTATTTATAGTTTCCTATATGTTTCATGTAAATTAATTTGATGTCAAATTCATTAGAAAATAATTCATAACTTTTTTCAGAATTGACGTACAATCTTGGTTGAGGTATCGTTGAATTGAAATTTTTAAGGGCTATCTAACTATATTATTTGCAATTATGTAGCACTATTTTGAAAATTTTGTCCAAGTACCTACTGACAGTAATGGTTAATTAGTCATCAGATCACCATAAGAGCACTCCAGACACATCCATAGGTTCTCTGATCTCACATTCAGTATGTCCTTCAGCATGTGGTAACTGACTATTCCAGTTCTGTGTTGGTTGATAACTTCAGCATGTGATAACTTACTATTCCAGTTCTGTGTTGGTTGATAACTTCAGCATGTGATAACTTACTATTCCAGTTCTGTGTTGGTTGATAACTTCAGCATGTGATAACTTACTATTCCAGTTCTGTGTTGGTTGATAACTTCAGCATGTGATAACTTACTATTCCAGTTCTGTGTTGGTTGATAACTTCAGCATGTGATAACTGACTATTCCAGTTCTGTGTTGGTTGATAACTTCAGCGTGTGGCAACTGACTATTCCAGTTCTGTGTTGTTTCTTGCACCCCCCCCCCCCGATTTACTCTCAGGTCCTGCATTCTAGCAATAGACACAAGAATACATACTCCCTATATCATCCAGCTGGTCTGACTCCTTGATTGCATTCAAAATATCAACAGGGACAAAGGAACCAACACTAGTCACAGTGGCCATGCTGGCAAGTCTGTCTGTCTGCTCTTTCCTACCCCTCAATACCAGCGGCCCAGGCACAAAAAGGAATAACTCTCTTCAGTACAGATTTTGTCATTTACTCCAGTCACTGACACCGTAGATAGCCCTACAGGATCTTTCAAAGCAAACTCACAGAATAGTCATGCCTTGCACAGTTGGAAAACAAACACATATAACATTAAGAGTCTCCAGCCATATCACTTTCCCGGTCACCGTCACCTCTCCTGTCATAATACTAGTGGTTGTATAGATAACGCTATTTTCTTCCCCTTTGCATTGAGCTGTGGATGCCCTAAGCACTACGTACATGCCAAACCATGGATCATCAGTGTAGACAATAAAATCTCTATCTGAGGAATTTTCACGAGATAATGAGTAATTGTCATATAACAACAAAAGAAACAACTAACCTTAATCCATACATCAGGTATAGCCATTGCCAATCTATAGTCAAATCCAGCACCACCTTCTATCAATGGCCGACAAAGCAATGGCATGCCTGAAACTTCCTATTTTAGAGAAGATCGATAATAGGTAGAAATTGCAGCAAAACTGTAATAGAACAGGTGAAACATGGTAATTAAGTTTTTCTAATCACAGGTATCATCGGCAACACATCTGGCCTTGGAACGACAGCTTAAGCTCCCACCCCTACGCTTAACGGTAAGTGTGAATGCGATCAACAATCATTCACCTGGGGAAAGACAACAGACAATCACAGGTAACACATACGACAACAGACAATCACAGGTAACACATACGACAACAGACATAAATCGACGTTTCTATCTAGAACATAGCACAAGACTAGTAAACAAAGGCATTGTCCACATTCACATAATAATGGCTGGACATGATAAATCTGGAAATCTAGAAACCAGCATATGACAGTCTCCCTATTCATTAACTCAATCTTGCAGATCTATGACCGACAAGATGTTGTATTCTAATGTGTGTCTCTCACTCTCGTGGCTGTGGTTAGATCTTCTTCAGCGTTAATTCTCAAACTCCCGCTGGATCTCTCTTGTAGCAGAACAATGGTTCTACTAGATTTCCATCAGGATGTAGTCCATGAAAATGCATTGTGTCAAAATTTAATTGCGCCACTGGTCAGACACATTCATCTTTAGTTGGTGTGGTTAGATATTATCCTGGTTTCTTATTTGAGTCTTCTACATTTCTTCATGGCACACAATTTCATTATTGTGTGTACACTATCGTTCTTGAGTGTACTGTATAAAGTATCTGAAAGGCAGCTACACAGACTGTTTTCTTTATTTATTTATTATTTTAAAAGATGTTCTCAAATAAATATTGTTTTAAATTTATTTTTCCTATTACTATATGTCTGTTCAGATGAAGGATATTTTGAACATCAACAAGCAGTAACACAGAAGACATCAGATCATATACTACAGAATTGTCACAGTTTTGCTGTTAACAGAACAACAATCTGACCCACAGGAGCTTCTCTGCTAAACAAGTTTTGGGCAACCTAAGAAGACCTAAAACAAACTCTATACATGATCAATATTGGACTGGATGTTGAAAAATTGATTGCAGAAGCTGTGTAGTAGCATAGACACGTCATCAGTTGTTGTGTAGTAGCATAGACACATCATCAGTTGTTGTGTAGTATCAGAAACCCAAGATGACACAAAACAAACTACTCTATATATGACCAATATATTGGGTCACTTTGATGCAATATAGGATGAGAAAGCCAATTGCACCCAATAACCTCCTTAGTCACTTCTTATGACGTGCGCTGAAAGTAAATTGTGTTGCTTCCCTTTTGGACTCTTGCAACACACGGACATACATCCTGTCAATTTGCAAAAGTTTGAAAATTCACTTTTTATTTCACTAAATTTGCAAATTTACTATTCAGGAAATTACCAAATTTTACATTACCTCAGCAACAGTTATGACGAAGTCTGCATAAAGACTATGCAATAAATGATTTGAAACCATCATATACACAAGGGAATCTGTGTCAGTATTCAGGCCAAAGTATTCATCATAATGGCCACTAAAACCATGTCCTGTTAAAATAAACAAACAAACAAACAAACATGATCAACAAATAAACAATCCAGCTTTTCTTCTCTGTATTTTTTTTCAGAATCAGTGTGAATATGTTCACAGAAAACGTGGTCAGACTCATACATAGGTCCATAGAAAATTTCTCTTCCAGTATTGTTTCTCTGGGCCAGTATGTTTGCCTCAGCATTTCATATTCTGGACATTCTTAGGGTATATCTATATGCTCTGCATTCTGAGGTGAATGTCCATATGATAGTTGTGCTGCCAATCTTCAGTATATATATATATATTATATATATTATATGGCTGTGGAGACATAGTGTGTTCATGATTTGTTATTCATATTGTACATGTTTTAAGTTCTGTGTAATTAATGTGTTAATACTCATCTGTAAAATGTGTATTCTTCACTTTATTTCTGCTGTAAGTGTCCAACTGTCACATCCATACAAAAGAATCGATAGTATTAACACTTTACTGACCAGCAATCCTGAGCGTAATTATCTCCCATTACCAGGGGTGTTTAAGAAATCGATATCGCTGTCTTTAAAAATTTAGTATAAAATTGATCCCAAGTGAGAGAGTTTTGAAACTTTATATGTGTCGTAATGAATGTTTGCCTTTTCTGACATAATTTGAAAGTCCCAGAGTTATTTCAAGGGTGGAATTTTACTTATTATAATGTTAGGAGTGGATTTATATTGCTTTCTATGTATCACAAAATATCACAGAAAAATCTGATTTCTTCATGATTAATGCACATAAATGACATCTATAAACTATTTCATTGGCTCCACCATTTTGAAATAATATATTATCATGGGCAAGCTATGTTTAGTAACACTATCACTACTGTTGCTGTATTCCTGAAGTATCATGGCGGTTTCGATAATTGTTGAAGTAGGTCACCAAGGTTATATAAATTTGATGATCAGTTAATTTGGTCAGTAAACTGTTAATGATTTATCTCGGTTAATCTTCCCTGCCATTGCAAGTATACTTTTCCAACTCCACATCTAAATATATTGCACATCGGTGACTGCATACATCTACAACGGCGGTAGAACATATAATAAACCTTTATAGCAAGTAAAACTATTTCACACCAGTTTGTAATAAAATGAACTAGCACATCTATACGCACCCATTCCATGGGAGTGATAAAGCATGGATGTAACACCATCAAAACGGAAACCATCAAACTGATACTCCTCAATCCACCATCTTAGGTTAGACAACAGGAAACGCAAAACTTCCCATCTGTAAAAAAAATTAGTAATGTTACAGGATTATCATATATTTGAATTACTTCAATGCAATTATGTATAACTTGGCTTTTGGATATAAATAGATCCACATTGTTAATATATGGCTTCTTCTTGCACGTTTGTTCTTCAACTACTGCCTACTTGCAGAATCTAGTCCAGAGAACAGAATTCCCTGTCGTGGTTTATAGATTTTCTACAATATTAGCATCTCTCGATTCAACTCATTTGACTTGTCTCCTACTCTGAGGGAATGTATATTAGAAGGAATATTCCACCATTTTGTATGCAGACATCAAATTGTATGAAAGCGTGCAAATATTTAGCTGGTTCCTGGTCCAGCGGTCTCAATCCCTTTGACCCAATGCTATTATGTGTTGGGTGATGCTCCTAAAATAACATCTGATTTAGAAAATATATCTACACAGGTTTATGTGGAATAAGTTGAGATTCATGTGAGTACTCATAAGATGTATATCCGCTGAAGACGGATGTGCCGGGCCATTGATGCAAATAAAACGGCGACACAATGCATTTCCATTCTCTGGACTATATCCTGCTGGAAATCTAATAGGACAATTGTCCTGCTGCAAGCTGCAAGAGAGATTCAATGAGAATGAGCACTGAAGAAGAAGATGTATATATAATTACTTTGTGTGTCAGTTCTGCTACAAATTGTAAACATATCCGCTAATTCAATTCTAATCATAACCCGTCATCATGAATTATGACAGCTATATTCGCAGATCCCTACTGGAATCAATCCGCAGCACCAGAAATGAAAACTTTCTGCACATCAGACAAAAGTTCTATCATATCTAAAAATTCTCAGCTATTTCTCTTCAATGGATACCATTACAATATGGAATCATGGGAAATATGAAAGTAAGTGCTGACATGGTAGTGAAATGAAACAATACAGACACCAACTGTCTTACAGAGAAGCAAAAACAATCATTCATAACACATACAGGTCAAAGTGCAAGAAATAAATGGTAGAAGACAAACCCTCCAAAGATATCAACAGACCACAATATTTCACCTTAGAACATGCCACTGAAGACTATTTGATCACCAGAACTGAGAATCTCATCCATGTGGATCCATGGATATCCTCAAATCTTCAAACACATACTTCAGAACTTGGTCTGGCCAGAGGATACAGATTTGATGCCAAAGCTATGGGTCAGTGCACTGACCTGGAAAAGACAGGAACTTTGCCCTGATGACAAAAGCTTGACAATCTAAAAGAAGACACATATTCTGAACGCAGAATAAGAAGATGAATTATGACGAAGTATTGCAAACTGTTCAAATGAAAGAAATGCTAGTATTACGTTGATTGTTTTTATATTTTAATAAATTCAGTTCTTTGTCTTAACAAACCTGACATTCCTGAAATAATTCGCATTCTACAATTTAGCGCTTTTCACAAAACAAAATCACCATGTGGAAAACATTACGTCATCTGTGCTTTGCAAACATATGATACAGAAACTTGTGTACATGCATTTCAAGGTCTGGTATGTTTTACAGTTAGTGACATGTAGTACTAGTAACATGCTGCAACATACGGCTGGCCAACTAACGACAACATATGGCTGGCAAACTAACAACAACATACGGCTGGCCAACTAACGACAACATATGGCTGGCAAACTAACAACAACATACAGCTGGCCAACTAACGACAACATACGGCTGGCCAACTAATGTTATGACTGTGGATGTTCACTGTTCAGTAATAAAAACACTGAACATAGTTACCATTGCCAAAGTCCAATGAGTTGGGCCCTTGCCACAGACAAAATCCTAACACAGCACTTTTGTTCTCTGACTAATTAAAATGTATGTCGCATGGCATGAAAACAATCATCACAAAATAAAGGCAGTACAGCTGACAGACAAATTCAAGCGTGAAACAACAAAATCATTATTATTCAACAAGAGTTATCAAACAAAAATTATGGAACTCACTCTGTGTAGTTAAACAGTCTGGAATCCCACAGGTCATGTGTTCCTCTCCCTCCATCGTGGAAGTAACACGTATTGGTTCCATCAAACTGATTTAACCCATCCACTGTGTTTTTGGAAGCATGGCTATGCACGACATCCAGCAACACTAAGATGCCCCTTTTGTGTGCTGCATCAATCAGCTCTTTGAGGTCCTCTGGGTTGCCATAGCGACTGGATGCAGCAAAGAAGCTGGTCACTTGGTACCCAAAGCTTGCATAGTATGCATGCTCCATCACTGCCATCAGTTGAATTGCATTGTAGCCTGGTAGAGAACAAAGAACAATTTTTATTGACAGATATATATTAGAAGGGAAATCAACACAGAAAAGAGCAAGATAAAGGTTAACAGCAGAGACATAGAACAGACCAACTTAATGATGACTAGATATAAGCTTGAGGAGGTGAATACTTTCAAATACCTCAGATCTAGCATATTCAGATTAGGCTTTCGAATACAAATATTACAGACGTATTCTACGAATCTCCTATAGAGAGCACAAGACAAATGTGTACATAAGAAATAAAATAGAGATGTATGCAGGTTTACAAGAGCCAACAATGCATTCAATAGTGAAACAACAAAAACTAGCTTGGTTTGGACATATATACAGGCATGATTCCTTGTCAAAAACAATACTAAAGGGAACGTTGAAGGGAGGAGAAGGGCAAATAAAGACATGAACAGACAACATGAAAGAATGGACAGGTCAAGGTTTTTTGTCACTCATCCGCATCGTTGAAGAAGGAAATCACTGGAGGACTCTGTGTGTTGAAGCATCCAATGTGGTACCCCTACAACCCTGACAGATTATGTGTTTGACAGGTTATCGGCATGACACTTGATTGATTGAATGTGTATTGAAGCAATTAGAATATGTCTTTATGTATGAGTTGGTGAGAAGATTATCATTCATGAATTTTTAACCTTCGCCACGCTGTCCGTGACTATAGTTGAAAGATAAAACATATTTTTCGTAGCTGTCTGCAACTCTATAGTAGAAAGATAAAATGTATTTTTCGTAGTGTCCGCGACTATAGTGGAAAGATAAAACGTATTTTTCATAGTGTCCGCGTCTATAGTGGAAAGATAAAACATATTTTTCGTAGCTGTCTGCAACTATAGTGAAAAGATAACATTTATTTTTCGTAGCTGTCTGCGACTATAATGGAAAGATACAACATATTTTTCGTAGCTGTCTTCGACTACAGCCGCCTCTTGCTACACACTTCTTTAAACAAAGATATTATGATGGTAAACAAACGTTATTAATCCAGTTAACAGTTGAAATGAAAATAGACATAATTAGCTTCCGTGTCCATCAGTGTTCAACTAAATAGGATGAGATATAGAGAATTTGTGACTGTATTCTGCCATCGATATAATCCGGCAAAATTTTTTGGAATTTCTACCATTTTTTAGGAATATTTTTCAAAATTCTGATTTCTACTACATACCCGATAATGTTAGTTTGGTCAACGTGCCGTGCCTTGTTGTTTTCAATTATGATATTATATGAAAATGTTAGTTTGGTTATAAAATAATGGCGGAGTAATCTAGACCTAGTTAAAGGCATTTCGTTTGACTGAATGTATCAATGTTTTTACCGAAATTCTAGACCTAGTGATGTTAATGCTAGGTTGACTTTCTCAGTTATCGCACATACACCAAGAAAACTTACATCAGTCAGTTACATTCAGTAACCATTCCTTTATTTCCACACACAAAAATTATACACAAAGCTTTAAAAACAAAAAAAGGTTATCAAATTTTCCAAATACACTCCATTAAATAGTGCATACTGGCACACAAAAAACAGTTGCAGATGGAAATTACTAAATTTTAATGCGGTACACTAAAGGTTAAATACAAAAATTACTGCAAAATTAATTAAAATCTCTTTAACTTCAGGAATACTAAAACATTTTTATCAAAATGCATGTACGTGTGGAAACCAGCTTCTGGACTTAGGCCAAAAGGCACATATAATGTAGCTAAGCTGTAAACTATGACACAACAAATTTCATTCTCTGGACTACATCCTGCTAATCTGCAGGAGTTTGAGACATTCCATTCTCTGGACTACATCCTGCTAATCTGCAGGAGTTTGAAAATGAATACAACAGAAGAAGATTATAAATATTATCTTGAGGATCAGGACATGATTGGTAGGTTATTGATCCAGCTTTCTATGGGCTGGTGCCCTTTGACCCACAGGATCAAGACATAAATATATTAACATGGACCCTCACAGAAAAAGAGAGGAATTGAAATCGGTAAAATAAAATTATGAGATAAAAGAAATGTTAGAAGAAACCATAGAGCAAGGGCGGAGATGACCAAACAGAATAAAGAAATGTGGCCATGCCACCATCTTTGTCCAAGGACAGATATTGTAAACAATACATTCATTGTGCAACTTACCATCAAGCTAAGGAAGGAAAACAACATATTGATATAACACTCTCTTAATGAAATATATAATTGTGATGTAGATGTTTTTAAGACAATCTATCAAACAAGCTTATGAAATATAGCGAAACTACCTTACCCAAATCATCAATTCTTGGGAGGACATTTTGCGTGAACTCCTTATAGCTTGCAACCTTTCCTTCCCATGATGCAATTCCAACATGACTTTCATAAATCTTTAGACCTCCTTTTACCCGAGGATGAGAACTTTTAAACTTGTACCTCTGTTAAAACACAATAAATTTTTACCTCTGTAAAACACAAATAAACTTGTACCTCTGTAAAACACAAATAAACTTGTACCTCTGTAAAACACAAATAAACTTGTACCGCTGTAAAACACAAATAAACTTGTACCGCTGTAAAACACAAATAAACTTGTACCGCTGTAAAACACAAATAAACTTGTGCCGCTGTAAAACATAAGAACTTATTGCTATGAACTCCTGAAAAAATTATGTCATTATGTTTACTGATGGATCTGTGCATCGGAGAAAGCGGTGTAGCTGGGGTTTTATAGCTGGTGCTGGTGGTAGAGTCATAACTAAGCACTACAGAGCATATGGAACAACTACATCCAGTACGAAGAATGGAGGTCGAGACAGTTATTGCAGCTATCATGTGGCTCTCTGTGACTATTTACTATAGCGATCATCTTGTGAGAATCCTAGTCCATGCTTCGGAAGATTCTTTTTCAGCGTTCATTCTCAAACTCCTGCTAGTTCTCTCTTGTAGTAGGAAGATGATCCTACTAGATTTCTAGCAGGATGTAGTCCAGAGAATGGAAATGCGTTGTGTTTGTCATTTTATTTGCGCCAATGGTCCGGCACATTTGTCTTCGGAAGCTTCAAAATGGCAAGTGCTGCTGTGAGTGGATGGCATCTATAGCTATGCCTAAACACCAAGGTGTCACGGATTTATTCTCTAGGACATGATGGTGTGCAAGTTAATGAGAGAGCAGACAGACTTACATTTAAACCATCAATAGTTGGAGGAGTTAATAATGAATAAACTGTTCCTTGCTGGATGTGAGCATCTCTATTGATGACACATCTAGGATCAGATTTTTAAGAATTCTGTATTGTGGGATAGTAGTAGTCTGCAGGGAGGAATAAGAATAATATTTAACCAGCGGGCAATGGAAACAATCAGCATGCATACTACTCTACATATTCTGGGGGAGACTGAGTGAGCATCTATGGGTTTGCACGGAGTGCAATGATATCGGTTCAACATAGTATTAAATGAGAAAAACTTGAACCAGATGAATAGTTTCAAATATTTAAGAACATTAATAAGTTAAGTGCAATGATATCAGTTCAACATAACCACAATTAACTCTTACCCCTCTTTTTATGGAGAGGAGTGGGAATGTAGGCCTGTAAAATTTACAGCTTCCATTCAAGTAGTCATCACTTTCCAGGAAATTTGACAATGGTGTTTCAGTGCATATAGATTCAGAAGTAGGGCTCTGATCAGTGGAAATTCCTCTGATATATTGGCCACACTGACAGATCACGATTCAGTATGTACACAGTGCTTGGGCATTCATGGCTAATGAAGAGTGAAATGTGTTGGGGGAGAAGGTAGCGAAACTAGTGGTTTGACAATGGAGGTGACCAATTGGAGACATCAGCACAAAAAGCTCTACAAACAAATCTGTCCTCAGCCATTTGGACAAGTGTAGAAAAAATCATGCCTAGATAATTCCTTGATGTCAATCCAATATTTTCTCTGACTGCCTCTTCTCCTTCACCCTCAACTGTTTCTCACAAAATAGTTTTACAACATGTAAAAATAGTTGTGTCTCACTACATGTCATAACCAAATATGTCAAAAAAATGTTTAACTATCTGCGTTACATATATTGTCCAATACCATGCTCTGAAAGTAATTTAATGCAGGATTTCTTTTTTTAAACACAAATTCTTGGCTCTTGCAAAGACACTTCCAGCAATGTTTTGCATAATTCCAACATTAACATATGGATGCGAAAGTTGGAAAGCAACATCAAAATTAGAGCAAAGACTAAACACCTTTGAAAATAAATGTCTTAGAAGGCTACCGAACATACGTTGGTCAGACTTCAAATCAAACACAGTTGTCAAACAAGAATCAAAACAAGAATTTGTATCCACCTATATTAGAAAGCGTCGCTGGAATTACATCAGACACGCACTAAGAATGGATACTGAAAGACTCCCCTGTCAAGGTTTGATGTGGTCACCAAAAGGCAAGAAAAAAACTAGGAAGACCAAAAGAAACTTTACATAGAACTATTACAAGGGAAAGTTTCACCATCGGTATCAGAAACAATGAAGATCTAAAGCAAATTGCAATGAAACGAGAGACATGGAAATCTATGACATCTGCCTATGTGCCATCTTTGGCTCTAGCGGAATAACTAACTAACTGTTATGGATCATGTGATTAATGTTCTATTTATAATGTAATTAATGTCTTTTTGGGAGCACTATTCTTACGGATAATAAATATTGAAGTACACAAAAAAACAATTCATATAAGAACAATGCTTACCTGTTGTTCTGGAGGATTCCAAAATATCTGTTCAAATATGGGAACGGACTTTGGCCGCCCAACCATCTTTGCCCAAGGACAGATACGGTCAACAATACTTCCATTGTGCAACTTAACGCCAAGCTAAGGAAAGAAAACAACATACTGATATAACACTCTCTGAACAGAAAGTATATTTGTGCTGTACATGGAAAAATTAATAGCTGATGGCAGAGTTAACAGCAACAGGGGAAGAGGGCGCCCAAGACAACACTGATGCAGTGACATATCAAATTTCTTAAACATATCTCTAACTGCGTCAGGTCAACTTGCCCAGAATTGTGGAGTGTTCAGAGAACCATAAGGAAGACCACCAGTTCTGGAAAGAATACGTCACATGAGAGAGAGATGTATTAATGATACTCTTTGAAAAAAACATATTTGTAGATATATATTTAAGATACAGACAACGTCAAGGACTGGACAAGACAAGACTTTTCCTCACTCGTTTGCATTTGTTGAAGATAGAAATTACTGGAGGGCTTTGTATGTTGATGCATTCAATGTGATACCCCAACGACCCTGACGGGTTAATAGATAGATTTATGATACTTTCCGAGCAATACATATTTGAGCTAGATATGAAACTCTTTGGACAAATCATATTTTTTACTGTAGATATATATCTATTTATATTCTCCTGGGTATGTGTATCAGAACTGGATTTGAGTATCAAAGAATAATTTCAATTCCCAGCATAATTGATTCTACAGCAAGCAAACTGACAATGGATATGTCCCAGCATAATTGATTCTACAGCAAGCAAACTGACAATGGATATGTCCCAGCATAATTGATTCTACAGCAAGCAAACTGACAATTGATATGTTGACGTTATGAGATGAGGGAAAATTTGAAATTGTTGACAGAGTGTATCAGTTCTCTGTCCGTTTACCTGTTTCAGATAGTTGAAAGCACTGTGTATGTGTATGTATATATAATATATATATAATTTCTCAGATTGGCACACCAGGCTATGATATAGTACGCTTTTGGTTTCAGGGTTTCTCCGTTGCCGTACAGTATCTCATGAAAAGATGAACCATCAAAACCCTGTATTGTCTTCGAAGCTATTGGATATAGACCTTTCTCCCAAGGTCTACATAATTGGAGACAACAATATAAAACATACTCTGTCGAAGACTGACCTTTCTCCCTAGACCACATACCTAACATCATCAATATTCATACCACTACAAAGAAGTTCAGGGCTGTGGCTGTACAGAATATAGAACAATAAGTCCAATAAATCATATAACTAAAATACTACTCAAGATAATACATGAAAGAATTAAAAACAAAATAGACACGGAGGTCGGTGAAGAACAATTCGGTTTTAGGAAAAACAAAGGAACCAAAGAAGCTATACTTAGTATCCGACTATTGATAGATAAATATATAGAGGTCCAAAAAAGTATCTATACTTGCTTCATAGACAGACTACAGCATGACCTTTGAGAGAAACCAACATGAAAAATTAATCAAATGTCTTCAAGAAATAGGCATAAATGGAAAAGACATCAGGCTGACTTGAAATATATATTGACAACAGATTGCATCAATAAGGTGTGAAAACAGCTACTCACCATACATAGAAATAAGAAGAGGGGTAAGACAAGGATGTATTTTATCATCCAGGCTATTTAATATCCACACAGCGAATATCATTATAAACATATAGAAGAATGCCAGGACTCAAGATCAATGGGAAAATAATAAACAACCTGAGATATGCAGATGACACTGTTCTTTTAGCAGAAAGTGAACATGAACTAGAAAGACTAATAGATCAAGTCGATAAATCAAGTAAAGAATATGGACTGGGTATAAATTACCAAAATACAAAAACCATGATAATCAGCAAAGTCACAGAACAGGCGCTAAACATAAACGGAGAGAAACTACAACAAGTAGGGCATTATCAATATCTTGGACACATAGTCACAAAAAACGGCAGATGTGAAAAAAAGTTAAAAGGAGAACAGGAATGGCTAAAAGTACCTTCAATAACATGAGGAAAATAGTAACATCTAAACAAATTACAAACAAGTTAAAAATGAGAATTATAAAATGCTACATCTATTCCATATTAATGTATGGCTCAGAAACATGGACACTAAACAAACAATTAGAAGACAAAATTGATGCCTTTGAGATGTGGGTATATAGAAGAATAGGAAGAACATCATGGAAAGAGAATAAAACAAATAAAGATGTCCTAACAACACTTAATATGAAGAAAGAATTATTAAAGGAAATAAAGATCAAGCTAATAAAATATTTTGGACACATTAAAAGACATGACACCTTGTTGAAGACCTTATTTGAGGGTAAAGTTGAAGGGAGGCGAGCAAGAGGTAGGCAGAGATATGAGTTGGAGAGTAACATCACAAGATGGACAGGTTACAATCTAGCAGAGTGCATCACCAAAACAAGAGATGGGATGTTGGAGGTCTGTTGTAGCCAACCTTCATTGCAGAGATGGCACTTGATGATGATGGGATAGGACAAGAATCATCTGAAACATGACTAGAATATCTACCTTCAATTTACTTTCATGTGGGATAGGACAGGTACCATCTGAAACATGACTAGAATATCTACCTTCAATTTACTTTCATGTGGGATAGGACAGGTACCATCTGAAACATGACTAGAATATCTACCTTCAATTTACTTTCATGTGGGATAGGACAGGTACCATCTGAAACATGACTAGAATATCTACCTTCAATTTACTTTCATGTGGGATAGGACAGGTACCATCTGAAACATGACTAGAATATCTACCTTCAATTTACTTTCATGTGGGATAGGACAGGTACCATCTGAAACATGACTAGAATATCTACCTTCAATTTACTTTCATGTGGGATAGGACAGGTACCATCTGAAACATGACTAGAATATCTACCTTCAATTTACTTTCATGTGGGATAGGACAGGAACCGTCAGGATTTGCAGGTATTGTTAAATGCCATCTGCCAAAGTCTCCCTTTCTGAATGCATATTTCTCCTCAAACTGCCAGACATCTACATAAAAATAAACATATTTGACTTAAAGGCATGTAATGTTATCAAATTATTGTAAGTACAGTTTCTTCTTGCACATTTGTTATCAAATTCTTGTGGATTATTATAAATAACCAAATTGTCAAAGGATGTCTCAAAATAGAGAGTGCCGCAGTATCTAAACAAATAATGTGATAAATACTATGATGAAGTAATAATGCTATTTAATCAACTAACAAATATTTAAAAATAAATAAATAATTAATTTTTAAAAAAATTTTAACCAGCAGAAGACTGATGTATTGGGCCATATGCACAAATAAAATGGCAACACAACGCATTTACATTCTCTGGACTATATCCTGTTGGAAATTTAGTAGGACATCACAAGATGGATAGGTTACAGTCTAGCAGAGTGCACTAGTCTAAGAGAGTTGCTGAAAGGGAGATTCAATGGAAGTTTGAAAATGAATGTAGAAGAAGAATAAATAAAAAAAGGCCACTTACTTTTTTCACATTATGATCCATCTGGGACCTTTGTCAAGAAATACATGAACAAGAAAGACACAAAATTATACAACTGTGATAACTTGGAGATGTTTTATCACCATAAAACACTCTCAGAAACGATGCAACGTGCATGTTTAGTAGATCGTGAATTAGGTGCGGTCCAAATGTTTTCGCTTTACTGATAGCCAGAATAGCAATAGATCAAGGAAAAAGAGATTCCAAAGTTAATGAATTGACAGGTGATAAATCAGACCCCCCCCCCCCCCCCATCATTAACTTTGCTTATTTCTGACATAATATTTTATTGTCCTATTGTTTTTCATATACACAATACTTTGTGTGTGATTGGTCTATGTTCACATTTTTCATCTTTTACGTTGGGCTTTCAATAATCTGATTTATCATGTTGATTTCATAAGCTGTGTCTTTCTGGTAGGTTTAACCTAATGGAAACTAGTACAATCCGAACTGTGATAGAAAATGTAATGAGAACCAATGTCATTAACACTACGATCCAGACTCACTGAGCGTGCCATAATACACCCGATTGAAGCCTGATAACAGAGATCAGGTCACTGTTTTATTAATGTTTCACAGTGAGTTTTATTAAGGAGACAGAATTACAGATATAGACATGTTTCAAGTGAACGAAAGAAGAAGAAGAAGAATTAATGTTTCAGAAATGAATGCAGAGACATAGGGACATTATTTCCAGGGATAATAAACTAGATTAGATTTCTTTAGTTCACTTGAAATTTTCTCTGCATTTGTTCTCAAATAATGACAAAAAATCTGGATAATGACATGTGTTGTATCTCTGTTTACAGAATGATTGTGGACCCTGTATATTTCAGCCAAATAATCCATTTTCATCATGGCTTTATAGATAAAGTGACCATCTATTGTTGGGATAGTCAACACCACCCTCCTAACTACTTATCTCTTGGTACTCCATGCTATCTTTTCTGGACCTGCATTACACAGGAAGCTTTCCCCATATATAAAATATTATCACACAATTTCTTCTTCTTCTGCAATCAATTGTTAATCAATATAATATCAATAAAACCCCATAACCCTTCAGGGTCGTAGGGGTACCACATTGGATGCTTCAGCACACAGAGTCCTCCAGCGAATTCTATCCTCAGCGATGCGGATGAGTGTGGAAATATCTAGCCCTGTCCATTCCTTGATGTTGTCTGTCCATGTCTTTATTTGTCCTCCTCTGCTTCTTCCACCCTCGACAGTTCCCTGCAGTATTGTTTTTGACAAGGAATCGTGCCTGCATACATGTCCGAACCATGCTAGTGTAGCATTTATACTCGAAAGCCGTTAAATTGTTAAACATCCAGTCCAATATTGTTCATATATAAGAGCAATTTCTTTGTAGGTCATCTTGAATTTCTGATACTACACAACAATTGATGTGTCTACACTACTTCTGCAATCAATTATTAACCTCTAGCAACCCAAAGTCTACAAATGTAATCTAGCAATAGAAACCGAATGTTGACAAATGTCTACATTGAGGTAGCCATTTGTAATCATGGACAACAATTGTTCATATTAATTTCCCATTATGCTCCTATAATAACTACATGTTAAAGTGATTATCCCTGAATTTTTCACAGTGTTATATCCCCCAACTTTCCTTAGCTGCCACCTATGACAGGTCTGGAGAGAAGACAGTGGTCCTATTCTTTGCACCCTGAACTAGAAGTCAAGGCCTCAGTTGCCACATGGGTGGTATGGATTGGTAGAAGTATGGATATAAGACTGGACAGGATTAAGAATCTCCACATTTAAACACAGAACTGAGAACAGAGGTATGGTGGGATTTTTGTGCTGCTATTTCCAAAAAAACCAACCCTTCAACCCTGAATGGTTTTTTGGTTTAAAGATAATGAATGAAGATCCAACTACAAATTAATATTTGGAAAAAATTAGTTGGTAATTTAATGCACCATTTGGTATCTAATTTAATATAAAACAAATATTCTGTGCATTCCCAATTATGACATTGTTACTGATATTTGAGTGCCTGATGAAGAAATGTTTTAAGATTATTAATCTAAGTTGAACATACTGAAATCGCCTCGCAAATACAAGCCAGCTGCTCCTGGGGCCCATTCTGTAGCCGAGATGGAATTGTCGCCCTGACAATGAATGCCAAATGTTTCATAACCTCTGGAAAACTTCTCTAGACTGCCTTCATTTTTCTCAATTTTTGTGACCAGGTCATAGAAGCATGTGTATCTAAAAAGGCAATACAACAGTAAACAATATAAAACAGAAAAACACAACTAAATGAGAATTTCAAAGTAAATGTTAACATGCAAACTGGCATATGATACTAAGAAAATATCTACAGAATTGCATGTTCTAAAGTTTATGGATGTAACATTAGTTTTCCATCATCATATTGGAAAGTATTCTCTTTATGCTCCATTGTGTCCGGTAATGACTCTGTCACAGGCAGATGGCTGAGACACACTAGGAGAATGGAAGATGGCAGGATACCGAAGGATCCATTTTATGGAGAATTACAGTCCGGGAAAAGATCTCATGGTCGACCTCTCCTTCTGTACAAAGAGGTATGCAAACATGATATGCATGATAGAGAATCATGGGAACAGGATGCCATGGATTGTTTTGCATGCAGGAGAAAGATCAGGAATGGTATAAAGATAAAGGAGAAAGTCATAGCGCAGTTAGTTCAAGGGATTCAAGTCTAAGAAGACAAACAACAGCACACAATTGTATAAATGGGCCTATAATTTCTTGTACAAACTGTGGAAGACTTTGATTGGTCTTATGTCACCTCCATCTTCACGATGGATGATTGATTATATTTATTCTATTATCTTTTCTCTGCATATGTTGTGAGGCGTTGCATGATAATTAGTTTTCGGACTATTGCATGTTTGGTGGCTTGATATGTAGTAATACTGTGCTGTCAGAATGTTGGTAAGTCCATCAATTCACCTTCTTCTTGGTCTTCCCCTGTATCTTGCTGTTTTCATATTGTATGCTCTTGCCGCTGTCCAATAAGGGTTCATTCTCATTAGGTGGCAGAACCATTTCAATCTCTGTTTTTCAATATATTTGACCACTGATGTTGTTCCAAGAGTACTTGTAATCTCATTTCTCACACCTCTTCTTGTTCTGTTTGCTGTTTTTTTTAGACATCTCATTTCCCAGCTTTCTCTCTTGTTCTTTAGTTAGTGTCCATGTCTGATATTGAAAACATGTTGGGATGAATATTGAATTTATGATTTGCCATTTGGTTTCTATCAGGATAGATGTGTGTTTCAAAATAGGTGTAAGTTTCCCAATGTGCACGATTACAGGGAGGTGGTCTGTAGTTACTGTGGTGTTGAGGGGAATGACCTTGGCATTTCTAACATTGCGTCTTCCTGTCTGTCATGTCAGTATGTACTCTATCTGAGCAGCTTCATCCGGATTGTTCCATTTATACCATGTGTATAGTTTACTCTTTTTATGCTCAAAGAAACTGTTGGTGATGTAAACCAGTGTTCTGCACATATCTCTAAAATGTGCTGTCCATTGTAGTTGCAATCTCTGTAAATGAGCCTAGCTGGTTCTCCCAAGGTGTTTGTCTCTGACCTACATAACTGTTGAGGTCTCCCATTACAAATCGGTCGTTTTGACCTAGGACCTGCCCTATAATATTTGACAGAAAGTCAAAGTATTGGTCTTTTTCTTGTGGTGTATCCGTCGTTTGTGGGTACATATGTTTGTACATATGAGTCATATTTTTTATTTTCCTACTAGTTGCATGACTATTATTCTTTCTGATATAAATTCTATTTTTTTAAATTGTTTTGGTGGTGACTGGGTCGAGAATGAAGCCTACTCAGTGTATAGCACATTGAAATTCTTTAACACCGTTCCAGGAGCATAGTTGTGTGTTAGCTTCGTATCTCTACCTTTCTTTCTACTATTAGCTATTCCCATTATGGAAATCTTGTGTTTTAATCATAAATTCAACTATTTCTGTTTCTTTATCCTTGGTTCCACAGATGTTCCAAGTACCTACTTTAACTTTGGCGTTTGATAGCAGATTGTTACTTGTGTCCTAGAAATTGTTGTTATTCCGATTACTGATTGATTTTCTAATTTTCAATGAATTCTTGCATAATATCTAGAGCAGATTTCTGTGAACACTCAAAACCACTACCAGTTTTCTGGACCTGTCGTAGATTCATTCTTGAACGAACACTTAAAATATCACAATTTATACCTTCTCCAAATTTATCACTCTGCTTACATCGTCATCTTGGAACATCGGATTATATTTCTCACATATCTAGATATCAACTTACTTTTTCATAAATCTGTATTTTTAATAATTTATTTCTGTATTTCAATAAAAATGCCAGTACTTAACACCAAAAAAAAAAAAAAAAATGTTTGTCTCTCAATATGTGTGTGGGAGATATAAATGTATGCATTAGTAATAATTACTAGGAAATTTAATACCAAATGAAATATTTTTGTTTTAAAAAAAAATTTGTGTAGGTTTTTTTTTGGGGGGGGGGGGGGGAGGCTGAAATTTGTATAAATACGGAAAATCCGTACTAGTTGACACCTATAGCACAATAATAATACTACCATCTAGAAAGATGGAAAAGGGTACTATACAAGAATCAGTGGCCACGGTCACAACTTTTAATGTTATGCGCAGACAACGTTTGCACATCTGATTCAACTTTTTAATGTGTGTGCATCAACTCATCAACAAAACAAAATGGCTAATGCAATCGATGTTGTCTACTGAGCTTGCCAGCTACTGATAAAAGACACTGTACGCTTTGGTACAAACATGAGGAATGCTACAACAGGACAAGATGTGCGGTCAGGGTCATCCAATACTTACTGTACAACAATGATGGATGGATTCAATGGGAATGCAATGTTAGGCGACACAGTAATCACATAAATGTAAAGATTGGCATGTGCTTGCAATGCACAAACATTTTGCTTGTAAAAATATGCTGTTTCATTTATGGAGTAGCTTTCGAGATTACATCTGCCACCTGGTGCATTCGTGAACTACAGATGAGCAAGACAACAGTTGTTGAATGGAACATATTTATGCGTTAAATTTGTGTCTACAGCATGACATAGCTGCCGTGAAGATGCATTGGAGAAGGAGTGATCATCGAGGTAGACGAAAGCCTATTTACCAAAAGAAAGGCAAACTCTGGCAGAGTGTAGCCTCAGCAATGGATATTTGGTGGCCTATGTCATGAGACAAAGGATGTTTTCTTGCAGTAAGTGGAAGATAGAAGTTCTGCTATCTTAAAAGAAAAGCAGGCTTCCACCATCTAACAGTGAACCACAAATACAACTTCATGGATGAAGTAACCGGGGCCCATACCTAAACAGTGGACAAATGCGGGGAAGTGCATTCAAAGTGGCGAAAGAAGAAACACAGTTGAACAGTGCAGCATCACTTAAACAGCTATCTAGCAGAGTTCATGTGGCGATCTAGGCTCCAGAACAATGTCAATCCTTTCTATGCCATATTGGAGGAAATGAACAGATACTAGCCACCTGTGTAGCCACCCATACCCATCAATACCCACCCCTCTATATAATACGTCCCCACCAACACCCGTCACTATCCATCGGCTACACTGTTCCAAATCCTAACCCATACCCATCAACACCCACCCCTCTATATAATACATCCCCACCAACACCCGTCACTATCCATCGGCTACACTGTTCCAAATCCTAACCCCAACACTGGAAGCGGTCCCCTCCCAAATTCTAACCAACCCAAAACTGTAAATCCCCCCCCCAACACTAATATATGCATCCTCCCCTCCGAGCAGTACGTACATTAGTGAGATTCCCACTGACAAAGAGACATAATAAATGTCATGTTACTGCTAACACTGATTAGTTGCCCCTAACTGCACTGGTCAGTTCCACTGAAACGAACTTTCTGAACGCAAGTTTGTTCTAGTAAATATGTGGCCACTGATTCTTGCATAGTACCTGGAAATATGCCTACTAACTTTTCCCTCCTTGATTAATCTTTCCAAACCATTGTACGTCTCTAAATTATGTCTGAAATATATCTACAAGAGGAATAGTTCACTGGCTGCAAAGCGCCTTATCGGAGGAAAGATGCATATACCAAGCAAACTCTCGGCATGTCTCGTGACATATATCCCTTTGAGTAGAAGGCTCCTTCAATAGGCATTGCCTTAAGCTGAGGTCTCCTGGGCATGAAAGAAAGCTCAGAAATACACTGTACATAGGAAGTAAGAACTAGCCGCTCGCAATACATGGGGTTTTTGACAAACAAACAAACATGTCGTAAAGTGACAGATGTGTAAAGACTCTACGCTGTGACGGTTTATCACCCACTGTTCCCTTGAACTTTACAGGCCAAAATATGTCCCTGGGTAGCAGGTCTCAGAGGAGGGGATAATCAGGGATTTAGGCTTGGGTCGACTACATCTATCTTGAGCTATGTGTTGCACTGCCAGTGAACTAGTCTTGAATAAGTTGACGTATGGTCTGTGTCAAATGAGCACTGAAACTTTTCTCATCCATGATCAAGATTCCGGTATTAGAAAAACTAGAGTTGGGCACAGGTTCATTCGTCCTCTTAGCTGAAGTGTCATTCACTGACATTATGAACTCCTCATCTCTACACATTACAGAATGATATGAGTGAGTAAGACTTAAGATTGGGTAGACAGTGAGGATCATGTTGTGGATATCTACAGAAAAGTTGGAAACATCAAAATCAATTGACATCTGCCGGATTAAACTAGGTTATTTTTATGACTGCTCCAGGGTGCAGTGATATGACGCTGATAAGCCAATAATATAAACTTTAAGTGAGTAGGCCTATGCACTATTCTAGTAGAGACAAAAGTTGACTCAAAATTGCAACTGCTCAAAAATAACAAACTGTACTTCGGACTATCACTTTAGATAGCGCTACGCCGTTTTTATAATTTATAACGACCAGACTCTCAGTAGGCAGATGTCATGTCACAACATCGCTACATATCCTAGTTACATACAAAAATATTTTTATAATCTGGCAGAGGGCTGAATTTATTATATAATAGTATTATAGCATTCTGACAATACTGACATAAACAAAACATCGCTTCACCACGATAGCCACACTACTAAGATACGTGTTTTGCCGTACTGACACTATGAACTATGACTATCAGAATCAGAGTAGTACGCGTGTCTTCACATTTCTTTCGTAAAATACAATATCTTCACACCAACCACTGACAAAATATGCTTACCTTCTTTTTATTTCATGCTCGTATGTTCGAAGGTACCCATCAAGCTGGAAGGTCTTTTCTAAGTCTGGATGTGGAGGAAGTTTACAATCTCCTTGTGCCATTCTTACATCAGTTGCTATTCCCCCAGTTTATTTTTCCGGACAAGCCTTGACCTCGATAGGGCGTAAGGTCAACGGTTCAAGGATCTTTGGGGTCATTGTAAAACACGTGAAGTATCTTGTATTGGAAAATTGTAGTGTATGTGCACATTCATTTTTTCTGCAGTGATGCGTGCTTTGTGAGAGAAAAACCTTGAGAAAGGGTTAAGTTCTGATGGTTACAGGGGGTTAGATAACATGGTCTTATGTGACACCGCTATACGTTGTGATATAACGACTTTGATGCAACCTCGTTTTACATGGTCGCATGCACATTAAAACTCTTTATGTCCGTCAAGCAGCTAAAATAGTCATTGAGACTCACTTGCTGTAACTGTAATCAGAGGGAACAGTAATCGCAGAGCACACCCCCTACTACAAACTGTTCACAGTTTTTAAGCATTTTGTGCCCGTAAAATTATTTATTGTTTAATCTCCTTTAATGCATTGTTTTGTAACACATACGAAGGGGTGAGACAAATATTATCGTCAGATTTATTGTAAACACTGTACCTAAATCTGCCCCCCCCCCCCCCCCGCTACGAGGATCCTAAAATCTAGCAGTATCCTGTCTGCAGTTGTACCTCTGCAAGTTCTGTAATTTCTTAGACCGTGCAATAAATGGTAACAATGCGCAAACCATCATACACTATCAATGAACATGTGCATTTAATCTTATTTCGTTCACATCCCGCTATAATAACGAAATATAGAGGGTATGCTTTGCGATTATAGAACCGAATCAGAGAAACCCTCAATTTTTTATAGTAACTTGTTCGTCCTTCATAAATGAGGATCACCATTTGTTACATATGCCTATAGTTTTTACTAAATTCAGTCAAAGTTATGCAGGTCCAAGTATAAGGGTGTGGGGGGGGGGGGGGGGTAAGATGTTCAACATCCCTCCTTAACGATATTTCACACACACAAAATCTTCAAATTTCCCGTCAAATAGTGAAATTTACATACGAAGACGGACGACTTACCTATTTTTCAATTTTATAAATAAGTAAAACCCCCTCCATAAGGTAATCATATCTGCGTCCTGGAGTTATCTTATTGTCTATAAGCTAGTAGATGACTAATAAGTCTTATGCTGACCCCACAGATGCTTGTACAAGCCGGGCAAACAGCGTCAGGGGTAGAAGAGTTTTCTGGAGATGGCCTTCGTGTTTGCGGAGTATATTGTGGAATGTGCTGCCTCTTTTATTTCGGTCGTCCATCGTTTTCGTGTTCGGCCACTAGGTCCGCGTTCACCTTACATATGTATCATAGCTTGCTGTGGTAAGCTGTCTGATAGTAGTCTGTTGATGTGTGCAAACCATTTGATATGTTGTCTCTTAATATATTCCAAAATTGGGGTCGGTGCCGGTTCTTTGTCTAATGTCCTCATTCGTCACTCTGTCTCTTAGCGATATTCCTAGGATTCTGCTTAAGCATGCTATTTCAACTGTCACAAGTTTACGTTTGTCTTGTGGTGTCGTTGTCCGTGTTTGGCGTAGGCATAAAAATCGTTTTAAATAGTGTTATTTTTGTGTTTAAATCTACATTTTTGTTTCTGAAGAATGGTGTCATTTGTCCTAGGGCTTGATATGCTTTACAACATTTATTGTGTATTTCTTTACTGCTCTTGTCGTCTATTTTTATATTGCCTCCTAAATATGTGAATTTTGTTACCTGGTTAAGTCTGTTGTTTCCAATATATATGTTGGTATTTCTTTCTATTCTTCCTATCTTCATTAATTTGAACTTTTCTATATTTATCTTCATGTTAAAGATTTGGCATGTTTGATGTAATCTGTCTATTTGTCTTTATAGTTGTTCTTCTGATGATGCCACTAGTGCTTAGTCGTCTACAAATAGCAATTCGTTATTCTTCAGATTGTTTTCTTCTGTTGTCTTTGCTACTTTTCAGATGTGATCTATGTATGTTATACCAATAGGTGGGATAGTACACATCCCTCACCCGTGTTGCCGGGGCCCGAAAGGGGGGGCAAAGAATAGCAACACTGTTTACCTTCCACGCATGTCGTAAAAGGCGACTAAGGAGGTTATGGGATGAAGTTGGCTGTCCCATCCCATATAGGGGCAGTGACCCAAAGCAATGCTGAAGTCGGATGTGTCCGGCCGAAGGCGCAGATATCGCAGCAATGCTGTAAACCATGACACAACTCATTCCGTTCTCCGGACTACATCCTGCTAATCTGCAGGAGTTTGAGAACGAACGCAGAAGAAGAATAAGAAGTACACATCCCTGTCTCACTCCCGAGTGAATTTAGAAATTATCGGATTTACCTGTGTTCGTTCTTACTGAGCCTTGGCTATTGGCGTATATGCTCTGACAGACTTATCAGATGTTGAACTCCAGGATTCATATACATATAACATTCGATCAGGCTTGATCTACCAGTATATTTCTTCCCCCATCCCACAAAATGCTACTCTTTTCTTGACATGTCTGACTTTCTTGCCGTGTTTTCAAATGTACGGTATCATGGTTTATGTCAAAGGTTTTTAGTGATGTCTTTAGCAAATCTTTGTCGCGCTTCTTTTGAACACCATTAGAACGTATACATTCTGCATATCACCATAAAGTAAAAATTAAAAATAAAGAAAAGGGACACCAATGAGAGATGCCAAGACAGTGGGGGGGGGGGGGAGTTAGGTAGGGACGGGGGATAAAAGGGTCTTTTACTTTTCATCCTTTATGCAATGTCAATTTCTGTATGTAAATATTGCGTTAATTTTAGCCCACATATTGAACGCACTATTTTGCACATTCTACAAGACATTCTACTAGCACCGATACTGGGCAATGATTTTTGATGAGGAAACCATTGTCCCAGTCATCTTGGTTATTAATTTTTTTATGATTGTGTTTTCTTAACCGTTATTTGTTTGTGGATAAAGGTCACAATATGACCGACACGTTGATAATTGTCGTTTTGTTATTTATTTTATATCGATAGTTAGGTATTCACAGTAACTTGTTTTCTTTATGTAATATTTACCAGAAGAATATGCTCTGCTGTCTGAGGTACCTGTCCATATGGCTGTATTGTCAATCTTTGACTTTGTATACACGTGGCTGGAGAGTCAGAAGTGTCCTTGGCGTAGAGATGTGGGCTTAGTCCAGCCAGCGGAGGCTGGAAACTAAGACTGGCCGGGCCCTTCCACATTCGGGCAGGACCACAGTCTTGCCTAGCAAGTAAAGGTGCTTAAGTCAGCTACATTTAGCCAGAAGGCGCACCGCAACAATCAGAATGTCATGCATTATCGCACATGAAATGGAAAACACTGTCCAATTTATACAAGAAACAACACTGCAGATATAGACATTATTAGCGAACCAAAGAAGAAGAAGAAAAATGCGACGCAGAATGATAATTTGTTCTTGTCTGTTCATAATTTGATAGTCATCTTGTGTTGGATTTCTAATTGCGATGATGATCTGTTTCTTTTGAGGGTAAGTTGTTGATGCGTCTGGGTGATCACCATCAGCACCCTCCTTAGCCAGACAATTCCGCTTTCTCATTTCGTTACTCTACAATGAGATGGTATCCACTGCATGGATACTTTACGCTGATCCAAGGAGATAAAGAGTTTAATACACCGTGAGTTGTGCATATATTGTTCACAGAACAACTATCTGGCCCACATGAGCATCTCTGCGATACAAGTGAAGAACCCATGAACCGGTGATATGCAGAATGTTATGAGGCTGACGTCATTGCATTGCAAGAAACACAGCTAGGTGAAAGTGGTAATATCAGGATAGCCGGATTGCAGTGTTTCTACAACAGGCGACATCTTGGACAGGCAATCTTAGTACGCGAGGGTTTTAGTGTATGCGAGGTTGATATGTCCAAGTGGGATAGCGACAATATCCAGTTACAGGCAGTTGAGGGTCCAGCACCCAATCGTATGCCTGCAACACGAGCATTGATCTTCAGGGTTGGAAGATCCTAGGGGAGATAATGGAACAGGAAAAGCAGATCCTCTTTTGTGGTGACTTCAATGCGAAAGGTACATCATGGGGCAATAGTGCTTCGAACAAACAGGGAAGAGAACTTGAGGAGGCCCTGACAGATACGGATCTGGTGTGCCTTAACGATGGCCGTATAACAAGGATGGCAAGCAGGGATGGTGATGATGATAGTGCTATCGACCTGACATTGGTGTCATCAGCTTCTGTGGCTATCTGCAAATGGGACGTGCTGGGGCATCATGGCAGTGACCACCTCCCATGTGTTGTTCTCTTAAAAAATGACAAAAGTAAGCAGATAAGACCAAAGGTAAGCTCCTTTAAGTATGATCGCAGAGGAGTGAATGTTGTGAGCAGAATTCGACAAGACAAACGTAAGGCTCAAGTCGTATGAAATCAGGTGTGGGATAGGCCCCCCTGGTGGAACGAAGAGGTTCAAAGGGCATGTAGCGAGAAACGGAAAGCAGTATCACTATGGCAAAGGGCACGGAAACGTGTTGCGGCTCAGCCCATGGAGGTCGCACAATGGAAACGGAAGAAAGATATCTTAGTCCAAACATTCAAAGATATTGCAAAGTCAGCAAAGGCGTCAAAATGGGACGAATTTTGCAACGAGATCACACGCGAAAAGTCACTAAAATTGTTCTGGCGGTTACACAAGTCCATGAATGGTCTGACAAGACACGTGACTATCGCCGATTTCCAGAGCGACGATACCGTCTGGCAGAAGACGGACGAGACTAAAGGTGCGGCGTTGCTGGCACACTACACCGCACAAATTGGTCAGAGAAATGTGGAGGCATATCAAGAAATCAGGAAAACGCTCACAGACACGTGTAAGAACTTGAGCATGGAAAACCATATGCTAATCACAGTTGAAGAAATCAGGAAGGCACTGAAAAGTACAAAAAATACAGCACCAGGGCCAGATGGCATTAGATACGAAGACAATAGTCGAAGAACGGATGAGGAGTTGGGAGAATTGGCGGACATGTTCAATAATAGTCTTCTAAAGGGCACAGTGAAAAAAGACTGGTTGCACAGCTATTTAGTTCCACTACACAAACCTGGGAAGGACCACACCAGGATACATGACTACAGAATAATAACTATGCAGAATACGATTGGCAAGCTTTTGGAAAAAATTGTGGCCCGGAAGGTATCGTGTTATCTTGAAAGAAATAAGTGCTTACCAACATTGTTAGGAGGATATCGTCCAGGAAAGAAGACATGGCAGAATGCAGCTATATTTGCGCAGAATGTTTTTGTGGGGTTCGAATCGCGCATGGAGACATGTGCGGTCGCAATAGACCTTGAGGATGCGTACAATAGGGTGCCCTTCAATATCTTGATGCACCAGCTGTTAAATCTTGCAGTTAATCCTTTTGTCGTGCATTGGGTTGGCGCCGCCCTGATGCACAGGGTTGTAGTTCTTAAGTGTGGTAACTGGATATCTACACCAACGGTTATTAGCCCTGGCCTGCCAGAGGGATCGCCTCTATCTCCTGTAATTTTCAATGTATACACAGTACATATCGCTGGCAATAAAATCACATGTGTTGGCAGAACGATGTCATATGCCGATGATATCCTGGTGTATAGACAGGGCAGAAATCGAGAAGAGTGCGTCGTGGAACTACAGAAGGAGCTGGACAGACTGACAAATTGGTGTCGAGATATGGGAGCAGTGGTTAATCCGTCTAAGGCATTCATGACGTGGTTTTCCTTGAACAATCACATGGTAAAGACAGCCATGCCACAAGTTTCATTGTCCGGGAAAAGTTTAGAAAGAACTAGCACAATGAGATATCTGGGTGTGTTTTTGACAGAAGCCTGAGTTTCAGGGAACATGTTGACCATATTATCATAAAGGCAGGCAAAGGCTTGGCAGCAATGAAGGTTATGGCTGCTGCGCAGTGGGAGCAGAGATTGTTATTTCTTTTGTACCAGGGTTTGGTTGAGGCGGAATATGCACTGGCAATTCTGACTCTTAGCCAAACTCAGATCGAAAGACTGGATAGAGTCCAGAATGCAGCAATGCGTATCATTTTGGGATGCACAAGAGACACATCGACAAGAGCTATGCGATACCTACTTGACTGCCCAACAGCTGAGCATAGATTACAGTATTGCCGTGCACGGGCGTACCTTCAAATACATGCAGATAAGGAACACCCGTTGCATTCCGAAATACAGAAAGTTAAAGGCAGCAGACTCAAGAGAGGAAGGTCGTGGATGGGACGTGCTGAGGATGTAATACAAAGCGTGTACAGATTACAGGATGTGGCGGAATGGATAGGTCTACCCACAGATTTCGAAACTTGTTTTGAGAGTAGTAATATCACTTAGCAGGGAATACAGAGAATGGTGTCCCACAGCTGTGGAGAAAGAAGTGCAGGCTTTAATCAGTGAGAATACCAAAGAGGGGGATGTGATTATATACACTGATGGATCTGTAATTAGGCATGTTCGCAGTGCTTGGGACTTTACAGCTCAATGCGCAGGTAAAACGATCAAGGAGGAAAGTGGTGCCTTTGCGGTCACTACGAGTAGTATGACCATGAAGACTGTGGCGGTGACCAAGGCATTTGAGTGGCTACGCACACAGAAGGCAATGCAGGTCTGCATCTTGAGTGACTCTATGAGTATGATTAAGAAGGTACAAGTGCGTCTCGTTCGCGAACAGTGGATTGAGGCCTTGAGAAATGCGAGCTTGAAAGCGGTTACATTTATTTTCGTGCCGGGACATGTGGGCGTTCGAGGTAATGAAAGAGCGGATCAACTGGCATCGTGTGCGATTGTGGCAAAGGGCGATGGGGCAATGGATCGCGCTGACGTTTTGAACTCCTTAAGAGATATAACACGCGAGAGTGTGACTAATGTGGATGATGATTCCTTTTCAATGGCTAGGATTAAAGATCAGGGATTGAAATGCGGTGTTGCTAGAGGTGAACATTTTGGGGGGAGCAGAAGAATGATGGTCAACCAGCATAGGACCGGTACTGTCAGCAGAAGTGTGATGGCGGATACACTCAAGGAGAGATCGGATCAACTATGGATGTGTCCAGTTTGCAGTGATGATGATCCGACACTAACTAACTAACTAACCCAAGAACCGAAAACAAACCGTTCTATACACGACCAATATTGGACTTAATGTTTAACAATTGATCGCAGAAACTGTGTATTAGCATAGACACGTCATCAGTTGTTGTGTAGTATTAGGAACCCAAAATAAACTTTTTAAAAAACCCCTCTCTATACACGAATAATTGATCACAGAAGACAAATATGGCCCTTGATAAGGAACTTGTGTATGATTAATAGTTACACTACTCTCCTATACTTTTAGTCTGTCTTTTCCATCTAAGCCTATTGTAGACCAAGTGAAGCCAGGGCTAGAACGGGGAGCAAAGAATATCAACACTTTTGACCTGCCTTTTGAAAAATCACCCGCAGAAGACGGATGTGTCGGGCCATTGGCGCAAATAAAACTGCGACACAACGCATTTCCATTCTCTGGACTACATCCTGCTGGAAATCTAGTAGGACAATGGTCCTGCTACAAAGGAGATCCAGCGGGAGTTTGAGAATGAACGCTGAAGAAGATAAAGCACAGTGTCTTCTGTGTAGCATAGTTCAAGGATTTCGAATCCACCAATGTTTAAAGAATGGTAGTCAGCGTTGTGTATATCTTCTCTCACATTCCTCGTTATATTTTCTGCGTAGATGTTGAACAGGTATGAGGAGTGTGAATCCCTGCCGTATTCCATTCTCTACCTCAAACCACTCTGAGAGATCACCCTCTAACTTCACTGCAGACTTTTGATCTTGGTAAAGCTTTTTTATTAGATGAATCAGATGTCGTGGGAAACCCATGTTCTTCATTATCTCCCATAGTTTCTGGTGTTGGACGCGTTTGAGTAATCTATGAAGCACATGTGCAGGTCAGTTGAGAATTCCCTACACGACTCTATGATAAGCCTCATGTTAAGGATATGCATGACACAGGCATTAATACAGAGTTATGGGAACAGGTTGCCACGGATCATGTTACAGAGGGGAAACATTAGGAATGGTATCAAGATAAAGTAGAATGTGATAGCAGATAATTTAAGGGTGACACATCTAAGAACACACACAACAGCACACTTGGGTCTGTGATTCCTTGCACATACTGTGGGAAAACTCTTTGTGGCTGATTGGTCTCATAAGTCACATTCATCATCAACATGGATCGTAGATTACATTTATTACAGCACGCATCCATCATAGATGACATCTATTATAGCACGCACCCATCATAGATTACATTTATTATAGCACGCATCCATCATAGATTACATCCTACTAATCTGCAAGAGTTTGAGAATGAACGCAAAAGAAGAAAACAAACAGCGAACCTGCATTCATAACTCTCTTTTCTTACCTTTCATGAAGCTTTCAAATTCCCCAAATCATATTTTGTAAACTTTTTAAAAAACGAACAAATCAAACAATGGTCAATTATATTATGTCTTACGAGTGTATTGGTTCAATGATATGAAAATGTATGACATGTCAACAGCTATATACATTTATTAAATATGTTTATATATATATATATATATTTATTTAGATTTAAAAAAACACAGGACACTAAGAAATATGTACAATTTATATATAACAATACTGATAAAACTGCATTATGTGGTATAGCATTGAGACAATGTTCATGTTACATTTAATTATAGTTTAGGACAATATACAATGAAAATATTAATGAGCCAGAATTGAAATTCCATCCTGAATGAATTTGGAGAAAATATATGCTCAATATTGCTTTCAGTCATCAAACATAGCACACCATACTTATCAAGAATGAACGAATGACCTTTTTTTAAGGTAGTGAAGACTGGTACCTACAGCCATCCTGTATGGAAATATTCGCTGCTCAGTTATACTTGTGAGAATTAATAGATACATGAAGGTACCGAGTTCTGGCATACGTGTGAACTAATAGATACTTGACAGTACCATTAAGTCTTACCATAAGTGTGGACTAATACTTGACAGTACCCAGTCTTAACATAAATGTGAACTAATAGATACTTGACATACCAGGTTTTACCATAATATTTGAATTAATAGATACTTGAAAGTATCATCTTGCCATAATATGTGAACTAGTAGATACTTGACTGACAGTATCAAGTCTTATACATGTGTGAACTAATAGATACTTGACAGTATCTTCTTGCCATAATATGAAAACTAATAGATACCCCGGTACTTGACATTATCATCTTGTCATAATATGTGAACTAATAGATACTTAACAGTATCAAGTCTTGCCACAATATGTGAACTAATAGATACTTGAGAGTATCAAGTCTTACCATAAACTGAACTAACAGATACTTGACAGTATAAAGTTTTACCATAACATGTGAACTTAACAGTATCAAGTGTTGCCATTTGTGTGTGAAGCATATAAACAAAATCAAGCCAAAAACTGTATTTATTGAGCTAAAAGATGCACATATTGCAGCTATGCTGTAAACTACCACAGTAGACTTCCTCTATAGTGCATCCTTTTATAACAAATTTTCCATATATAACAACACTTTTCAAAATCCCCCAATTACATATTTTTTTGTACTGTATATAGCAAATTTGTTATTACATACATATTTTGTCGGTCTAGACCCAAGTTGTTCTAATGGGATTTGATTATAGTTACAGAGTATATACACTAATTAGCTCAAATTACAGAAAGATAAGTGAGAATAGACAGAACATTAGAAGGTTAAACAAAAGTTGTTTTACGTAGAACAAGTCACGGGATCAACGTTTCGACCAAAAGGTCTTATCAAGATATGGACACACAAAAAAACACACCTTGAGCTGAGATTACATGTCAGCCATGTAGGAACTCTTATCTCTTCTGCAGGTAAGCGATACTCATTCTCACCCAGATGGTTGAAACGGGCAGAATAACGTATAAATAACCATAGGTATGTATAGTATATATATATCCTTCAAGGAACACAAACACAGCATAGACCAACAGGCGTTGTTGTTAGTGAAAATATAATATTGATTACTATGTGTTGTGTATTATATTTGGATTAAATGGTTCCATATTTCAAAGTTGGAGACATTCAAATAATACAGCTATAAATGCACCATTTTATAGTTGTTTTAACTGGACAGATCAGAATCAACTCCTGTTTGCTTCATCCTGATTTACTGAATCTTACAGTATTAAATTTAACCCTTTCTCTCCCTAACTGCTGACATACATATGGTGGTAGAGATTGATGGTCCTTACTTTATCCATAAGAATAGACACGCTAAATTTAGCGCTGACGTAATGGTAATAATGTAATCTTCCAAACACTGAAAACAGCTGATGTATAAGCGCTGTGACTGTGAATATGACCAATTTATTTCAAAACTTGGTAAGAATGGAACTACTTTTCAGATGGTGTTGATATGTAATTTTTAAAATGGAATTTTAGAGAACGTGAATGAATCAGATGTTGAAGGGGGAATTAATCTGTCGTGCAGGCCTAATGGATGATGTGCGGCTCCCCACCACACCATAGACCTAGTAATGACTAAGAATTGTCAACACAGCTGCTATGTCAATATTGTTCAATTTCATGAGAAATATGGTCCTGCAAATAACATTGATCCAGATTACTTTAGTTTGATTATGACTAGGCCTAGTTTTCATTATTTCTATGTGAGTCGTTCAGGCGCAGAGCTAACCAATGTTGTGTATGTCAGTATCAACATTTTCTGAAAAACCAGGATCCTTTTTTGGAAACCTGTTTCACCAGATATCTAGGGCTCTCTTTATGTCAACTAGACCTATATGTTTTGAGTAGCTAACAGCTACAGAATATTGTTGTTATGCTGTATAAGGGAGACTGTGTTGCAGATTTCATTTGAACATTTATCAACAAACAATTTGACACAAATAAATAAAACTGACATGAAACTGGCACTCATTTTTTTCTCTAGCATGTTACATGACAAGTAAACTTGTCTTACGTGACATTCACAAAGATATGTTCACAGATCAGTACCTCTCCCATTTATATGTTCATTGGACTTTAGATTATAACAATTGATTACAAATTGTATTTTTTATTAATTTTCTTGTACAATCACCTTATTTTTTGAAGTTATTCCCTGGGCATGAAGCTCAGAGTTTTTCCTGATTGGCTGGGATTAAAAAAATTAACCCCCTTAGCTACGGAGATATTCTTAAGGATACGATGAAAAGCCACCTCTATTTTGTGGAGATCCTCCTCATCTTAGCTTCCAATGGAAAAAATCCATCTGGAAGCTTATAATAAAGCATCCAGACTAATTGTTTGCCTGGGAAACTAAGAAGAAAGAAGGTTTCAGAAAAATGGCAGCAACCCCTCGTCGTATCCTTAAGGATACCTCCGCAGTAAAGGGGTTAATATAATAGTAGCTTTCTTTTGACTAATTTTAATTTGATCAGTCCCCAATAAAGACTACACATATTTATTAGAAACATTGACATATGCCTACACCATTATTACTTATTGTTTTTTATCAGCATTTAATTTTGCAGAAAGTCGAGGGTGGAAGGCAAAGTCAGTAAAATAAAATCCTGGATTGCTAACATCAAGAAATGTTCTGGGCATAATTTCTATACTCCTCCAAATGGCTGAGGACTTTTTGTGCTGATGTTTCCAGTGTGTCATCCATACGACCATGACTGGTTATGGGTCTTATTATTATTAACAGTAAGTACCCTCTTGACTGTTCACACTACTTTGAGATGTGTTTGCAACATTCCTTAATGGATTCTTCTTTCTCGTTCTCTTGTCAGATTCAGATGTTGATATGGATTTCTTCAGTGAACTTTGAACTAAGATCACCAGCTCTGAGATAGGGACATAAAGTTTGTTCATTCAATAATTTTAATGACTAATTAGAAATAACAAGTTGAGTATAATTTTAGCCTAGATGTGGACACCTGCTACCTGTATGGATTTAAGTCAAAGGTAGGCAAAATGCAGACCCACCAAACCAAATCTACTGGCCCAACAGGTTGTTTTAAAATTACAACAGTGGAATCCCATTATAACAACTTGGTCTGGTCCAATAAAATATGTATGTAATAACAGAAATTTGCTATAATACAGTACAGACAATAAAGAATAAAAATAATTGGGGATTTTGAAAATTGTTGTTATATAAGGAAATTTGTTACAAAAGGATGCTCTATACATACACTGTACATGCAGTTAGTTAAGAAAATATCAAATCACAAGCTATCTCGGACAAACTGTTAAATGTGATACTAAACAGTAATAATGAGGGAATGATTCAGTCAAGTCTTTGATATTGCTATCCCCATCAAGGCCAGCACCGTGCAGTGGTGATGGGGCTTAGTTCAGCCATCAGGGGCTGGAAACTAAGACTGGTCAGGCAGTCCCATTCGAGCAGGACCATAGTCCTGCCTAAGTAAGCAGAGTGCTGAAGACGGAGGCATCCAGCCAAAAGGCGCACAAATAATCAGGATGCCACGCAAAAAACACAATGGAAACATGTCTGTATCTATAAAAAGTTATCGTGCCTGCCCTGTGGCGGATGTTCAGGCAGGGACGGTGCCGGGCCCTATACCTCGAAAGGGCCCAACCTCAGTTGGACACTGTATGAACTACAAAAGACAGTGAGTTTTATTAAGGAGACAGAATTACAGATATAGACATGTTTCAAGTGAACGAAAGAAGAAGATATTGCTATTTGAGAGAGACTTCTGAAGACAATACTCATTGCTACTGCAGAATTCGGATGGGTTGGACCATTGGCACAAATAAAACAGTGAGATAACATATCTCCATTCTCTGGACTAAATCCTGCTGAAAATCTAGTAGGACCATTGTCCTGCTACAAGGGAGATCCAGCGGGAATTTGAGAACAAACACTAACAAACAACATTATCCATCATTAACTTTTGACATTAAAAGTGACAAAAGCCTGAACTTCAAATGCAGAAACTTTTGATCAAATTCTACCAAATCCTTTGAAACTTCAAAGGAATAAATAAAAAATCTACAGCTTTCTTTGAAATTTCACAGAACTAATAAAAAGTATTTCATATTGTTCGGAAGGCAAACTTGGCTCCAGCCTAGATGAAAATCTTTAATTTGGTCCACCAATCAAAAAAGTGTATCCGCATCTAAACAATAAAGGAACTTTCACATCATACTACATAGCATGCAGTGAAAAAAGGGGTAATCATTATGAAAGATAGCCAACTACTTTACAAGAACTATAAAGCATGTAGTCTTTCTAAAATGACAATTGCAGTGCTTATCCATGATAAGAGCCAGGTGGAGGCAGTTACGTCTAACACAAGTTCTACATATGTAAAATGGTCAGTTACCTATCCGTAATCATCCCCGGCTGAATATGTCAGCTTATGGTTCTTTACAGAGCTAATACCCAACATGCAAAAAGTGTTGCAACCAGCTTTCCTTAGATGATAAGGGAATTTCCTTGAGTACATCTATCTATATTTCTTCAGTGCTGTATATGGTGAATAGGGTAGAAACCAGAACTCTTAAGTTTGAGCGAGGTGATGCTACTGTGTGGAATTCTTGCATGTTGTTGAGATCCATAGTCATACTCTCTTTGATGGTTTGATCTAAATCTTTCATTACGTCAATTATTCAATCAGTGAATGACTTCAACAAACCAGTAATAGAAGCTCAAACACACATGATTTCAACAAACCAGTAATAGAAGCTCAAACACAAGCAAAGGGTTTGAGGTTAGTATTATGGTTATCATGAACATATTTCATAAGACACTAGACATGCATCATCACACTACAACTCATTGCAAAGCAACAATAAAAAATATCATACAACAAAGTATAGTTGCAAACCACTTAATCCAGGGGGATTTCATAGAGAAAGAGACCTAAATTTTCTATAGAAATCCAATTAGAACACTTTTTGTATTGAGTATTAATTCCTGCAGAAATACCCAACTTATGTTTATATTCAAGCCTTCTAGTTGTATTTAAACATTAGAGATACAACACAAGATTTCAAACTATAAGCAACAGAAGAAACAACAGTCATTGGTAACACAGTTTATGTACAACAAGAAGAAAATATGAGATTGTTAGCAAGTAGGTTCGAAGCTTGTGTTATGAAGCTCTGAGATCCTAGGTAAGTTTGGTAATGTACACATGGCTTGAGCAAAATAGATAACACATTTATTTTTACAGTTAAAAAAATACAAAAGCAGCAACAAATTGGGGTAAGAAAATATTAATTTGACAAAATAATAAAACAAAAGTATAAAAAAATTAGCATGTTTCTTCTGTTCTGTGGCACATACTTCATATTAAAGCAACAAATGAAATGCTATAGCAACATGGCCTCACTAGAATGCCTGCGATGCACTTAAATAATTAAGTCACCACATTTCGTTGTTAGTATATCATATTTACTATTATTAACATATTTCTGTTTATATTCATTGAAATTTTAATTGAGATTTTAATTAACATACTGCTGGAGTCAGATGTGTTATGCCTTTGGTGGAAATGAAACGCAGACAAAACAAATTTCAGTTCTTTGAATAACACCCAGTAGGAAATCTAGTGGATCATGGTTTGTGTGCAGTTGACCAATATTATAACAAAGTACATTTTTTGGTGATATCTGGCAGAATTATTTGTCACAATGCTTAAAATCATGAAAATGTGAACATTCAACCACACAATGTAGAAATGCTGATTTCTAGAATTGCTGTGTTCACTTTTCCCACCAAATTTTCTGACATCTGTGATCATCAATCACCCAGTATTACCAAGGCCTACTTCTGCTTTCATTTTTACACTCCTGCAGATTAACAGAAAGTAGTCTGGAGAACGGAAAACGATATGTCAAGGTTTACAGCTGTACCTGCACCTTTCAGCCTGATATGTCTGACTTCAGAACTGCCTCTCGAGTCAATGACTCTATATGAGATAGAAGAGCCAACTACACCCCAAAACCTTCTTAGTCACCTCTTACAGCACAGAAGATAACAGTGTTACTATTCTTTACTCCCCTTTTAAATCATGGCAACACAAGAGTGACCAGGGCTCAACAGCGGAGCAAAGAATTGTAACACTGCTGCATGTCATAAGCAGTGACTACTGTAGTTAGATGTGAAGTTGGTTTCTCGTTATGAGAGCTCTGCTGTGATGAAGCCTGTTTAAAACCCATGTCTGCACTGTTAGGAGGGAATGAATCCTTTTATCTGCAGCATGCCTCAAGATTGCAAGAAAGTCACAGGAATATTCCCTTCGCAATAAAATAGCTATTTGCATTGAAATCTAAAAGGGTTCAATCGAGACAAAATCATCTTGGGCTTTTAAAAGCTCTGGAAATCTTCCCTGTCAAAACAAGAATGCCAGACACACAATCTGGAGCTGAAAGTAAAACTCCACTACCTGGCATAGAGAACAAGAGGGACAAACTTGTAGCTGTTCTTTATGCAATTGAAACCGTTTCTTAACTAAACTATCAGTCATAATCTGAACTATCTGACTGCAAATTTCTGATGCACTGTTTTCCCCCCTTTATAGCAAGAACTGATTTCAAAACAAACCCGCATAATGATTTAATTTAGCACTCTGTGGAAATGACTCACAAACATTATCAAATGTAAACCTGACATTGAATAGATACCTAAAATAAATTATTAAAGCATATAATTATACTGTATAATCTCAGTGTTGCCACCCACTTCAGTCGTTAATTTCAAAGGATTTAAAATATTAAAAAAATTGTGCGTGGTATATATCAAGGTAACATTTCATGTTTATGCTAACCTCAAATTAAAATATTCACACAATTAAGTGGCCTGAAATACTCTCGTGTCTACTTTCCTGCAAGTTATGGATACTAATAATAATTTCAAAAGAGCGTTCTTTTTTTAAAAGCTTGGCAAGCTCACATTTGATGCTTCAATGAATCAAAATATAATTATAAACCTGTAACCCATCAGGATTGTAGGGGTAACACATTGGATGCACTTATACACAGATTCTTCCAGGAATTTCTATTTTCAACGATGTAAATGAGCGAATAAAAATCTTGACTCGTTCAGTCCTTGTGTCTATGTTGTTCTTTCCCTTCAGCTTCATCCACCTTCGACTATTCCCTGCAGTATTGGTTTTGACAGGAAATTGTCAGCACACATATCCAAACCATGCAAGTGATCAAAATACTAAACACTAACAACAAAAACAAGAGTCAGATAAATAACAAGTAACATGCATAGCAGAAGCAATGACTTGCAGAAGATTAATCTACAGAAAGTCCAATGTTACACACACAAATAACATATATGATTGCATATACCAAAACCTTCCTGTAGAACACTTACCTGTAGGTTTGATGTTATAGGTTGTGATTCATGTCATCAGTTATGTACTTTTATTACAAAGATAAACTATTAACAATTTGTTGTGTTTTATCAATCACTATCTTGGATATCAAATTATTAGCTATTAACAATTTATGGAGTATTAAAAATTCTCAGTGACAGACTCCCGAGATGTGATGTCAATATTGAAGCTCTTGAGAGAAACTTTGATGTGTGTGGGTGGGGAAGTTTTAATAAAGTAACTGGACTACATTCTGCAGGAAATTTAGTAAGATCATTGGGTACTATGATCGCAAACCAACTTCTGTTTTCGTTCTTGTTTCTCATCAGTGCCTACCTACATATTTTGTGGTTAATTGATCTAAATAGTATATCAATAAATAATCAATAGTTAATTGAAATATTCATTTCTTAGGGTTAGTTATGTTTTACATAACTGACCCTAACCATACAAAATGAATATTTCAATTAATAAAGGACAAAACATAAACTGATAAACATAGGCAAGGGAAATAATCACACAGTTAGGCACTAATTGGCACAACAGTGGTTGGACTACGATCATAGTACTAATTTGTCCTGCTTTATGAGAGATCCAGTGGAAGTTTGAGAACAAATGTGAAAATAAATTAATAAAGTAACAAATAAAGAGTAATAAATAATATTGACTGACCAGAGAGAAATTAATCATACCTATGAAACTTGTTGAGATAAAAATCATGTACAAAAAACCCTGTCATTAAAAAAAACTCAATCTAGATAGCACAGAAATCACTAGTCAAAATTGCAGTGTTGATGGCTACATCCTGAATAGGATATGCTATCAATAAATACATAAATAATTCAATACAGTAATCACAAATCAATAATTAACACTTTACTGATAAAATTTAATGGTTGTCAAATTTCTGTTACACATCCTTGGTAACATAACTACAAAGATCGCTGAAACAATTATATTTCAGAAGTAGGGCAATGATAATGATAATATTACCAAGAATAGCTTATCCGGGATAGTATGGCATTCCAAAATGGCGGCACCCATGAAATACGGTTTCTCAACATCAACATTGTTTATGAATATTATTTTTGAAAAATCTAAAATTCTGGAAGTTGAGATTTTGTGATATATAGAAAGTTATCTCAATCTGCACCCAGCATTATAACAAGTATGATTTCACTCTTGAAATAAATCTGGGGACTTTCAAATTTGTTCAGAAAATGCAAAAATTCATTATAACACATAGAAAAGTTCCATGTTATAATTTAAATTTTATATGGATTTTTAAAGATGGTAGATGGTGATACCGTTTACCCTTGACAATGGGAGATAAGTACACTCTGGGTTGCTGGTCAGTAAAGTGTTAAAAATAAGAACTAATTTATATTTATCCACTTGCTTTTTGTATTATTACAAACTCTACAAGATTCTATGTACATCCTGCCCTAGAAAACAATCTACATTGCCAAGAATATCTTTAATATGAACAAGGTTATATATCAGTTATCAAGTTGAAAAGGTTGCGCTGCCAGGCAAAACTTTACCAACTGGCAGGTAAATACTATTTAAGATGGAGAACACGACAAAACAAGTGATCAAAGTTTGTTTATAGGAAGTTGTTTATCACATTTAACATACATTTAGTTGATTATGAGCTATGGGTCAAATTCATGTAGAAAATCATTCAGACTAAAGCTCTAGGAGTGAAAACAAACACACAACAATATAAACAGAATAGCTGTAAATGTTATCAAGGTTTATAGTCTTATAACATTTTAACACTTATACCAATTTTCACGTTTATCTTTATATTTGTCATGTTTCCCCAGCCCTCACATTTTCAGCCTGTCTGGTTGTTTCCCAATACTAGAGAATCATCTCTTTATAAAGCAATCTGGAGTGAGACATACAAGGAATTTTAAATTAGGTATATTTTGCATTTTGTCATCTGCACACAAGACACCTTTAGATGTCATCTGCACACAAAACACTCTTTAGATGTCATTTGCACACCAAACATCTTTAGATATCTGTACAAAAGACACTTTAGATGTGATTTATTCAATTCATTCTTCATAACTCATTCTTTACTGCTGCAATCACAATGCTCACCGTTGTAAATGATATTCACTCTCTCAAACTTTGTGGCTTTACAATCATTCATTTTACATAGTAAAATTGCTAGCCTCCATACACAAATTGGCCACCATTAGACTTAGCAATGTAACCATATCTGATAATATCCACGAGCCACAACACAAGAAGTTAGTACAGACTTAATGATGTGACCATATCTGATGACATCCACACGACACTCAAGTCACAACACAAGATGTTAGAACAGACTTAGTGATGTGACCATATCTGATGACATCCACACGACAAGTCACAACACAAGACGTTAGAACAGACTTAGTGATGTGATCATATCTGATGACACCCACACGACACTCAAGTCACAACACAAGACGTTAGCACAGACTTAATGATGTGACCATATCTGATGACATCCACACGACACTCAAGTCACAACACAAGACGTTAGAACAGACTTAATGATGTGACCATATCTGATGACATCCACACGACACTCAAGTCACAACACAAGACGTTAGAACAGACTTAATGATGTGACCATATCTGATGACATCCACACGACAAGTCACAACACAAGACGTTAGAACAGACTTAGTGATGTGACCATATCTGATGACATCCACACGACAAGTCACAACACAAGAAGTTAGCACAGACTTAGTGATGTGACCATATCTGATGACATACACACAACACTCAAGTCACAACATAAGTTAGAACAGCCTTAGTGATGTGACCATATCTGATGACATCCACACGACAAGTCACAACACAAGAAGTTAGCACAGACTTAGTGATATGGCCCTATCTGATGACATCCAGACGACACTCAAGTCACAACATAAGTTAGAACAGCCTTAGTGATCAAGTTTGACTTTCTAACAGTATGTTATTGTCCCGCTCAAAATACTTCCTACTTTGTCACGACGGTCAAACAGGCAAAATTGTGGTGATACCATATCAAATGGAACATTTGCTGCCCTTTGAAGAAATGCCAAGAAATAACATAAATGTGAGTAAAACTTTGCACTGAGAACATTCTGTATAAAAACCACAGTTGTGTACAGAATATGACAATAAGAAAATAGAGAAACAACAAAAGCTATTGCTTGATCATGAACCACTGTTTCATAAAATAAATAAATTAACAAGACTGATTTATGATAAGTTTCAGTTTTCCAGGACCTCACACAATCACAAATATTTATTCCTTTTATACTAAACATATGTACTCAAAACAAGTCACCTTATGTCAGAAAAACCTGGCCACGGAATGAATCTCTTAAAATGTATGGTATGGGCCAGACAAGACATCAAAGTTCATTGACTTGTTTACAAAGATAAAAAAATGCATGGTAGAATGGTATGAAGGCAAGTAACAGTAATGATCATAGTGAACAACAACTATAGGACAGAGAAATAACAGCAAGATACATAAAACATTATCCCACATGCCAATTCAAATAATTACAGTACTTTATACATGCATCTTCTGTCACAAAATACAATGTGGCATATGATATGAGCAATAGAAAAAACAGACACACACAAGTATTTGAATCAACATGCTTTAACCAATGAAGGCAAGAGAGACGTGTAGTTAATCTAGTCTCAATTTTTGGCCAGGAACAATATTTCTATGGCCAATCTGGTACCCTAAAGAATCATTAGCAAACAATCCTAAACTGCAGCATCTCATACTTATCCATAAATAACCTCCACATTGCAAGTGCCTTTGATGCAAATGTACCAACTCTCTTTCAATATAGTAAACTCTGGAATGTACAGAACATCATCCACATATCAGAACTATGGCATGTACAGAACATCATCCATATATGATTGGAGGTGACAAATGACCTCCATCCAAAGATATTGATTTGTAACACTTTCGGAAAAGAAGTGCATTATAAAGTAATGATTGAGTGGAGCTGTAACAGCTGTAATATACATTCCACCCTCTCATAAAACCACCAGATTGCAACCTTCATTCAGATTTCTCATCCAATTAGGTTAGTTGTAAGTGGTAGTTTTATTGACCCATACACAGAAGCTTGTGCAGAACAGCAAGCAGCTTTTAATTTTTTACCTTAACAGAAGACAAAATAATGAAGGGAAAAGATAGGCCAGTATAAGCTGATACTATAACACTAAACCAGTTGAGGGAGGAGCACTGGCCAGCAGAGACAGAGATCCACAGAAAGCTGCAAGTGAGCCTTGAGGGGTTTTCACATACATTTATCAAGAAAACTGGACATGCTGTGTGGACATGCTAAACTGTGAATGAGAAGCTGACATTCGTGTATCTTAACTTCATGTTGGAAGGAAGAAAGTTACAGAGAAATCAAATCTCATCAGAGGTTGAAAATCATTTGTGCATGTTTATGTATGTGTGAGAGTGTACATCAAATCATCACTGCAGTACTTGTGTACTTCTACAACAATACATTATAAAACATAGATCCGCCCTCATCTGTTATATAACAACAATGAGATTCTTAAAACGGTAGCTGGTGTTAGAGACACTATAAAACAAGGCAACAATATCCATTGTGGTAACATATTCCATAAAAAGCACTACACAAATGGAATTCAGATAGGTTGGTGGTAAGAGCTCTACAATTTGGCATATAATTCAAGATTAATTTCATTGTAGATGTTTACATCCTTGCACCTTGCTTAATTCAAGTATACCTGATGTTGACAAAATCCAGCATACAAGCAATTTCTTCTGACTAACCAAACCAATATAAAATTAATATATGCTCTGGTCCCCGAGAGCAGAAATCACTACTAGAAACTTTGACTACAAATGATTAACAAAAGAGCTTTTGGGCCCCATTCTACACACAAAAAACCCAATCTAGCCCCCTCACAGAGGGTTGCCCACCTGTGGAATAAGAGTATTTACAACCAAACAGTGGTCCCTACAGTACCACTATGATGTACACCAGATAAATTAACAACTGTAGGGACCACAGTTAGCATGTTTCTTTCATATCATAGAAAAGATATTGTTGGATAGCAGTATTATGATACATTTAAACATTGTTGACAGATTTAAACCAGTTGTTATGCTCATTTTAATGGTTTACATGCCATATTGTTACCTCTTTCAGACCTGGCATTTATATAAGCAAATAATATTGGGGCATACAAAAAAAAAAAGGATTGAATATGATCAGGTCTTCAACAAGTTTAAACTTTAAATGCTGAGGGCAAGCAAGATGGTTGAAATAATAGTTAGTCGTTGGATCATCATCACTGCAAACTGGACACGTCCATAGTTGCTCTGATCTCCCCCCGAGTGTATCCGCCATTACACTTCTGCTGACAGTACCGGCCCTCTGCTGGTTGACCATCATTCTTCTGCGCCCTCTAAAATGTTCACTTCTAGCAACACCACATTTCAAAACCTGATTTTTAATCCTGGACATTTAAAAGGAATCATCATCCACATTAGTCTTACTCTCACGTGCTAGATCTCTTATGGAGTTAAAAATGTCAACTCGATCCATTGCACAATGCCACAATCGTGCAGGATGCCAGTTGATCTGATCTTTCATTGTCTCGAACACCTACATGTCATAGCATGAAAATAAAAGTAACTACTTTCAAACTAGTCTTTCACAAGGCCTCAAACCATTGTTTGCGAACAAGACCCACTTGTACCTTTCTATCATACTCAAAGTTGAAATAATCAAATTTAGGAGTGGTACTTATGTAGATGGTTGAAATAATGAAATCCTAGGAGTGGTACTTATATAGATGGTTTACTGTGAATCTATTTCACTTTATGTGAGACAGTGACATATTACAAGCTTTGCGGTTGTTAACCCCCCCCCCCCATGTTCTTATAGTATAAACATTGACATTACCAACTTGTAAAACCAGTTGGTGTCTTAGAATCATATACATAGAACAAATATTGATAGTGTGGACTCCTTTGCTACAAACACCCAGAGGTACATGAATTACCGTTAAATTCTGAATATAAACCCATCCGATTGTAGGCCGATAACCTAACTATCCCTTCCCAAAAGTGGAGAAAGTCGAAAGTCCGACTATAGACCGACATCCCCAACTTAACAAAGCCGGCAATAATGAACTTCATCATCATAAGAAAGAACCGACATGCTAAATGGAAATTAACACACACTTTTGCAACTCTAAGAAAATAGCATTCCTTTCATTTGCTTCACTCACGTAACTTGAATGAATCAAGGAATGAAACCCTGGTGGCTACTGTATTCCGGAACAATATATCCGAAAATAATGAATACCCCGTAGGCTGACTTCCCTATCCATGACTATAGACAGTTTATGAGGTGGCAAGACTTTGGGGTACAAAGTTTTTCCTGAATGAATTGTCTGTGTTGGGTGTCTGGGCCTTATGACGGGAACAGTGCTAGTGAATAGTAATTACTATGTAACTATTATGTCACCAGCTGGCTTCTGACAGTGACGTTTAAGTGGGAAACGTTTAAGTGGGAAACGATGAAAGGATGAAAGGCAAGACAGCAAGATCATGTTTGTTTTTATAAGATACAGAAGAGTTTGAACTTTGTAACTGGTTATGTTTACGGTGTGGGGAGAATACGGTAGTAAAATAAACATAACAGAGGATTGTGAAATTGATCTCATCTTCCACTAAATGTACATTGGTTGGGGGAGGGAATCAATTACAGCGCAATTTTACTACAAAATGCCTATGATGTGTTGTGATTTGGAACTGTGGCCTCAGTGGGCTGGACTAATTAACAGAATATACGGCTGACTAAGCTAGCCAAGAATACTGCACAAGTAGTTTAGCTTCCAGTTCATACATTTTTATTGTCATTGTGATTTTATTCCTGTAAGTGTAAGCGGGAAACGGGAAAGATGAATGGCCAGACAAAAACATGCCAGATCACGTTTGTTTTTAAAAGATACAGAAGAGTTTGAACTTTGTCTGACCTGTATGTTTACCTTATACGGTAATATAAACTGAGGCACAGCTCAGACAGTTTCACTATTGATTTCTCTCCCATTCTCCTCCCTCCAACACTGCCTAAGCGGCAAAGTTTTGGATGTCAAAAATGTGTTTGTGCAAGACTGTAGTATGTAGAGTAAGACCTCTGCACAGAATTAATTAGGACATCATTCTATGTTTCTGATTATTGTCTTGGTCATATTTATATTCTTGGAGTCCCATGTTCAAAATTGGCAAGACCGACCAGCGACATTGCACGGAAATACTCAAAATCTGCCTTTGAGGTGTTGTTTTAAATTTTCTGTACACAGGTATTATAGCCTAGTAGACGGTCAGTAACTGTTGTAACATTTGCTTTACCGCAACAAGAAAGTGTGTGACAGTGTTTAGATTACTGGTAGTTAGTGTTTCCCTACACAAACAAGACTAGGCCTAAGCTACCAATCAGCTTAGGCTATGGTATTTCATTTGTTTTTTCCACAGACCATTACCGTATTTTGGTCAATAAATAACATCAGATACTGGTATACTTTTCTGACCAATTTCGATGATCAAATGAAACCTTTATGATATAAATATATGTACTATAAACGGTAAATAAAACCGGCAATACCCATTGCTAAAAATAGCGTTTCCGGGAAATTATTCTAAAAAAATGGCGGCGTCTCTGAAATAACGATATAGACCTAGTAAGTGAGTTTTTATCAAGAAATATCGGAGATTTTGAAGGAAATATTGTATGATATATAGAAATTAATGTAATTAGAGGCCTAGCATTATGGTAGTACGCTCTAGATTGTTGGAGAGCCCTAGTCATTTTATCCTAGCTTAATATATCGGGACATGTGAGTTGTCACTGGCATTTTTTTTAAAGTGTTTTTTATCCTTTTTTACTGTGATTTGGACGTAATTTTATTTTTAAATTTGATGTTACTCGATTATAAGACGAAGAGTATGAAGCCATCTCTGTTTATTGTCCAAAAATTCTCGGGTTATACACGGAATTTAACGGTATCTTGCATGAAGCACACTAACTCTTGTAGCTGCCTGAAACCTAAAGTGTAGACAAAAATACAGAATACTAAAAATTCTAGTATGGAACTTTCTGTATGATCCACCTGTTGCAGTGCCTGAAATTTAATGATCTCCCTTACATGATATAAAGCGAGCATTCAAAGGGTTATGGTAAACCACTAATCCTTCTGCACTCGTTCTCAAACTCCTGCAGATTAACAGGATGTAATCCGGAGAATGGAATGCGTTGTCATGGTTCACAGCTTAGCTGAGATAGCCTGACGCATCCAACTTCAAGATCTCTTTGACCCTATATGGGATGGGATAAGCACAACCCTTTGAGATGAAACATGTATTGAGCAGAAGTGCTATTGAAATTCAGATACGGTGTGTGGGTTGTAGAATTCAACCATTACTGAATGGTAAATAAAATATGATACAGCACTATAAAACAAGTTAAAAAGTTGTTTTATCTATCCAGAGTGGTATAGAAAATATTATCTCACTCCCATAGTGGTATAGAAAATATTATCCCACTCCCAGAGTGGTATAGAAAATGAAGCAAAGCCCAACCACCTCCCCATAATTGTCATACCTGGAACCATGCATTCAACAAAATCTTACACACTAAATACTAGCCTGCTAGTCAATGACAGCAAAGTAAAAGGCATGTCACTTTCTGAGAATTTAAAATATGATGTTCTATCACAACAGCACAATTTTCATTATACAAATATATTTTTGGAAAAAGCCAATAATAAATCTAGAAATATAGGGATGTTATGTGTAACCAGTGAAACATGGCTAACTATCATCATGCACATCTTTCACAGACTGCTCAAACAGACTGAGCACTTATGTGTTTACTCAGTGTATGGCGACATTGGTTTTAATTAACTACTAACAAGCTGAGCAGGTATTCCTGAGAACAGTTTAGCATTATTGGTTGGTTCCTTATCCGGCAATCCATGGGTTCATGCCCTGTGACCCAATGAATGTAGCATGGTAAGACAGGCATTGCCAGTGTGTTGACAGGGCCTGGACAGGAAACAAATAATAGCAACACTATTTACCTTCTATGCATGTTATAAGAGGTGACTAAGGGGGTTATGGTGTGGATTTGGCTGTCTCATTCCATATGTGGCAAAAGTGACCCAGAAGCCATGATGAAGTTGGATGTGTCAAATCAAAAGGCACAGATATTGCAGCCAAGCTATAAACCATTGACAACGCATCCCATTCTCTGGATTAAATCCTGCTAATGTGCAGAAGTTTGAGAACAAAAGAATATAAATAAATTGTCCTGTATTATGAAGAATCAAATGCCTTGGAAACTGGTTTACATGGCCATATTCCTTCCACAATTTCATGTCATGTAAATGCCTCGACTTCATTGAAGATGGCAAAGCTTATTAATTTTGTCATTTATCCACTTATTTAAAAAATATATATATATATAATTTTAAATAATCTCTACCCATTATTGACCCACAATCTCTACCCATTTGGTGAGCTGCGTAGCGCAGTGGTTAGTGCACTGGCTTCGCATATGAGTTGTCTTGGGTTCATTCCCCAGTTGAGGCAGAAATGTTTTTCAGATTGCAACGGCTCCCAGGTCGACCCAGCCTCAAATGGGTACCGGATTAATCCGGGAAGTATAAAGACTGCGAGGGAGAGATGATAGCTACCGCCCTCATTTGCAGAGCCTCTGAAATGTGTAATCGCTAACAACTCACACCCCTACAGCATTAATAAATGCTATGGGTTACTTTATTTTACTACCCATTATTAGCCCCTTTATTAGAAAATGCTAATTTGTTATCATAATGTAATGAATGTTCTTGTCATGTCATTCTTAAGCAATCACACACATTGATACTTCTTCACCTCTTGCAACAGATGGCAAGGTATACTCAAATTGATAGTTTATGTCTCACTCATTAAACCTATTCCTTATTCTACTCTGTAGCTGTCCATGCCACAATTTCACATGAAGAACTTTAATGAATACACAGACATAAAATCATGAGGAAATCACACAATCCAATCCTGAAGAAATCACACAATCCAGACTTTATCATGAAGAAATCACAAAATTCAGACTTTATCATGAAGAAATTCAATCATGAAGAAATCACAATCCAGGTCTCACCACAAAGAAGTCATATAATCCAATCATGAGGAAATCACACAATCCAATCCTGAAGAAATCACACAATCCAGACTTTATCATGAAGAAATCACACAACCCAGACTTATTCGGTAGCTGTCATCTCCTAATTAAATACCACTAGCAAGCAACATACTGTTAATTGTTAAGGATACTTTGCACAGCCATGTCAAGATCACTGTTTCGTCCCGATTGATTGACAACTGAAGATGATTGAAATATATTCCTATGACCTGATGATGTGGAGGATACCCAGCTAGCTTGAGAGCCTTTATCGTCCTCATCATCATTAAGTACACTGTTTATGACAGACCTAACCGAATCATCAATCATGCTGGATTGTGGATCTTTTTTATCAATTTCAAAATTGGATGCTGTTCTGCTACCACTGTGCTCATCCTCATCATCTTCAGAATTGAACATGGCATCTGTGTCAAGCAAGTTTTTGTTAGGCATTGTAAAAATGGAGGAGTTTAAGAGCTCCTTTCTAGTCACCTCGTCCTCCAGAGGATTCACAGGACTTTCTGCCACATATTCTACATCATCGACTACAGTTGCCCCAGGTGACTGACTATATGCTCCAAGAGCATCACTTGAACTTTTTAATGAGAATCCACAATGACCTAAATTATCAGCACTTGAACATGTACTATAGTCCATGTTGCGATCATTATTTGGCACAGAAACAGGATGAGAATATGAGAGACTGGAATGAAACATATCGCTGGATTTGACAGGAGCCTGACGTGATAATTGATGAGATGATTTTGTTCGACTGCCAAGATTTTCAATATCTGTGGCATTCTCCTGTACAGACAAGAATAAGTTAACATTAGTTTTGCTAGTCTTGCAATGAAGATTTGAACTTTTAGGTGTAATAGCACCCGTTTCAATAAAATCACCATTGTCTGCATTGCAGGAAGTATCACTGCTGCAATCTGGGTCACTGCCGTGAACATCATCTCCGAATGACACATGATACCCATGCTTGGATTGTCTTTTATTGTCTATAAGCTCACAATTGTTGTCATTTTCATCGTCATCATCCCCAGAACTTTTTCCTTCCTCTTCTGCATCGTCGTCATCATCATCATCATCTACTTCATCATCACTTCCACCCCTCTCTCCCTCTGCATATGAATGGCTATGTGTTTCCTCAATATGTGAACTAACTGAACAATTATCACTCTCTGCGTCAAATGAAGTCTGACGAGACGTTACGGACAAAGTTCTCCGTCTCACTATGACTGGTTGATTGCATGTCACATCAGCGGCACTCGAGTCAAATTCATACTCACTATCACTTTTCTCTAAATTCACAACAGGTCTGAGGTCTCTAGGTAACTCCTTCGTACTCGCTAAAGAATTCTTCACAGTAAAGTCAGTTGTCCTCCTCTTAAACACAAGCTTGAGCATTCCTGTACTGCCTTTGTCCGGAGCTGCCCTCTTTCGACTAGAATGTGAGCTATCTTCCATCTTGTCTAACCTACTTTCATCATCTGACATTTTCATGTTGACAGCCGATTCTGTATGCTTAAATGTATCAAATACATTTCTGTTGTCAGCAAAGACTGGAGTTGCTTTCTTCATATGAAATGCTTCATCTGTGGTGGCGTGGATAGAGCTGGAAGACCAGCTACTGGTGGATAATCCAGGTACGTTGGAGTTATAAGTATCTGAAAAAAATAAACAATTTATTTTAGTGAATTTTGCCCCACCCATCACATATTAAATGAAAATATTCAAAAATTGAGACGTGAAATAAAAAGTTATATATTACAATAATCAACAGATGATTAGTTTTAATGTATTTCTGTTCAACATCTTTATATAACGATACACCTAATTGAAGGCTGTGAAGGTGGTTATTGCAATAAGAAAACATAAGTGATACACATGTTAACAGATTAAACAAGGTATAACAGATTTTAACAAACTAAACACTAATAACACAAATTGGAAACAGAAATTCATGAAGTTCAAGCCGGTTTTCGAGCAGGAAGAGAAACTAGTCCACATATTCAACATGAGGAAAATAAATGAGAACTGTAGAGAATACAGCTTGGACCTATGTGTTGCAATGTGTATTCTATGGGTTCATCATGGGAGGCATGGGCTTCCCCAAACATCAATACATCCTATTGAAACACTATATCACGAACAATAAGCAGCAGTAAGAGTGGAGGGAGAAACATCTAAATGGTTCGCTGTTCAATATGGAATGAGACAGGGGTGCACTCTATCCCCATATCTTTTTAACATATATGCAGAGAATATAATTCGAAATGTAAGAGAAGAACTAGAGAAAAATTAGTTTCATCTATTAAATATCGGTGGGTACAAAATTCCAGAAATAAGATATGCTGATGACACGGTCCTCCTTACTACACATCCTGAGGGACTGAAACAGCTAATCATAACAATAAAGAAATACAGTGAGATCCAAAATCTATATATAAACGCACAGAAAACAAAAATTATGACAACAGAAAAAGATCAAACCAATAATCAACATAGACAATATAGAACTAGAATGTGTAAACAAATTCAAATATCTGGGAGCAAATATAAACAGTTCCAGAGATTGTTCAGTCGATATCAGAAGAAGACTCGCAATTGCAACACTCAAATTAACATAAATGAGAAAGCTGTGACAAAGTAGTAATAACGATACTAAATTAACCCTTTTAAGATCATGTGTTTTCCCAGTGGCAACATATGGATGCGAGACTTGGACTTTAAACAAGACAATATCCTAAAAGAATAAATTCATTTGAAATGAAGTGCTAAAGAAAAATCCTACGAATATCATGGACAGAGAAAAATAATAATGAAATCACTGAAAGCAGGCTTCTAAATACCATCATAAGAAGGAAGCTTCAGTATTTTGGTCACTTAAAGCAACATGATGGTATAGCAAGGCTGATTCTAGAGGGCAGAGTGCCAGGAGAGAGAAGAGCAAGACGACGATGGACCAGGAACATTGAAGAATGTATGCACATGTCTCTATGCAGACATGTTTGCCTCGGACAGAGAGGCGTTCAAAGTTTCCATGATGTTCTGGAAAGAATATACCACTTGATATAAATACTCATAGATTTTAACAGATTATTCAAGCTTTCACATATTTTATAAGACTTCGCGCCAATTAATGTATACCCCATTGTGCCTATTGGCGCAAATCGGCTACATACGATATGGCCCGATTCCCGAGTACGGAACTTCACGAAGTAATGAATACGTCACAGTTTAAAGGTCAAATTCCTTTACACATTACGATTGCAAGAAGGGAGAAAGCCGGCTGGTTTTGTCAATGAATTTCTAGAGCGACGGTGGCCATTTTGTAGCCATATTTTACTATCAAATTGAGTACCGTGTGGCATGGCTAGGTGATCGTGACTACATGTTTTAATTGTTTTTTGTGTGTTTAATATGTTGTTATTTGATAATAATGTTTGTGTATTCGTTCAAAAACACAAAAATAACATGTATCAGGGGTGACATGTGTGTGCATAGACAATAATTACGCTGCGTGTCGGCCTAGACATAGTGTTGACCAGACGGACATTATATGCGATTTCTTCACGTTTTATTAGTTTTTTTAGGCCATATTATATTAGTTTGGATATGAAACAATATATATACAAGTATAGGTATTTAGAAGGATTTTATCAATGTTTCCACACATTGCTCAAGTATTAGGGTCGTCGAGTAGTTATATGTGCGAATTAAAAATAGCACTCTGAAATTTTTTCCTGAATTTTCAACTTCACAACTTGCTCACAACTGTAATATCATACATACAACAAGAATGCAGCCATATTTGCACAGGATGTTTTTGAGGGGTTCGATTCGCGCATGGAGACGTGCTGTCGCAATAGACCTTGAGGATGCGTACAATAGGGTGTCCTTGGATATCTTGATGCACCAGCTGTTAAATCTTGCAGTTAATCCTTTTGTCGTGCATTGGGTTGGCGCCGCCCTGATGCAAAGGGTTGTAGTTCTTAAGTATGGTAACTGGATATCTGCACCAACGGTTATTAGCCCTGGCCTGCTACAGGGATCGCCTCTATCTCCTGTACTTTTCAATGTATACAGTACATATCGCTGGCAATCAAATCACAGGTGTTGGCAGAACAGTGTCATATGTCGATGATATCCTGGTGTATAGACAGGGCAGAAATCGAGAAGAGTGCATCGTGGATCTACAGGAGGAGCTGGACAGGTTGACAAATTGGTGTCGAGATACGGGAGCAGTGGTTAATCCGTCTAAGGCATTCATGACGTGGTTTTCTTTGAACAATCACATGGTAAAGACAGCCATGCCACAAGTTTCATTGTCTGGGAAAAGTTTAGAAAGAACTAGCACAATGAGATATCTGGGTGTGTTTTTGACAGAAGCCTGAGTTTCAGGGAACATGTTGACCATATTATCATAAAGGCAGGCAAAGGCTTGGCAGCAATGAAGGTTATGGCTGCTGCGCAGTGTGAGCAGAGATTGTTATTTCTTTTGTACCAGGGTTTGGTTGTGGCGGAATATGCACTGGCAATTCTGACTCTTAGCCAAACTCAGATCGAAAGACTGGATAGAGCCCAGAATGCAGCAATGCGTATAATTCTGTGATGCACAAGAGACATCGACAAGAGCTATGCGATACCTACTTGACTGCCCAACAGCTGAGCATAGATTACAGTATTGCCGTGCATGGGCATACCTTCAAATACATGCAGATAAGGAAAACCCGTTGCATTCCGAAATACAGAAAGTTAAAGGCAGCAGACTCAAGAGAGGAAGATCGTGGATGGGACGTGCTGAGGATGTCATACAAAGCGTGTGCAGATTACAGGATGTGGCAGCTGGTGCGGAATGGATAGGTCTACCACAGATTTCGAAACTTGTTTAAGAGTAGTAATATCACTTAGCAGGGAATGGTGTCCCACAGCTGTGGAGAAAGAAGTGCAGGCTTTAATCAGTGAGAATACCAAAGAGGGGGATGTGATTATATACACTGATGGATCTGTAATTAGGCATGTTCGCAGTGCTTGGGCCTTTACAGCTCAGTGCGCAGTTAAAACGACCAAGGAGGAAAATGGCGCCCTTGCGGTCACTACGAGTAGTATGACCATGGAGACTATGGCGGTGACCAAGGCAATTGAGTGGCTACGCACAAAGAAGGTAGCGCAGGTCTGCATCTTGAGTGACTCTATGAGTATGATTAAGAAGGTACAAGGGGGTCTCGTTCGCGAACAGTGGATTGAGACCTTGAGAAAGGCGAGCTTGAAAGTGGTTACATTTATTTTTGTGCCGGAACATGTGGACGTTCGAGGCAATGAAAGAGCGGATCAACTGGCATCGTGCGCAATTGTGGCACAGGGCGATGGGGCAATGAATCGCGCTGACATTTTGAACTCCTTAAGAGATATAACACGCGAGAGTGAGACTAATGTGGATGATGATTCCTTTTCAATGGCTAGGATTAAAGATCAGGGATTGAAATGCGGTGTTGCTAGAGGTGAAAATTTTGGGGGGAGCAGAAGAATGATGGTCAACCAGCATAGGACCGGTACGGTCAGCAGAAGTGTGATGGCGGATACACTCAAGGAGAGATCGGAGCAACTATGGATGTGTCCAGTTTGCAGTGATGATGATCCGACGACTAACTAACTAATATACAACACAAAAGAACATGACTATATTCACTATTCACTCCTTTATTTAGATATGCAAAAATTGTTTTTATATCTTTTACAACAAAAAGTTATCGCGTTTTCAAAACACCCACCATCAATAACGCACATTTTCTAAAAAAAGAATTCAGGCCACAGGGGAATATTGCGTAATTTTAATTCAGGGTCCTAAAGGTTAACAGACTAAACAAGCTACCACAGATTGTAACAGACTAAACAAGCTACCACAGATTTTAACAGACTTAACAAGCTATTACAGATTTTAACAGACTAAACAAGCTAGCATGGACTAAATACACTGTTTAACAGGCTATAATCTCTTATTCTATTATATATTTTCAATATTCCTTCAGTGTCAAATAGTGACACGGGGAGAAACCACAGCTCTACTGTTCAAGCGGTGTGATGCTACTGTGTGTAATTCTTTCAAGTTGTTGAGACCCAGTCACACTATATTTGATAGTTGTTCTGCGAAGAGTCTCTCTTGGTCTTCCTCTTTTTCTTTTGCCATCTGGTACCAATTTTAATGCATGTAGTGGCAGATTATGTATAAATTATCTATTAATAAAATATAAATGACACCACTTTTGCCTTAGTTTTAATTTGGTCTGGCTCCTGTGACATACAGTTCTGTTGTCGTCTAATACAAATCTCATCTCTTCTAGGACAAAAAGCTATCAAATCAGCAAAACCAGTCACGTCAATAAGCAAGTGCATGTTGATATTTTACTAACTGGCATGATTGATTCATTCTTTGCTGGATCATCAACCAACCAACCAGATCAGCAACCATTCATTCTTCGGGGCTGTCCAAAAATGACATCATGAATATGGCGGTGGGGAGAGAAAGAAGAAGAGTGTGTGAAAAATTTTGACAGTTGTTGACGGGGGAAGGTTTGGCAAAAGTTAATGTCAACAACACAATGTTTTGTGTGCACCAATTACAATATTACAATTCATGAATTTGAAATAATTTTCAAATAACTCGAAAACAACAATAAATGCTTGTTTCGTATTTTTGCTGCTAAAAATTTGGGGTGGGGGGTTTGCATATATATGTGCCAGTCCCAGATTTCATGACAAGTTATTGACATATGAGTGTCCAAAATTATTGCTGCTATTTATGGATAGTCCCCAACATACATTAATACTGTGATTTCTATTATGTTTTATGTCCAGCTCCCAGTCGATGACATAACACTAACCAACAGTGGCTGTTTATTTAAGAATTAATTCAAGGCAGAACAAGATTTTGCAAAAGATTTACCCGGTTGACTGCTTTCCTGTTCTTTTTCACTTGCAATCAGTGCTCGTAACTGCTCATTGAAGCATATTAAATTCTGGATGTGCTCTGGTTGTTTTCCGGGACACTGTAGATTCATTAGATTAAACAATAACAGATCAAAATGGAAATGGTATGATTAAACTACACCATTAGCACAAATTAAAAACAGTAGTATGCTTTGTACTGTTCTGTGGTGGAGAAATATAGAGCTTGTCTTGCTCTGTGGTGGAAAGGTATAGATCTTATATAAAAGGCATAGACTTGATGTGATCCTGCTGTACTGGAATGCCTCTCTTCTGGGACAAAACATGCACCCATAACCCCCCCCCCCCAAAAACCAACCATTTTGGGGTTTGGATGTCATCCTGGTTACTCACTGACAGGACCTGAGCTGTTCTCAGAAAGGCTGCTGGTTGTCAAGAGCTACCTGCTCACAGCTAACAGGATTGCTACATTATCATCATGTGTCAAGAGCTACCTGCTCACAGCTAACGGGATTGCTACATTATCATCATGTGTCAAGAGCTACCTGCTCACAGCTAACGGGATTGCTACATTATCATCATGTGTCAAGAGCTACCTGCTCACAGCTAACAGGATTGCTACATTATCATCATGTGTCAAGAGCTACCTGCTCACAGCTAACGGGATTGCTACATTATCATCATGTGTCAAGAGCTACCTGCTCACAGTTAAAAAAAATACTTCATCATCATTATCTTTTGCATAACCAAATCATTTAGAGGAACAACATGAACAGGATCACAGAACAATAACAAGGATGTTTCAATAGTCACTATAAAATACCACAAATGAGGTCAGCAACCCTATAGTTAAACAAAATTGCAAAAACTAATATTATTAGAATTAACTGCAACAGACCTTAAGGCCCCCCCCCTCCCTTAAGTTCTCAGATTTTGTTCTATTAACTGATGCTGTAAATCACAGGATGTACGTTGACACTAAATATTGTCTTCATAAACTCAGGTACTCATATTCCGTTGGGTTGACTGGGGAGTGAATCATACTAAGATTGAAACCCTTGTATGTTACATGTGAATCCAGCACACTAACCACCATGTAAAAAGTCATGTTGACTGTGTCTTTGGAGGATTCCACTACATAAATTATACCAACTTTGGGGAGAGGTGCCCTGAAAAGTTTTGAAATTGTTGCAAAAGAGATTTTAATACATACTTGTTTTTAATATGTCAATTAAATATTGTTTGAAATTGATAAATAAAATCATGTATTTATAAAATCATCTAAAAAATGGTAGGGGGGAGAAATAGATAAATGGGAAACCAATACATTTTAAATTTAATTTATGGAACAACACCCCCCCCTCCCCAAAGCAATAATCATATATTTGATAATCTGGCTACTTACCAGGTCTTGATAAAGCTTCATTTTGTGAAATCTTCTCAAGTAACAGCGCTTCTTTTTGACCAAATAATCACAAAGTTTGGCATACCTGGTATCCCCTGGTAACAAGAAGACACAGGCAAATTAATGACAAAACTATAGGAATATATACAATTAAAAAAAATAAGCATTGTGAAGAAAATAATTTGAATACCTACTTCCTCCTCTATGATGAGGGGACAGCCACCCCACCAAATGTCGAGGATGGATGTGTCAGGCCTCTGTCACAACTAGGACGGAAACACAACACATGATTATACCATAATTAGCATAACGATGATCTTGTTGCACTGGTATACTTACCTTTGAGGAGAAAGCATGCATCCAAATTATAAGTGATCTTGTACAGAGATTGTGCAATGAAAAAGCAGATCTTGAAATTAATCAACTGATAGCTGACAATGCAGAGATGGTCTGTCCATTGTAAGAAACTGGCTGAGGGGCTATGCCTAATTTGGCCATAGATAATAACTTTCAGAATGATTTACAAGGGCAGTTATCTTGTTTAATTACCAGTCTACATTTTAAGATTCAAAGCGGTTGGAGTAGATATGAGTGGATAGTGTCTACAATTACTACCCACCTAATGGGCATCACATGGTTCTACTTCCCTGAACATGTTAGTGTTCACGGTGAAGAGAGCAGACAATCTGTATTCAATGCATCTGTAGTTGGTAAATTGAGGGATGGACTGTGAGGATGTATTGAAATTCTTTTGTGGATAAATGCTGATTGAATAGTGCAATAGATGGACACATCTAGGCATCGATTGGGAGAATTTTAGAAGGGGTACAATTAGAAATGGGAAACTTTGGTGCAGAAAATGTAGTGTTTTAACCCATGGAATCTCTCAATGTCTACAATTTGACATCTGCTGGGTAGGTGTGTGTGTGTGGTGTGCGGGCGGCCCAGCAGTATGGGTTTGTTCAGAATGCAAAGATGTTAATTCATGATCTTCTTCTGTGTTGGTTTTCAAACTCCTACAGATTAGCAGGATGAAGTCCTGAGAACAGAATGCGTACTCACATGATAGAGTTGTTTCTTACTAAATATTATCTGGAGGTCAATATTTGGTAATGTCATGGAGAATCACTTAAAAGCACTTGTGTGTTCTGGCAATCTAGAGCCAAACCCTAATCCCAACACCTAACCCAAACCATAAGATCTAACCCTAACGCAAGACGAAACACATGCGGCAGACAATTTCATCTCACGATGACATCAGCATTTAGTGTGTGGAATTCAGCTTGAAGAATGTTCTCAAATGGTAGTACTCATGCTGTCAGCCATTTTTCCATTTGTTTACGTTTTGTCGCAGCGTTCATGAATGGTGTGTTACGACTAAATACATCGCAAAACATTGGGGGGTTTGAATTGCAATCACTGTGCCAAAATTGCTTTTACAAATTTAAATTCATACAGACCATCCTACAAATCATGTATAATTTTTAAAATTTCAGTTATCCATCGAAAAAAACATCTGGCTTAAAAGAGATATGGCCGTTAAAATTGTGAATATAAAAATGATGAAGATATGAGTGGAGTTGATTTGTTGTAAAAACAAACCAACACTGTAGGGTTATAAATTTCAATATAGGGTTGTAAATTTCAAAAAAAGAAATGTGAAGATGACATTCAAATTAGAATAGAGAATAGTTCTAACAACACTTACATATTCTCATAGTTTTGCTGCCTTCCTCTGGCTTGTGATCTTGTGCTGTGTGGTACCGTACAAGCCTTCTCATGGCATCAGACAAGCTTTTAAAAGGAGTGTTCACATCAGGATCCACAGCCAGGCTGCAGTCTCGCAACAACTGCTGCTCAGCACTGTAGTGTACCAAAAAACATGTTTATTACCAATACACAGCAACAAAAGTTAGATGTATCAGGACATTGGCACAGATAAAATGGTGACAGTGCATTTCCATTCTTGGATCCACCATAAAACCCACAACCCTTCAGGGCCGTAGATGTGCCACCCTGGAAACAACACAAAAGTTTCATCATGCCTCCCTGTTATTAGTTCCTTGTTTTTTATGTGTGGAAAATCTTAATCCTGTCCAGTTTTTAATATTATCAATCCCTACTTTCCTCTGACTTTTTCTTCCACTCTTAATTGTTCCCTGCAAGATAGTTTTAGAAAGGGAATTGTGCCTTATCATGTGGCTATACCACACACGGTTGTGACACTTTACCATCATGAGATGTTCTTGCTGACATACAAAGAGTATTTTGTTTCTCACGTACTGTATAATGGATGCGCAATATTCATCTGTAACATTTATTTCCAAAAGACCGTATTTTCCTCTCAATTTCCGCTGTAACTATCCAACTCTCACATCCGTAAAAAAGAGAAGGTATTATTAAAGATTTATATAGATTTATTTTCGCTGCTGTAATTATTCTGCTCTTTCATGTGATATTTTTATTTATTTATTTCCTTTCAGTTTCTGTAGTAACATTTATTATTCATCTCCAGCCGTTTATGTTTTAATTTAGTATTGTGCTGTACTCATAGACAGTGCCGTTCTGTACTCATTGTGTGATAGCTGTGTTCTTGATAAAGGCCTTGTGGTCATAACAGTAATTTTTGTATTTTCCTGTGTGCTTACAGTGATTTACAAAACTTTGTTACCCTGTGTTTACATTTTTTCATTGGGCCAATGGGTATGAGTATATGGACTGTTGGATCAGCAACAAACCAACCAACGCTATTGTTGCTTGTAAGAACTGCCAATGAAATGCGATCAGAATCACTTCACTCCAGATACAGCCATTGGTGATCCAATTTCCACTCGAATGTATCCGCCATTACGAGTACATAGTGACTTGACAGTTTCAGTTCTTTGTTGGTTAAGAAATATTCTTCTATGTTCATAGTAGCCCTCATTTCTGGAAATGCCACATTTTAAGCTGTTTTCTTATTCTGGACATGGAAAAGGAATCATTATCCTAGTTGATTATATTTGTCATGGCTGTTTCTTGCAATGAGTTTCACATATCTTCATGATTGATTACTCCGCCGCCGGACACTGTAAATAATTCGATTCAATCAAACAAAATACCTGGCTGAATGTTGAAATCTGTGCCATAAATGTACTGAAATAATATGTTAAACATGTACACTTACAGACAGCGCCCTATTTGGGGAATCACAAACTGCTGCACCGGCCCACTTTGACTGCTCACTGGTGTAGTTCTTTGTTGAAGGTTTGAGTATGTATGTTGCTGCTGTAGCAATGGCGATTCTGACTGCTGAGGCTGTTCTTGGGGCTTCTGCGTAGAGAATGACTGAAAATTCATCTGTACTTCAGTATCATCTGGCTTCTCCATCAATTCCTGGGGGTGGGAAAATATTTATGTCATTATATTTAGAAGACATTTATTAATTAGTAACAAAAGACAAATAATACCATAAGAGTGGTGGTAGAGGAGGAATAAGGGGATTAAATGCATGTGTTTTGTCTGGGCTCAAAAGGGAAGCATTAAATAACACTTTAACTTGCCATGCATGTCATTAGAATGACTAAGGAGGTTTGCAATGGAGTTAGCTACACACCCCCATAGGTCAAAGTAAACCAAAAGCCATGCTATATATCGGATGTATCAGGCTAAAAAAGAAGCAACTATCACACACAAGCTGTAAACCATGACACATTGATCTTCAGGAGGCTACAACCTGCTAAGAGTTTGAGAAAAGATGCAGAAGAAATGGATTAAAATCTCCTTTTGGTGAGACACACATCTAATTATGAATGCAAGACGATCTTGACTACATCCGAGAATTTGATCACTACAACAAAATCTAGCTGGCAGAAACCACCTTACTATATGAATTCCCAGGGTCCCTTATTGATGAGGAAGGGGAGCACAAATGAGCAAAGCCTACCACTCGTACATTAGTGTCAGAACTCACACTAGCCAAGACATTGCCTCATCTCTTCATGGGATATCACATAGTGGATTTGTCTGGTCAAAGAAGTACAGAGAAGATCTTTGCTGTAATTAGCCTTCATCTTGCTGTAGGTGCCAATTTCTCACATATCAAGCACACTCATCTGCTGAAGACGGATGTATTGGGCCATTGTTACGCTATGTTATGTTCCTCCAGGGCCATAGGCGGCGCATAGGGCAGAAACCATAGCTTTCCATTTCTGTCTTTGTGTTGCCAGGTCTTTCAATTGTTGCGTGTTGTTTAGGTTCATTGACATGCCTTCTCAAATAAAACAGCAACACAATGCATTTCCATTTTCTGGTTTTACATCCTGCTGGAAATCTAGTTGGACTATTGTCCTGCTATAAGGGAGATTTAGAGGAGTTTGAGAATGAACACTGAAGAAGACACACACTCCAACTTCCTCATAATAATAAGAAGAAGCATATAATCAGGGTCATAGGGTGCCACATTCAAGATATCAGCACAAAATGCTCTCCAAACATCTCTATCCTCAGCCATTTTGTCCACCTCTTCTCCCTCCATTCTTGACTAGTTCTCTGCCTACCTCATACAGGTCTAAACACCAATGCTGGTAGACCTGCAGGGTATCAAGGTGTTGATTGGCCATCACATGCGGCACACACGTGCGTGTAGTACAGTTAAAGGTGTAAGTAGCTGAGGGTCTAATAAAATTACTGGCAGACAATATTGAAGACTGGGCAGGTAAAGATTTTTATTTACAAATTTTCCCCGCATTGCTGAAGATAGTTATAAATGACATCAGAAATAGAATAGGTCTAGGAATTTAGCCTCAATATATCCAGAATTGAATATATTGAACGAGAATAGGTCAGTCACACGTATGATCATGTTTTTTTTACATTTGATCATGTTGATGCTTCTGCACTCTTGCTGTCCCTTCCAATGTAGTAACCGTACAACAGTGATGGTTATTGGTTTATGGAAGGATGGCAGACATACAAATATGGTGTTATTGGCACTTCTCTAGTTGAGACTTGGCATGCCAGAAAAACACACAAATAATATTTTAAAAATAAAAAAAAATTCAAAAATGAGATAGATAAAGCATGTACCTGTACAGTTGTAGGAAGCCCTGACACTGGTTGTCCAGCTTGCGGTGACAACAATTCTGCTCTATCGCTGGCCTGCAAAGAATGGGTTGACTTTGCAGCCGGATAATAAGTCTGAATATGTGATGGCTGATGTGGTTGCCACTGGACTTGCGACTGCTGTTGGATCTGACTCTGTTGATGCTGAAACTGTTGTGTCTGATCTCGTTGAAACTCCTGCTGCTGCTGAAATTGTTGTGTCTGATCTTGCTGCTGCTGAACTGGAAGTTGTGATGGCTGATGAACTTGATGCATTTGATTTTGTGGCTGCTGGAACTGTTGTGTTTGATCTTGTTGCATTTGCTGAAACTCTTGCGCCTGCTGCTGCTGCTTTTGTATGTGCAGTTGTTGCTGCTTCATTTGTTGCTCAAGCTGTTTCTGCTGCACTTGCTGAGAACGACGAATCACATTCTGCTGGTGTATCAGGAACACTTCTTGATCTTTTTTACTCATGCGAGCCAACTGGTTCTCCAGCCACTCTTTCTGTCCAGGAGTCAAACTCAGCATAAGAGTGGAATCTGCAATCTGCAAGAAATAGAGTGCATTTTAACAGTTACTGAGATTATGTGACATATTCTTTCCAGAACATAGTCTTTCATATAGCTGTTCAACTCCTCACGAACCTAGACCAGCTGACCGCCTTCTGTTAATATCATCTTTAAACACTCAGATGTGTCTGTTGTCTATCTTTTTAGTCAACTTTTGCCTCTGTTCCATCAACCATGTCCTCCATTATTAGTTTTTCCATACCATTATGTCTCTTCATGTCAGAAGAATCTCAACTTTCTTATTACAATGTTGTAATAAGCCAGTCCTCTTCGATGTTTACCCTATTTCTCACGTTTTGACTAGATTCTTTTCTTCATCCATGGCTTTCTCAAAATTTGTAACATCCCATCTCAAAGGTAGCTATTTTCTTTGCTGTTGTCTTGTTCAGTGTCTATAATTTGCAACCATAGATTGTCACTGGGCAATTTTAAATCAATATATATCAAATTGTTACACTTTAAGGAATATATACATTCATGGGGCTACAGATTAAAACAACCGAAAGACGCTGTCATCAACATAAGATGACTACCAAACTGTGAACAGACTAGAACAATGTTATCATTCTGTCTTAGAAAGGGATAACTGACTCCAGAGTCACTTGAGACTGCATAACGCATACTTCAAGAATGTACCAAATATAAAATACTGAAGCAAGCATACTGGTCCAAATAAAAAACAATGGAAGAAAAACTCACCCCTGTTTGAGCTATGAAACAAAGTCAAGTTTATACAAGAGACAAATTTGATAATATAGGCACATTTCAAGTGAGCAAAAGCAGAATTGGAATGTCAAGATAATTAACTTTCATAAGAATATTAGATCTCAATCAGTCAATAAGATAAAATCTATTCTTCCCAAGATCAGAGAGCAGGTGTTAAGACCAGTTGTGCTCATACCAACTACCTGCTAATAGCGCCTAAAGCCCTGACAATATATCAGATCAGCCGCGTTCATGTTTTTGCCTTTGTATATAGGCCTTGATTTATCCTGTTGTTTGCGCACCAGATGACATTCTTCACCTTCACCAAATTGATTTCCTCTATTGCACACCCTATCTTCGTTGAGTGAGCTGTGATAACTTAGTGCACCTTCTTCCTAGTCAGGTATAGAACATTTGCCAAAACAAATATATTTTGTGCGCGCATTGGACTTGCTAGTCATTTAAAAACGCACTATTAACTTTATTATTTATTGTTATTATTATTATGGTTGAGTTTTTGGTCATCGTCGATCACGACAGACGAACATCATCATAGAACAGCTGTCTTAAATCTCTTGTGTGCTCTGTATAAACATATTCGTCTTCAGAGAATCCTCAAATTACTCAATATATTACAATCTTCAGGCATTATCAATGTAGCTGATATTCATTTGATTGTATGTAGATTGTGTAGTATTTGCCCTTGTTTCTGTCTATTTTATATCCAGCAATATTTCAGTGGGACAAAGTTGTAGCTAGTGGCGCTCAGCTCTTCTCCAGTTATCTGTATAACGTGAGTACATAGATCTGTTTATTCTTAGGGTCTTCATGACACACTACATCTCATTTGTTACACAGTTCATTTTGAACTTTGCACTGAGCGATTCAATTATAGTTAACTAGGCCACAAACATTAGCATTGTGCGATTTAATATAAATGCTTTTAATCGTTGATTTCTTGTCAAAAGCAATTAGGCAGGGAACAGTCGAATGCGGAAGAAGCAGAGGTGGACAAATAAAAGCATGGACAGAACATTAAGGACCGGACAGGACAAGATTTTTCCTCACTCATTTGCATCATTGAAGAAATAAATTCATGTCATATCATCAATAAAACATAACTACACCAAAAAGAAGAAGTAGCACAAAAACAGGTCAGTCTTTGTTAAATCAAATATTTATTTAATCTCTGAAGGACTGTATGTTGATGCATCCAATGTGATCCGATTCTGACGTATGAGTTTACAGATAGATATCTGGCAAATGGATTTTTATCATTATTATTATGGTATAGTAAATGTATAAGTTGATAATATTTCTTTTATAATTTTTGGACCTCTTGAGATGGTAATGCTGAATGCAGGCTAAGAACGTAGTGGTGGTCGTGGGGAAGCGAAAATTTTTAGAACTTTCTGTTCTTTTTCTTTTTTTGAATCTGTTCTCAAACTTCTGCAGATTATTTTGCAAGATGTAGTATGGAGTACAGAATGCATTGTTTCACGGGGAACAGTTTGGTTATGATATCTGCGACCTCCGACCTGACACAACTGAATTCTGTATGGCTTCTGTGTTACTTTGGTCCATCTATGGATGGTACCATCCAATTCAACCCCCATACCTCCTTAATTGCCTCAGAAAACATGCATCCAGGTAAACTTGTTACTAGTCTTTGCTCCCCTTTCAGGCTTCTGTAACACATGGGCAAATTATATTTCATCTTTCAGGTCAACCCCACTTGGCATAAAATAAAATCCAGAACACTAAAAGTGGCATGTATAATAATGACCACAGTATCCTAAGCATGTCATTGGTCTGTAAAAATGAACCCAACACCATATTTCTTTTGATTCTGAATGTGTGAAAATAGACAAGCTGGATTCCCCTACCACCAAATGTCACGCAAGGAACAAACCATCATTTTCAGACTACGAACTGGTCACAACAGACTGAGAAGTCACATGTTCCGAAAGCTGAAGATTGGTGACACAGACCTGTGCAACTGTGGACTGAGCCCAGAGACTGCAGAACACATTCTTCATGTCTGTCAACTCTACCAAGAAGAGAGGGAGAAAATATGGCCTGCTAAGACGGCACTGCTTCCAGACTTGAGGGGTTCCATGGATGACCTGAAGCGAATCACACAATTCATTGAAGCTATTGGTGCTTTAACCTGATATCTGACTGAAGAACGATGAAGAAGAAGAAGACAAGCTGGATTGACCTGGATGGTCCTAAACTGGGTAGAAACATATAAAAAGAACTATAACCGTTCAACTATACCAGATATCTATATTTCTATATTTCTACATCTTTTAGCTCCAGGTGGAGCATGATGACCTCAGCAAGTCGCCACCATCATGCATTATCTTTAGCTATTGCTTCCCTGCTCAATCTTTGTATCTCTGCATCATCTAAATTTTTTCCTCCATGTATTTCTTGGTTTTACTCTTTTTTTTCTGAGTGTTCTAGAACAATACTTGTTCTGTTGGAATAATGCTTCTTGTTGGTCTACTTAATGTAATCTATGCCTATCCATCTCTAGTGACATTTCCTTCGTTCTTCCTCCACTGGAGTTTCTTTATTTCTTTGCACGAGTTCTTTATTGGTGATCTTATTCTATTTCCAACCCTCTATTCTACAGAGGCCATTCTATTGATGAATAAGTGCAATTTTCTGGTTGTCCCTGTGTTTCTGAGCTATATCTATAAGAGAGGAGAACATTAATTAACCCTCTATTACAAAATTGATGGTTTTCCATGATAAAATATGGTTACTGAATATTTCATGTAGGTTCAGGCATGTATGATATGTTTTTTTTTAATTTGGGGGGGGGGGGGAAAGAGAGTTGTATATTAATATTTCTATGGGCATGGTGCCCTTTCATCTATAATGTGATTTTTTGAAGGGAAATAAATATGGATAAAAAACTGAATGCAGAAATAAACCAGTGGCATCAATAATGAATATTTCATTTTAGAAAATTAACTAGAATGAAGCTAAATAAGAAAAATATACTTTGCAAAAATGAAAACCGTTTTAAAATTTACAAAATATGTCGAAAAAAATTGATTTCAAAAATGTAAATGCACGTAGAATATATAATCATGAAAATTTTAAGGATCAATAGAAAAACATGTGGATTTAAAGGGAAACAACTATTAAAATTGTGAACACAAAAATTATGGCAGTCAAATTGGTTTGTTTAAAAAGAAACCACCACACTATAATATAGGGCTAATAAATTTACATGAAAAATAATGATGCAGTGAAACAGTATAGCAGTGTTGAAGAAAGAACCAGTCATAAATTAAAATAAGACATTCAAGCAAAATTATAATGCTTAATATGTATTAACAACAGTGAGAATTATCAAAGGATGAATGTGGAAACAATGCAAAAGTACAGGAGAAGTGAGTTTCATGTATAAAAACATCAAAAACATTTAGCCCTGTACAAATTATCACCAAGGGAAGTCCCTACAAGCAAATATTATAACCTAGTATGGACTAACATCCTTAAAACTGAATTCCTGTTTTGATTCCCAGGCCCTTTATTGTGGATGAAAAAACCAAGTGTAATCAAGATAGAAGATTACATAGAAGACAAAAGTAAGAAATTGAGACAAGATGTGATAATGATTTTTTCACAGGTGACAGCTTATCCCCCAACTTTCCTTAGACACCTCCTATTACATGCCTGAAAAGACAGTGGTCCTATTCTTTGCACCCTGAATTAGAAGTCCAGGCTCAGGTTGCCACACAGGCAGTTATCTTGAAGTACATCATCCTACAGCAACATTGCATAAACACAGAATGGATAGAATTTGAAATGACAATGTCGGAGAAATCGTAGGAGTTACACCAGTCAATGACTACATCAAGAGACAACAAATCATATGTTTTGGAGATTTAATGAGAATGGAACCTGACTGCCGCCCGTTGAGAGCGTATAACATTAGAATATCTGGAACAAGAAGAAGACCTAGATGTAAATGGATCAACAATATCAGAGACATTCTACAACTCCATTGGACTACAACAGCAGCAGCAGCAACACATATGGCAATAGAACATAGACTTCGGATCTCCACAACGCTTCATGACAAAAGTGGCTGAGACAAGACAGACTAATTTGAAAAAGTTCTAGAGAACTTCCCCATCAAAAATAATGCCAAAGAAGCACTCATTTGGAAATATAAGTAAAACTTCATCACCTGGCATATGAAACAAGAGTGACAAACAAACTCATACTCCCTGGAATTCTACCATCATCTATCTAATGTCTTATTACACGTCATGTAATTGTACATGTCATGTATTACATGAGACTATCTAATCTGACATTTGTCAAACTGTCCACATTTCTCTGACAATGACATTTTTCATTGAAGATTTTTAAAACAATTACGGATTTCAGCTTTGGGTGTATACAAGAAACAATAATATTGATAATAACTTACCTTAATGGGGATCATAGCTTTTACATTTGCTGGGTCTTTTTCCTTTGTATTCTAGAAAAACAAAACCACCATTGACCACTACTATTATAAGCTGTAGCAGGTGACAAGCAATACAGGTGAAGAAGGAAGATTCAGGTGTGCAACAAGGTAAATTTAGATATGTTTTTAGATAGTTTAACACTATCTATGGTTGAGGTGTGCAATTAGGCATTTAATTTTTTAAAAATTAGAAAATAAAACTCTATGGTTGAGGTATGAAATTAGGCAATTTAATAACAATATTTGTTAGACAACTGAACTTTATGGTTTAGGTGCCGGTAGATAAATTTATGTAGATATGCTTTGAGAATTGAACTGTATAGTTGAGATGAGCAGTTAAATTTACGGTAGATATGCTTTGAGACAATTGAACTCTATCTATGGCTTTCCTGTTCTGCAGCAGAGGACATAAAAATTGAAGATTTATCAGCTTACTAGCATGGCAGCATGTCTTCTAAGTTGCAGTTTTATAAGCTTACTGATATGGTATTGGTTCTAAAATAGTTTTATCAGCTTTCTGACACTGCAGGTGGGTCTAAATTGCATTATTATCAACTTTCTCAAAACAAGAAGCTAAGCAGTTTTGAAGGAAAAAAAAGAGGTTTAAGATCAAATGGAAGGGGAGGAAGAGAATATATGGTTGTATACAAAAAAATTCAGATATATTGAGGGAAACTCAAAATGTCTGGTTTTAGATAAGTTTGTATATTTCTTGAGGATTTGTGATAGGCTAGTTGGTAGCCAGGCTTACTATCACATAGTTAGTGTGCCAGGTGTGCATTAATCTAGGACCTAAATCCTAGGACCTGTAATCCTAACTCAAAATTTAAGAGGTTTATTGAGGACCTATGTAGTACAGGTAGTGAAAGGTAAAATGATGAAAACAGTCTACACTTCTCTCTCTCTCTCTCTATGTGACATGTCCTTTACAGAACTGTCACTCTGTAAACCTCTCAGTTTTATGCAAGCTGTCCAGCTTCTTCAGGTGTCATGTTCAGAAGGTCTTCAATGTCATGTGTCCATCATAATCTTGGTCTGCCTTTTGTTCTTTTCTCTGGAATTTTGTCCTTCACGAATAATCGTTCTAAACCATTGTGTATCTTTATATGTCAGAAATATGTTAGTTCATCATGAGTTTCTTGGCATTGGACACTTTTCAGCAGTTTGACATTGCTTCTCAGCCAATCTACATTAACAAAACATATTGTGCACAAATGAAAAGTCTTAACTGATCAACAGTTTTCATTATTGCACGCAGGACATATTCATAGGTGCTCCGATCTCCTCCTGAGTATATCCACATTTACACGACATAGGTGCTCCGATCTCCTCCCGAGTATATTCACATTTACATGACATAGGTGCTCCGATCTCCTCCTGAGTATATTCACAATTACACGACATAGGTGCTCCGATCTCCTCCTGAGTATATCCGCATTTACACGACATAGGTGCTCCGATCTCCTCCTGAGTATATTCACAATTATACGACACAGTTGCTCAGATCTCCTCCCAAGTATATTCACATTTACATGACATAGGTGCTCCGATCTCCTCCTGAGTATATTCACAATTACATGACATAGGTGCTCTGATCTCCTCCTGAGTATATTCACAATTACATGATAAATAACATCATCTGTTCTCTGTTGGTTGACACACATTCTTTATAGTCCATAATAACATTCATTTCAAAACCAGCTCCTTTATTCTAGACATGGAAAAGGAATCACCATCCTCTTTATTGTGATTGTTTTCAATATATCAGTGAGGTCCATTGCCTTGTCACTTGATACAGTAGCAGAACCTGTCAAATTGTCCACTCTCATTGCCTTGCCACTTGATACAGTAGCAGAACCTGTCAAATTGTCCACTCTCATTGCCTTGAACATCTGAATGACCAGGAACAACAATAAATGTGACACACTCCAACTTCGACCTCCTCACATCTTCAAATCACTGTCCACGAATATAGCTCACTTGTATGTTCCTGATCGTGCTCATTGAGTTGCTGAAATGCAGTCATTAATTGAACTCTGTGTGCCCATCCAGTTTAATTAAGGCCCTGGTCACTGCCATAATTTCCATTGTCATGCTATTCCTAGCCACAGTGAAAGCTCCTCTTTACTAGTATTCCCTACATATTGAGCTGTGAAGGCACAAGAACTATGCACAGGTCAAACAGAGCCATCAGTGTATAAAACCATATCACCATCAATATATATGATAGCTGTTGGTAGCATATCCTAATGAGAATGATCAACCTAGTAAGTTTTGACTGTAGTGATTTTGGCAATATATCAAGTATACTAACGTTTTCTGAATGGTTTAGATGAACAATTGTTTAAGACAGACATCAAAACCTGGTACCTTAGTCACCTACAATGTGTCCTGTACCTCTTTGCCAAAGAGCTGACCATATGATAGGTTTAAATAATAATTATTGGAGTTTGACAACTTTGACATTTAGGGGTTTAATCTTTAGTTCCTATGCATGAGTTCACTCATTCCTTTATCTTACTTTTATTGAAAAGCTGTGTTTTTTGTGTGTTGATTCCTCATTGCTAACAATAATTTAACTCTGAAATCGATAGTACACTCAAACCATCCCATTCCTGCTATATATATTTTCTGGTGACAATAAAAAAGCCAGTACTGTGAAAGCTCTCTTCTTCTTCTTCAGTGTTCATTTTCAAACTCCCACTGAATTTCTCTCGTCTCATGACAATGATCCTACAGTGAATGTAGTCCAGAGAACGGAAGTGCACTTTGTTTCCGTTTTATTTGCGCTAACTGCACAACACATCTGTCTTGTTGGAAGGAAGTTCTTGTATTTTTGTAACTCAAGAAAAGGAATCGGCAAATGGGCAAAGTCACTAGGGAAAGAATTTAAGAAAGCTGGGATCGGTTTCTGAAAGCAATGTAGCAGCTAAAGAGTTAAAATTCACAGTAAGAGAATTCCTCCAAATGAGAAATAGAATTCCTGAGTTAAATTGGAATTTTAAAAATGTATTCATATTTTTTTAAATTAAAAATTTGCAAAATAGATACATAAATCAGGTTAATATTGTAAATTATTAAAATGGGGAATTTATCCTAGACTAAAACGTCAGCAAATCTGTCTTTTAGATATTAAGCTACTTCCGGAGGTAGTACGACTGGTTTACCAGAACCGATATCTTCACTATTTTTTATGGTTGTAAAGTTCTGGTATAACTAATTTGGACTACCATTTGCAGTTGAAAATAGCATACATCACCATTAGATGTACATTTCACTTAATCAAAAACCTATTCTATTAGGTATGTTCATTGGAGAGACTAAGAGTTAAACAAATTTCTAGACTGCTGCTTTAATGCTCTCATTCTAATGGAATCATTGTTCATAGTTTGAAACACTAGATGTTAATCTACTTGTAAGAAATTGTGTAGTTAGTGAAATGTTGAAAATATTCCCGCCGAAGCCACTTTAAGGTAAAATAATGGAGCAAAATAACATGTACTGTATATTTCCAAATATAAGCAAAGAATGTAACTAATGTCCAAAATGAAAACAAAGTCAGAAACCTTTTTATAGGCACAGTATACAAAATTCATAGCAGCAATAACATTGTGGAATTCTGATATTATAAGAATTAAGGGACAAGCAAAATATTGTTAAAAGGAAAATACAAAATTTAGCAATGGTGAGACCTGAGGTCATTTCTTCCATTTGCCCCACCCTACCTGTACACATATAAAATACAACATCCAGGATAATACTGTGTGACCTTTCCCTGGAAGCATTGCCAGCCTCATAAAATCTTTGACCATCAGGTATACCGTAAAACTTTCCAATATCAAGTTGTTGCCACACACCAAAGTTATATCTCTTGACCACCATGTACCAAAATGTTCCACGATAACCGATTAATTCGTTCAGTGCTGCCTCAGCAACAAAAATATCATCAGCCATTATGATAAATTCAAAGCCTAGTACATGACTTTATCAGGTCAACATTTAGCTTGACTTTTAGATTTGCCTTCCAATCATACAGTACAATGAATAGGTGTGAAGATTATGACATGAGAAAACAGTTTCACAGTTCTTTCATATGAGGCACATTTGCTGACATTCCATCCCCCTCCATCTTTATTTCTAGAATGGTTGGATAAATTGTGGAGAGCAGCCCACATGTCACAAGGCAAATGAAAAATGATGCAGTGAGATCGGGCTGTCTGTATCTGTAATTCCTGAGGTCCATACCTCTCTCCTGCAGTGACTAGATGTATCCCTTAATGTAACCATTTAAGAACAATCTTTGAGAAACATGGATTGAATACTGTTCTCCAATTTAGCTTGATGACAGGTGAATAATAAAAATGCTCACATAAGTGAGTCAAAGAGCTGTGGTTGGATATTCCGTCTGTAATGATCATCCGATATTTTAAAAAGTGCTCTATCAGTAATGCAATAGATAGAAGTGAGAACGTCACTAGTTTTGAGAACAATGCCGATGACAATAATGTATCACTAGGCAGTGAGACCAGAGATCCAACTTGAATTTGAATGATTTTTGGTACCGGTAAGTATTTTCCTATTATGGTATGCCTATTTGATGTGTATTCTGTGTTACTGTTTTTTTGTGTTACCAGTAATTAATTCTTAAAATGTTTATTGTGCTTGTATATAAGCTGATCCCCCTACATCAATAGTGGGGGGAAAATATAAACATTCTCTGCTTATAATGGGAAATATATGGTATACTAAATAATTTACTAATTCAATGTGTAATCTTGGTTCTTTTGTCGCAGTCTCACAGTAAACATGGACAACCCATTTAGGGGTGTTGGATATCCTAAAGGGGAGTACAGCACTTAAAGGGATAGAATGCGTAAGATTTTAAAGGGTTAACTATATTTTGGGGGTTTGGTTTACCAACACCCCTAACATTACTCAAGTTCATGTTTACTATGAGACTGCAACACAAGAACTGTAATCTTTAAGTGCACAGGTGCTTGAAAATAACGCCAAGGCAAATACTGTGCAGTGTCCATAAAAATAGTCAAAAGTGTAGTATATACAGCTGCAAATAACATATTTTGTGCACAAAATAGTTATTGGAAACGTTTGACATTTTACAATAGTCACATGTGATTTAACTAAGCTACTATAAATATAGCTGAACTATGCAGCTGTAAATATGGCTGAACTTTAACAATGCTACTGTAAATATGGCTGAACTTTAACAATGCTACTGTAAATATGGCTGAACTTTAACAATGCTACTGTAAATATGGCTGAACTTTAACTGTGCTACTGAAAATATAGCTGAAATTTAGCTACAGAAATTCAGCCAGAAATATTTAGTTACAAATCTATGCTCACTTACCGATTCTTATGGCTTCAACAATGGAATAAATCAACTGCAAACTACCAACATTGCATATTTTTCCATGAGTTATCTACATATCTTAATGTTAATAACAATAGCTCTTTCTGGACCAATCACCGATATATCAGTTTTAGTCTACATCGATCAGTTTATATTTTGTGGTTTGCTATGTGGATTATTAATGTTAACAGAATTCTTTACAGCTACATGTGAGAATACTTTCACTTCCTATTTTACTAAAACAAGCGTGTAAATACTTTATCGTAATCTCGTAATAGGCCAGTAAACTTGGTCAGAACATCTCAAACCATTGACAAATTAGGTGAAAGGAATATTTTTATTAAAAAAATTATACACTCCCAATTATTTTTGTTTTACAAATTGTAATTTATTCTTTCTAATAACAAAATTTCAACAATTGACTGATTTGTTCAATTTCTGTAACCATTTCCCTCTCCAATAATATACAATTTGCACACGATTTATCAAAACCCGTGTTATGAAATTATAAATGAAAAAAATACTACAAATGAAAATTGATCAAAATCTAAAGAAAAATCAACATTTAATCATCTCATAACGGTGCACCCATCCCTATGGATGGAGTTATGAAACTGTCAACCACCACCTTTTAAAATTCCCAGCACTAGATTAACACCAGGAAAGATGCGGTTCTCCCTCTGAGACCAGAAAAATGGAATATCTTATATGGAACAAAACAACAGCTAACAAACACATGCATAGATCACACAATGACATTGAGTCAAAGGCAATGGGACAGCTGGATCAGCAACCAACCAACTTACTTTTTGTTTCGTGATATAATATTTGACAAATTATATTGTATTATTCACAATCCGAAGGTAGCATATGAGATTCGATTCCACTCAGCATACACTACTTCGCCTCGCAACTCCAGTCAACACGTTTTCTAAATTCAACCATTTCGCATCCATTAAAAATTTTTTTTTAAATCTTACAACAGACATACTGGCCTGTGTACCATGAACACATTATGGTACCTATATAAATGTTTATGATCCTCGAATAATGTACATACACGTATAAAATTGTGTGTGGTTGTTCTGTCCCCATCATCTTCTCGTTCACATGTCTACACAGAAAGTCTGGTTTTCTGGATACATATTTGAAAGCTCCTCAGTTCTCCCATATAAATGTACATTAAAATTTTGTCATGTAGACATATTAAATAGGTGGGTTGCATGATATCATGGTGTGCCTCTGCCTGGTAGGTCTGACTTCAGCACATGTGCTTCTTTGTGCAGGACTGTGGTCCTGCTCGATATAGGAGATAGCCTGACTAATCTTAGTTTCCAGACTGTTGGCTGGACTAAGCCTCATCTCCACTTCAAGGAATTGGCCTCGACATTGATGTCTCCATCTGAACCTGATTCAAATCTCATCTGCTATCTTCTGATTTATTCAGTAATTCATGGATGTTTCCAAATAATATATTAAATTATTCAATTACAGTATAGTGACCATATATTATATATTATTAATTTAGTTATACGTCTACCTACTTACATATGTTCAAACAGTTGTAATGAACTTTAGTAGCAAAATATTGAATGTTTCACATAAAAGAGTAATTCTATTCTAATAACAAAATACAAGTGAAACAAAATGTGCTGATAGTGGATTTAAAGAAATAGTAAGGGTTATGCGAGTACTTACCGATTTAGAATTGCTAGAGGTGTTGGTAACCGATGCTGAGTTTGTGCTATGAATCAATGAAGGAGACATGCTCGGAGATTGGTAGTCAGTGCTCACAGGTAGGCAGGAGGCATCACCAAATGCTGACGATGAATGTGATGTATATGTGCCAGTTGTGGAGAGAGAGTTTACCGTTTGTGCTGTGCTCATAATGGTGGTATGATGAGACTGCGTTGTCGTGGTAATGACCGGTGTGAATGATGGTGATGAAATGACTATTGGATTAGATACAGCACCGAAACTTGACGTGGGGATAGATAATGAAGCATTAGGGATACTCATGGTGTCAACAGTGTGTGGTAAGGTTTGGGTGTGTGAGACAGACTGCTCCAAGTCAGCGGGCGTCTCTTGTTTTATCACAGATGTTAGTGGCGCTTGTTGGACAAACGTGCCACTTATTGTCATGACATTTTGGTTGTTCATACGCAGATACTGTGTTTGGTTAAAGTCTGCTGAACTTTGGAAAGTGGTAGCTGTAGAGCTACTGAAACCAGCTGCAGATGTTGTCTGAATTTTGTACACACCAACCTCATCAGGACTTGTCTTTACAAAAACTTTAGTATCTGCTGATGTGTCAGCATTTACATATATATTTTTCTGGTCAAATGATGCACAAACATTTTGGGGTTCAACTTTCAGCTGCCCACCTAAACTAGAATTAAAAGTGCCTTTACCAAAGCTTTGCTGATTTAATCCTTTAATCTCCAATTGATAACTAGAAGGAATGCTGACTTGTGTTCTGTTAGCGCTCGCTGTTGCAGACGCTAAAGAGGTGACCGGTTTCAGTTGAGCTGCTAATGGAGAATCAGAACTGGCTGAAGATTGGAGTATAAGCTGTTGCTTATTTGCTGACAACACATATACTTGTCCATTAGCTGTTATGATCTTCTCCTGTGGACCAAGAGTAAAGTTTTGTTCGCGTGTGCTCTCTATCTGTGAGGCCGTCTGCATCTGTTGATAGGGCACTGTAGCATTATTGACTGCTACACTCACAATAGGTTGAGTGTTCTTCAGCTTAAGTTTACTAGGCTTTGATTTACTTTTGATAGGTTTTGTGACTGGTTTTAAAGGAGGTGCTGCTATTTGAGATGGAGACTGGTTGGTGATCAATGAAAAACAGTCAGTAGAATCATCTAGAAAACTGATGTCATCTTCAAATGACTGCAAATCAATATCAGACATATCCAATGCTTGTTTTAGAATATTCATACTCTGGTTACTTTTACCCCCAGAAAAGTCTGATATGAGATCTGGAGTTGGGGTTGGAGTGGACGGAGTTGAGGTAAGTACCGGGGTAGATGAGGCTGAACTGGTATTTGGTGTAGGTGTTCTGGCACTTTTACTGCCTGGCATGCTTGAAATAAGTCTTTGTGATGGAACAGAATTTGTCATGAGTGACGGAGATTGATTACTTTTCTGCTGCAAGACAATCTGCTGTTGTTGGCCATTCTGTTGGATGACAAATTGTGGAGTTGACTGCTGAAATTGAGTTGCACATGCATTGATGTCTGTTAGTGTTACACCACCTTGAGAATTTCGCTGTAGATGCAGCTGGGGTACACTTAAACTGCCAAGCTGGCCAAAGCTCAGCACTTGACCATTGACATAAATGTTCTGACCAGGAACTAGCCCAGTGATCTGGTTTGCAACTCCAGAATTATTGATTAGATTCATGACTGTACCCTGAATTGTTAAAACAAAAATACATTTTATAATTTCATAAAATTATACATTACCTCAGTAATAAATATATATAAGTAACATATAAGTATTATAGTGAATTAATGAAATCATTCAAGTAATTAACTAATTCACAAGAAAGACAACAAATATACCCAATAACTCATAAAAGCCATCTTACAGTTTTTTCTTCTTTGCTCATTCTCAAACTCCTGCAGATTAGCAGGAGGCAGTCCGGAGAGCAAAATGTGTTGTGTCATGGTTTCCATCTTGGCTGAAATATTTGTGTCTTTATCCTCACATATCCGGATTCAGCATTCTCTCTTTTTTTTTAATTATAAGAAATTAAATTTTCGTTTTGTGTGTGTTAGATTCTGACTCTTTATTCTGTCACTGCATTACATATAGGAGCGATGTTGTCAGAATAACATCAGCTGCCTTTACTTTCCTTCATCTGCTCTGGTATAAAATGAATGAGGATGGCTGGATCTGGGAACAATTTTCAATCTTAATATTTGGAAATTAAACTATTCTTCATCAGACAAGAAGTCAGTACACTCTGCACCTTCTCTGTCTCTGATACTACTTGATTTTCAAATAGTTTTATACTGCTGAATGTTCAGTAGACTATGGTTACAATTTAACCACACTCTTGAGAATGGTACAACATCTTCTGGCCTATCTACAGATCAGAGTGGCATTCCCAAAATCATATAATCAAGTTCCGTCTAAATCGAGCAAGACCACAGTCTGCCCATGCAAGTACAGGTACTAAAGACAGGCAACCGGCCAAGATGCATACCACAACCGCAATTATGCAAATGAAAAAAGTTCTGTCTACTGTGGCAATTTGCTTGTGTGGTAAACAGGGCCCAGTTCAGGGTGCAAAGAATAGGACCACTGTCTTCTTTCCGGGTATGTTGTAGGAAACTATGGTAAGTTGGTGGATGAGCACATAACCTATCACTTGTAAAAAAAGTGATTGTCACTGCATGTCTTAGCTTAATTTCTTTCTTTTATCTCTTTCCAAATTGTCCCCATGAATGAAAGAAAGATGAAGGGCAGTGAACATTGCACCTATGTTCTTTTGTGGTAGACGCCTGGGTGGCTGGGAATGCTAGGTGTTCCGTCACTGTAGATGGGTCAGCAGATTTGATGGAAAAATGATGAACTAGTTTGCCCAGATGTATATGCCACACTCCTGACTGGATGTGATGATCCTGGGATACTGCTGCACTGGAATTACTTTCTTCAGGGACTAAACATGTATCTTTAAACCCCCTTAGCACAACAATGCCTTTGAGACAGCGAACTGTATGCATTTGAGTGTCATCCCAGTTACTGAACTGATGACGTGTGCTTTTATCAGAGACATATGAACTACCTGCTCACAACTAAAGAGATTATTACACCATCATCCGTCCGTGTGGCCATTTTCTACATTCCTACTCATTGAAGGGAATTAAACTATCTCTTCTGAAGCAAAAATAGGACAAAAAAAGGATAAAATTATATGGAACAGACATGTCAAGACAAAGTGAAACTCTACTATTTGACTCTACTTTTCTAGTTCTATGATCATTGAATGAGCTTTAACATAAAAGACAAGAGAGATCACAAATCTCTATTCATTCTTAAACTCCTGTAGATTAGTAGGATGCAGTCCAGGGAACAGAATGCGTTATGCCATAGTTTGCAGTTTTGCTGGGATATGTGCACCTTTCATCTGGACACACCCAACCTCAGCATGGCTTCTGAGTTACTTTGACCCTATATGGTATGGGACGGCCAACTCCATCTCAAAAACATCCTTACACCACACATAGAAGTTGAATAGTGCTGTTATCCTTACTCCTCTTTTGGCTCCTGGCAATACATAAATGAGATCCCAAATGATTCAGGATAAATCCTTTGAACATCTTGCAATACGCTAACCAATGCACACAAACAATATTTACCTGTTGTTGTCCCATGCCAGATTGCCCAATTGAAGAAGGAGCAATCAACTGTACTTGATTGCCTTGAGTTCCACCTGTATTCACCACCTGCAATCCTTGACCAGAAGATGTTATAAGAGTTGGCTGTGAATGTATCAGCTGACCACCTTGCCCACTCTGGTACTAAAAATGAGGAGGAAAATAAATATAATATTAGGCTAACAGGTACAAATTTATAATATAGAAATGATGTCTTGATAATCACTGGAAACACACAAATCAATTTGTGTAATTTCCAGAGGTCTAGCTCTTTACATTTTGACCACTTACCATTTCAAGTGTTTGATGCATAGATATGATTGCATAGTGTAAACCTACTGTCTCAAGTTCCATGCCACTTGGGCCATCAATTTTTTAAATTTGAAATTAGGATCTAGTGAATAGCAAAATTTCATTAGTGGTTTAAATATTTGCCTGTTAGATCATCGTTTTGCTGCAGTTCTAACCCAATAAAAAGCTATACTAGTTGCTGCGTCTAAGTACATGAAGAGTTATCTTCATACCCGACAGCAGCTTTCTGCCATGGCACCTACCTTTACTTTACTCAAGTGAGACATGCAAGGATGATAGCTGTGCTGCTGCCTCCATAAAGATATTCTATTTTATAAATGAATGTTAGCAGTGTTGAGGTGATAGAACAAGGTTACTAACACAATCTAATAAAAAGCAATCACTGGCAGAAAAACAATTAGAGAAAGATAATGGCGAGGAATAGACTTCAATAAATTAAATCAGATTTTAACATTAATTATACAAAAGGCTCACCAATGCAAGCTAAAAAAAATTTGAAATTTTATCATACAATTTTTAATATTCTTTAGTTAGTTGTCAGATCCTCATCAGAAGGAATCTGTGGCATGGTGGGTGATTAAGCTGTTTTGCTTTGTACTCACAAGATTGCGAGTTCGATACTGGAATGCGATATCTAGTTTACAAGTATATTTTTTCAGAGTCCCCTGGGGAATATTGCCAGAAGAAAAATGATTACATAATATAAGTGGCACTCTTGGGATGCAGAACATGTTGCTTGATTGAGAGTATATAAAGAGAAATCCAAGCACAAGGAAGTCAATCCTTTATGTCGTTTAAGCCTCAGATGAAATATGCCCATGAGTACCCTGCTCTTTGAGTATATTCGCAAACACATGACTACTGACAGTTTCAGTTCTCGGCTGAAGGACATTCTTCAAAACTCATAAAGACTCATTTCTAGCAACAAGATGGAAAGTCTAATTTTTTTTATTCTGGACGTGAAAAATAAATAATCATCCTCATTAATTCCAGGTGTCCGTGCTGTTTCTCATAAAATGTTTATGTCATCCTGATCCATTGCTCTAATTGCTACAAACACCCGAATGACAGGACAGGAAAAATTAACGCTGACTTCTTGTAATTTCAACACCCACACAGCCTCAATCCACCATTCAGGAATACAGTCTGATTGTACTTTTCTCATCATCAAGTTGCTGAGAATGAAAACATGTGAGTTGCATTCTCTGTTCCCAAGCAGTTCAAGGCATTAATTGATAAGATGCAATAATATTTATACTTTGTAGTTCATGTCAAAATAAGGGTTAAAAAACACACCCAGGATTCCCCATATGAACTCAGTCCATTTGGATTATCTAAAAATGTCAGAGGCACAGCATTTACAAAATAGCTCAGATGATTTCACAACACTTAATGATTCTTGGAAATGAACACTTTCAACCATTGCATGACTTCAATTCACTCTCACAGAAAGTTATTATCTTCCGCACAAGGACAGAACATAATAGAGCACCCATATGTTCATGTGAACAGGCAGCAAAGACTGTGGAACATATTCTATAAGACTGCATTACATTAAACCAGTTACGAGAGGAAGACTGGTCCACAGAAAGTTGTATGGGAATCTTGAGGAGCTGTCAAATACAGCAGCATTTATTAAGAAAACGGGACTTGCTGTGTAAACATGTTAAAATGCAAATGAGAAAAAGACCCCAACAGAGCTGCGTCAGCTCCTATTTATAGTCCTGAAGTAGTCTGTAGATGTTAATGAAGCACACAACTTGCAAGGCATTTTGAGCAGATAGCCAAACACTCGAAGAGTCAACAAAAAATACTTACAATAACTGGTGACATATTCGACGTCAGAGATCTGAGCACTACATTTTTAGCAATTCCGCCATGTTGATTGTTGGTCTGTTGAGGAATGACTGTCTGACCAGATGGTAGTACAATCTGTCGTGAAGGCGTGGCAGCAGATTGCATGAAGGTATGGTTACCCGGAGCTAGGCTGGCCCGGATCACATTGCCTCCAGCTGTATTAATCAACTGAGTACCAACAAGAGGCTGAGATAAGCTGATGGACTGTGAAGTATGAAGTTAATCGTAGTTAATGTTTGTTTTAAATCCTTCAAACAATATGAACAATTAAGATAACTGTGCAAGTGACAGACTTGAGACACTTCCCATTTTTAAAGCACGTTCTACTTGATAAAATTAGACCGACAGCTACAATATTATATAAACAAATGACAACAATACATAGTAATTACATCCATTGCTGCCTAACTCAGAACTCTTTATATCAGAAATACTTCCTAGCAATCTATTATTATTCTGTCATTTGAAACATCAAAATCGTAATTTCAAGTAAAATATCTGAATAATAAAATTACATTTTTTAAACACCCCTAAGAACAGTCCTCGCTTTTCCATATTTACATTGTGTCACCCTAGCCTCTGCCACGTGTCTGGTTGCTTCATGACACTGGAGATTTATCCCTATTGTATTGTATATAATTTATATATCATATAGATACATACATATACAAATTAAAAATCAACATTAAACAGCATTGCCTTTCACAAAATGTTTCATATAGCATATTCGAAATATGAGCCACTACAGAAACATATTGAAATACATAATAATAGAATTCAACACAAAAAAAAGGTAATAAAAGAACTCGATGACACAAACAATGATCATGACAATAAAAAATACAATTTTAAGAACAATTCTGAAATTTTGAATCTATGAACAAATCAGAAACATATACCATAGTTTTCTTGAATACTTCTGAAATTTGGAATATAACAGACAAAAAAATAATGCATGGCTTTCTTATAAATTTGTGTTAACAAATTCAAAACATAAAAATGTGATTCCATCAACAACAAAATAAAATTTACATATTATTATTTTGGTAATGCATTGTGCATAAAAAGAGATGTTTTGCATCACAATTAAGGCTGAAATTCTTTTCCGTGATTTGTATTTTCTTGTTTTGAATTTCAAATTACAAGTGATGTTAATATGATCTTGTGTGCACTTGGGGTGTTACTGCAGAGATTACTTTTAAACCTAGATCTATAAAACACATGAAAGCCTGCAACCATTTGGTTGCACCTGTTATCTATTTTGGCCATTTTTGAATACATAATCCATTTAAGACTGACTTTAATACAGATAATTAATGATGATAAAATAACACCTTTAGCTGTGAACAAGTGGCTCTTGACAGCGCACCAGCTTTCTGATAATATCACGGATGTAATTGAGGCGACACGCAAAAACTTATATATGATCTTATATACTCTTAAAGGGATGGATGGGGGTGTTATGGATGTATGTTTAGTCCCTGAAGAGGCATTCCAGTGTGCTATAGTATCCCAGGATTACCACATCCTGACAGGGGCGAAGCACACAAATCTGGGTTAACTATTTCATTATTCTTCTGTCAGTTTTGTTGAATCACCCACAAGTGATAGCTCATCTAGTCACTTAGTTCCTCTTTTGCTAAGTTTGGCACATAGGGCGATGTCATAGTTCTCCATGCCTGTCAAGTTGCTAGGGATTGCAGGTCTTGTGTATTTTTGCCTGTTGATTCTAATTCATTCATAAATGTTCTTCTGAGTGTTGTTTTTGGTCTTCCCCATTTTCTTTTTCCATATGGTGTCCACATGAAGGCTTGTCGTGGAATTCTGTTTTCCTTCATTCTAAGTATGTGGCCGATGTATGTCCAGCGGCGTTTCTGATGATGTTCCTCATTTTCTAGCTGCTACAAAATGACACTATCTTCTCCTCTTTGTCATTTATGGAATTTATTTGATAGGAGACCAAAGTAAGAAATTGAGACGAGGTGACAATTATGATTATTTTCACGTGACGTTAGCCTGTCCCCCAACTTTCCTTAGTCGCCTCCTACTACATGCCTAGAAATAAGCCAGTGGCCATATTCTTTGCACATTAAACAAGCAGCCCTGTGGGGGATACCGACCCCTATCAGGAGCGTCCACAGGTGGCGGATAGTGGAAAAGCCTCTTGAAGCCAGCTGTGAATAACCCTCTGGGCAAATAAACAGCCGCTGACCAAACAGTGTCGCTGACCACGAGGACAGGGTGGGATATCAGTCAGTGCTGATATCCCCACTGAAATACCCCATATGTCCATTGACAGACAGCATCAAAGCGAGTATGAGCCGCTATAAGCTCAGGTTGCTGGAGTGGGGTCATTGACCCCACTCCAGGTATGTGCCGGGGGGGGGGGGGGGGGGGGGGGGTTTAGGTAGGGTTAGAGGGTTGGGTAGGGTAAATGGGAAATTATAGATATTAGAACAAGAGAGAGCAATGTTCTTAAATCACCTTCCATGAGTGAGAGGTGTCTTAGATTACAAGAAATAAACCACAGAGGAGGATAATGAATACCTGGCAGCAACAAAAATTATCCTAGGAGAGGGGAACTCTACCTCAAAACCCCGGGCAGATGGTGCTCGTTAACCCTGTTAGGCAAGCTGTCTAGGAGAAGGAAAACTCCAAAATGAAACCTCCACTGCCCTGTGGACAATCCTTGGATGGATAAGGGCTAGGGAAACACATCCTGACTCAAAAGTAAGATGGAAGACAGAGACACTGGACCGAAAGGTACAAAATAGTCCAGCCAAGGCTGAAAACCAGTGTCACGCAATGACTTCACATGTCAAATAAAAGGTTACAGATGATTCGTTTTGGTGCTTCATCTGTGGAATCCCGTCAGGCGGATGAAGTGCCGGGCTCTAAGCCTCGAAGGAGCCCACCCTCAGCGACTGGTGGTACCTCTGTCTCAATTTGTGGAGCCAGGAAAAGAGATCAGAGGAAAAAAACTACTGGTTCAAAAAAAATCACATATAGATCATGATGCAGACAAAGACAAAAATAAGCACTTAAAAATATTGCAGTGGAATGCAGAGGGTGTGTACAATAAAAAGACTGCACTTGCAAACCGATTACACACAGAGGAAATCGACATAGCATGTATACAGGAAACACACCTCACAAACAACAATAGATTCAACATCCGAGGATACCAAACATTTCGGAACGATAGAGAAAAAAGACATAAAGGAGGAGTTCTTATACTTGTGAAAAACAATATCGTTGCCTCTGAAATTCGAGTAGACACAGAAGAACAGGCTGAAATCATTGGAACCTGTCTAACCCTTCCAACTAAAGAGGTCACAGTATATAACTATTACTGTCCACAAGACAAGAGCCTATCTCTACACACAATTAACACAGAAAAAGATAACTGTCTTGTGATTGGTGACTTCAATAGCCACTCACAGAGTTGGGGATATACAGAACAAGATACTAGAGGAGAAGAAGTGGAAGACTGGCAGTGTGAGGTGAAACTTCAACTGCTTAATGAACCTGAAGACCACCCAACTTTCTACTCCAGAAGATGGCACATCACCTCAACCCCTGACCTAGCCTTTGCAACAGACGCCGTAGCGAAAATAACATACAGGGAAGTGCTGGAGCAGCTTGGTGGAAGTGACCATCGCCCCATCAAACTCACCATTGACATTAACCATACCCATGCTGGCCCTACAACCACACCCAGATGGAACTTCAAGAAAGCAAACTGGAGTAAGTATACTGACCTGACAGACAAATTCACAAAAACCTTAAATCCAAGGATTAAATACGTGAACAAAACTGCACAACTCCTGGCTTCTGCACTTCTTCAAGCAGCCAAGCAAACCATACCAAGAGGTGCAAGGAAAAATTACAAACCGTACTGTTCTGACGAACTTGATGAGTTGGATAAAGAAGTGTCAAAGGCCAGAGACACAAAGGCAGAAAAAAGCCCATCCACAGAAAACAACATATCACTAAAAGCTGCTGTAGCCAAACTAAGAAAAATGACAATTACAAACACATGGAAAAGCTGGCATGAAAAAACAGAAGATTTAAACTTCGACAAAGAGGGAAGAAAGCTATGGAAAATAACAAAAATGCTCAACAACGAAGATAACAAAACAGCACCAGTAGCTATAGAGAATGGTGGAGATGTACTCACAGGAAAGAAGGCTGCAAATCACTTTATACAGCATTACCAAAGTACTGCCTGCCACAAAGTCGATGAAAATAGGAGAAGAGAAGTAAGAAAAGAACTACGGAATTTCGAAAAAGAGATCAGCAAAGATAAACAAGATGTCATGAATATTCCATTCACGATCAATGAACTAAATGAAGAACTAGCAGTATTAAAACTTAAGAAAACACCTGGCCCTGATGACATACCGAATGAACTGCTAATTCACATCGGACCATCAGCAAAAAAGAAATTAATAAAAATTATTAACAACTGTTGGGATAGAGGTCTAGTGCCACAGGTGTGGAAAACCGCCATAATGATACCCATCCACAAGAAAGGCAAGCCAAAAAATAAGATGGACAGCTATTGCCCAATAAGTCTGACATCTGTGTTTGCAAATTAATGGAGCGCCTGGTAAACAAAAGAATGATGTGGTTCCTAGAAAAAAATAAAATCCTGCTAAATCAGCAGGCTGCCTTCAGAAAGTGTAGATCAACTGAAGACCAGATTACACTAATTGCCCAGGAAGTAGAGGATGCTTTCCAGGAAAAAAAGCAGACAATAGTGGTGTGGGTAGATATGGAAAAAGCCTTTGATTGTGTATGGAAAGATGGACTCCTCCTTAAACTACAACAAAACAAAGTGACAGGACGCATGTATTACTGGATAAAACACTACCTGCACAACCGAAAAGCAGCAGTGAAGCTTGAAATGAAGCATAGCAGATAGAAACTCTTTAAGCATGGAGTACCACAGGGAGGTGTTCTATCCCCCACTCTATTCCTTATATTCATGAATGACATTCACCAAATTCTCTCGCGTAAAGTAAATGCTGCAATGTATGCAGACGATCTGTCGATATGGTACATTGAAGAGAGCGTAGGCACAACAAAAATAAGGTTGCAAGAAACTATGGACAATTTGGCCAAGTGGACAGACCAATGGGCCATGTCTATCAATGCCCAAAAAACTACCTATACCATCTTCAGCATGTCCACCAAACCACAGATAATCCTACTAACCATAAATGGTCAAACATTGCCTTTGATGAGACACCTACATACCTTGGAGTCACTTTTGATCCAAGACTTACATGGAAACAGCACATAGACAAGTGCCAAACAAAAGGTACAATGAGGACAGCACTCCTTAAAAAATTGGCTGGAACAGATTGGGGTGCAAATGGAAAAATTCTAAGTAGAGCATATACAGGTTATGTAAGATCAGCTTTGGAATGTGGAATGTCAGCATGGGGGACTGCAGTCAAGAGTAACACTCAAAAGATCTCAAAGATACAAAACCGCAATCTCAGAATTATAACAGGAGGTATGAATACTACCCCAATCACAGAAATGGAAACATGCACAGGTTTGCCATCAATGGAAGAAAGAAGAAATGAAAAAATCCTCACACAGTATGCAAAGTTCAAATGTTTGGAGAGTCATCAAATGAACCAAAGACTAAGCAGACCTACAAAAGAGCGACTCAAAAGAGGTAGCTTTCTACACTACGCTAAACAGCTCCAGAAATCACTCACAGATACAGACCTACAAAACCTAAAACCACTAAACACCTTTAGCACATACCCAACATGGGACAGAAAAAACTTCCCAAGAATTATGGACAATATACCAAGCATTATTTTGAAAACAGAAACTACTATACAAGTACTAAAGGAGACAACTAAGAATCACATACAAAAAGCATACCCAAAGGATATATGGACACATGTATATACAGATGGATCAGCGAAAGAGGCAGTATTAGATGGAGGATCAGGAATATATATAGTAACACCAGATGGAAAAGAAATAGAGAAATCCATACCCCCGGGCAAACATTCCACAAATTTCAAAGCAGAAATGGAAACCATAATAGAGGCAGCCAAAATGCTCATGAATTGCTTGCCTGTCACAACAGACATGTAGTATTTCTAACGGATGCAAAATCAGTATTGCAGGCATTGAAAGATCCAAAGAACACGAGCATGAATGAACTTACGGCCTGCTTACTACACCTCAGCAGTACCACCAAAGAAACAGTACTGCAGTGGATCCCAGGTCACTGTGGCATACCTGGAAATGAAAAAGCTGATCTCCTGGCAAGGAAAGGGGGATCACTGGAACAAATAGAAAATGATAATACATACTATGAAAGTAAGACCATGTTAAAAGCAGAATATAAGAAAAAGTGGAAGCAAATGCACCCAACTGCAGAACCAAATGACCCCTACCACCAAATGTCACGCAAGGAACAAACCATCATTTTCAGACTACGAACGGGTCACAACAGACTGAGAAGTCACATCCGAAAGCTGAAGATTGGCGAGACAGACCTGTGCAACTGTGGACTGAGCCCAGAGACTGCAGAACACATTCTTCATGCCTGTCAACTCTACCAAGAAGAGAGGAAGAAAATATGGCCTACTGAGATGGCACTGCTTCCAGACTTGAGGGGTTCCATGGATGACCTGAAGCGAATCACACAATTCATTGAAGCTATTGGTGCTGTAACCTGATATCTGACTGAAGCTATTGGTGCTGTAACCTGATATCTGACTGAAGAACGATGAAGAAGAAGAAGAAACACGCGGCGGTTATCATACGGGTGCACAGATGATTACAAATTATTGTATTTTGTGTGTTCTGTGTTGCATTGGCATAGCTCTGTCTTGAAATCTAATAAGGCAGAAATGTTAATGAATATAAGACTTATACATTCTTCTGAATACTCTTTCAAACTACAGCAGGTTCATTACAAAAACACCCACAAGCCATCAGATTATTAAAAAAAAACTGACAACTGGAAACACAAAATTTGAATCATTATACATATTTCTCTATGGCACTTTGACACGACTTTTGATTAGGAACTAGCATTACTGCATATGGTGCATCTCCATAAATGCTCTGCTTGCCATTCCATCAGCCACCTAAAAGTATATAACCTCATTGTTCCAGTCAGATGTTGGTTTTTCTGGTCTTTCCGGTGAGGATGTACTTTCTCTGCTCTCTCTGGTCACTTTCACTCCTATTATTCTCTGAACATGTACATTATCTTTTTCAGCTTCCTCTTCATCATTTTGTAGTGTATCCATGACTGTTCTAATTAATTCAACATGGTGTCTTATTATCACTTTAGTTAGTTATTCCTCTAGGACCAAAGGCGGCACATAGGACGAATGTGTATCTTATCACTTTGCCATCCACTATATCTTTGCCCATCAATGTGACAGTTCTACCCTGACTCAGCCATGACCAAAACAGTAAATTAGTGTGGTGCTTTGGGAATTGTTTAGTAGAGAATCCCACTATTTTCTTATCATACATTTTGTGCGGCATACTCTGATAGACCCTGCAAACCTTTCCTTCTTCTTCTTCATCGTTCATTCTCAAACTCCTGCAGGATCTCTCCTGTAGCAGTACTACTAGATCTCCAGCAGGATGCAGTCCAGAGAATGGAAATGCGTTGTGTCGCCGTTTTATTTGCGCCAATGGCCCGACACATCCGTCTTCGGCGGAGCAAACCTTTCCAAACTCTACCTAAATGTATAGAAATACATTTTGTGCAGAATACTCTGATAGTCCCTGTAAATCTTTCCAAACTCTATCTAAATGTATAGAAATAGATTTTATTTATTATAATTTCCATCTCATGGCTCCCTAATTTCAAATTTATCTATGTGCCCCTCAGAGGGTCCACATGGCCCACGATCAGAGTAAGCCAACCACATGATCAACCATTCTTGATAGAATATTTTGACATGCATGTGTCCGTGTGCCAGGAACCAAAGGAGGAGCAAAGAAATACCATGCATGCAGCAAGAGGAGATTACGGTGGTGTGCAATGCAATCCCAAAGGCGATGCTTAAGTAAAATGTGTTAGCCTGAAAAGAACAGATATCCCTAACCAGCAGAAGTTTGAGACTTAATGCAGAAGAAAGTTCACAGAAAGGTGCATTATTATTTTCTCCTGAAACACACAGAATGATGATGCTAGAGAATAGGAGAAGAGAAAGACAGATAATCTGTAATCTCATAAAAAGATTATCATTTGTATAAAAATCAGATTCAGAATGACATTTTTTCAATGTGGGAAAAGAAATAATAGCAATACAAGATTTAATTGTCATTTTTCAATGTGGGAAAAGAAATAATAGCAATACAAGATTTAATTGTCATTTTTCAATGTGGGAAAAGAAATAATAGCAATACAAGATTTAATTGTTACCTGGGACAGCTGTTGAAGCTGCGAATTTGTGATCAGAACTCTTTTACCTTCGGCAGTCTGTGAAAATAAAAAGGTAAAATACTTAAGTTAACCTTCACCGAGCCGATATGATATCCAGCCGCCGAAAAACAAAATGGCCGCACGCGCTGATGGCGGGCCGTCCTGCCCAGCGAGATTATCGTGAGATTTACACGTACCACAGTCGTGCACATAGCTGGGGACATGCGCAATCGAAGCCGGTACACCCCCCACTTCCGACATGATCGTTTTTGAGAATGGCTGGCTATTCGTAAAAGTTTAAGAGCAATTAATCTGACCACATCTGTACACCGGTACGATGCCATGATGATGGATCGGTTTTACAGACCTTTATTTCATCGTATTTCGAATAAAATAACATTGAATCGTGGCTTGAATCATGGATTATTAGGTTCTTTAGTTTCACAGCAGTGAATATACAGAATGCCGTGCTGGTATGGGGACTTGTACGTTTGATATCGAATATTTTGAAGTGGCAGAAAAAATAACTCTAGGCCTAAGCTCAAAGAACGATTTTACTGCAAATCTACATGTTTTATACAGTTCCCCCGGCTATATTTTGATAATTTCGCAGTGAAAGAACATAAATACAACAGATTTACGTGATTTAGTTGACAGTGTTGCCAAGGAATTCGATATGTAAGGTAAGTTATTTTTTTTCCTTATTTTTTCCCTCTTTATTTGTTATAAAATATATGTTTTTTGTGAAAAACGTCTTTACCACTTTCTCATACGTCTGGTATCACACACACACGTACATAAATTACACCAATATATGCATAATTCAATTCTTTATTTATATGTGCAAATATTATTTAAATATCTCTAACAACCAAAAAATTATCACATTTTCAAAACAGTCACCATCAATAATGAAAATTTTCAAAAAAGAATCCGGTGGCAGGGAGACGTTTCGTATTTTTTAATCTGGCTTGCTAAAGGTTAATGAAAATGTCAGAGAAAAACAGACACACAAAGATTCATGCTGAAAAAAAATGCATTACAAAATTTCAGAACCAACTGCAAAAAACAAAAGTACAATTAATTAATCAAATATATTTCCAATGACAATCTATGGATGCGAAACATGGACACTGAAAAGATTAACAGCAAAGAAATATCTGACTTCGAAATGAGATGCTACAGAAAGATTTTGAGAATGCCATGGATGGAGATAAAATCACATCAAGAAATGAGAAATACGGTAAACAAGTCAGGATTTGTAACATTATAACAAGTCGAAATTCTTTGGACATATAGAAACAGTTGTACAGAAAGACTAATTACGAAGGGCTTGGTAGATGGATTCAAATATTTAGGTACAACAATTACAGCAGATGGAAGAAGTTTAACAGAAATAAGAAGCAGAATAGGGCAGCCAAAATCAACATTCAGAAAAATGAATTGTGTAATATCACCTTGTCCTTAGAGGTGAGGAAGAGGTGAGCTGCAGTGCTATATAACTCTTATACTAACATATGGATGTGAGTCTTGGACAATAAACAAACAGGAAAGTGGGGAGGTAGAGGCAGCAGAGATTTGGCTCTACAGAAGAATGCAGAGAATATCATAGAATGCCAGGAAAACTAATGCAGGGGTGTTGGAAGAGTCAAATGCGAGACAGAGCTTAATCAATAATATAAGAAGACAATCTTCATTTTTTTTTGGCTACGTTATGAGACAAGGAGATTTGGAGAACATAGACACAACAGGCAAGATTGAAGACAGAGGGCAACAACATGAGAAAATATTAGACCTTTTAACAAATTGGCACGACAGGGAAACAACAACAATTCTGATACATAATACTGGAGATTGGAAGCTGTGGACAGCCATTATCGCATATGCCAGTTGGTATATACAACAGGAATAGGAATTTATGAGGATTTTATCAATGTTGCCACACACTGCTCAAGTATTAGGGTCGTCAAGAAATTATATTTGCAATTTTTTTAATGCCGTTTTGTGATTGTTCTATTTCATAACTGTCATATCACATATACAACAAAAACACGATTATATTCATTATTCACTCCTTTATTTAGATGTGCAAAAATTATTTTGATATCTTTACAAATAAAAAAGTTATTGCATTTACCAAACACTCACCATAAATAACGTAAAATTTCCCCCAAAAAATCCTGGCGCAAGGGAAAAAATTGTGTAATTTTAATCCAGTGCCATAAAGGTTAAACTTGTGTTGGTTAGCAGGGTGTAGTCTGGAGAATGGAATGTGTTGTATCATGTCATTGATTATAGCTTGGATGTGATATCTGTGTCTTTCTGTTTGACATATCCAACTTCATGGCTAGATGACTGCTGAAGCATCAACCATGGTATCACTATGACCCTGACTGGTTACAGGATTATATACACACACACATACATATATAACTTCAGCGTGATTATTTAGCCACTTTGACGTATGAGATAGACCAGTCCCATTCCTCCTTAGTATCCTCTTGTGAAAGGCATCGCTAATGAATGCTTGACTATTCTTTACTCTCCTTTCTGGCAACACAGGTGTAATAGTATAGTTAGGAAGATACTCTTATGAATCCACAACCAAAAAAAATAACCATGTGGCACAATAATCTCATAAATAAGAGTGCTTGAGCATTTGATAGGAAATGGAAAGGATTGTACAAGACAAGAAGGAATGGTGTATGTTTGTTGAAATGCTGTTACTTCCAGCAGGACATACACAAGATCAGATGATCTATGTGTACATGTGAACCTGTCACGTGTGTTTCTGGGGCCCAAAAATCGAGAAAAGAATAGCAATACTGAATAGCAATTTATTCTAAAGCTAAACAGGTCACAACAAACCACAATTTTTAGACTTCGCACAGGACACTGCAGACTACAAGCACATCTCCACAAAATTAAGGCTGCCCAAACTGACCAATGCCCATGTCAAAAGGGTCCCCAGACTCCAGAACATATTCTGCAGACATGCCCACTCTTTGATGACGTGAGAACCAAAATATGGCCTCAAGAGACAGATCTGAAGGTGAAGCTGTGGGGCAACCGTGAGGACCTCCTGCAGACGACTGAATTCATGGAGGCAGCCCACCTTCCTGTATAGACTTATGAGCATAGGAAACTGATCGCAGAAGAAAAAAAGAAGAATAGCAATTTACATTCCATGAATATAATATGAGGACTAAGGCAGTTTTGCGGTGAAGGTGACTGTCCGATCCCATATAGGGTCAAAGTGGCCCAGAAGCCATGCCAAAGTTGGATGTTTCAGGCCGAAAGGAACAGATATTACAATTAAGCTGTAAACTATGCCAGCGCAGTACATTCTAACTATACTAATCTGATCCACACGGGTTTGAGAAAAAATGCAGAAGAACATTTATTTTCAACCTACTTCCTCCATGCTAATATATTATTATTATCTTCTCTACACAATTCTTTCATTCAGGCCAGATTGCACTATGAAAGGACAACACAACACTTTATTACCAACCTGAAAAATAGTTTGTTGTCCGCTTCCATCTGAACCGATGACATGTGGTCCAAAATTGACATTGACTACTTTAGGATTCTCTATATGGACAGATCCTTGAGTTGGGAACAAGCCTCCACCTTGATTGCCGTAGATGGTCTGACCAGTGAGAGTCTGGTTGGGCTGCAGAAGAGTCTGAAGGGGGACACTGTTTGGGAGCTGCAAGATATAAATATATACTGATAAGAGGTGGAAAATAATTATCTATTCTCTCTCATCCTAATTATTCGCATACAATTTAACTGTAGCTCCCACCCATTACTGATGTTCATTATGAAATAATCCATTTTGATGTGAGCAGGTAGCTCTTGACATCCTATAGCATTTCTGACAAATAAATTGGTTCTCAGTTGTGTAACTGTGGCGAGACCCAGACTCATATGATGATCTCTAATGTATGCATGTGAAAGGTAGCTTATGGATGCATATTTAGTCCTCAAATGGAGGCATTCCAGTGTACCAGTAGCTTAGAACTACCAAGTTAGCCTGAGGCACAGCACACACATCTGGTACAACTGCCTCATCATTCTTCTATCAGACTTATCGACCTGGCATATCTAGCATTTCCATGTCACCTAGGAGACAGCCACAAAAGGAAGAGTTAGAATGTCTGTTCTCATGCATCTCTTCATCATCATGGTGATTATTTAATAGATCAGAAGACAAAATTAATAAACTGAGACAAGATGTGAGAATGGTGATTTTTTTTCACAGGTGATTGTTTGTTAGTCTATTCGCAGTCATCTTCTACAACATGCCTACAAAGAAGACAGCGACCCTATTTTTGTCCACTAAACTAGAAGTGCAGGTCACAGTTGTCCCACGGGGGACCTTCTATTGAAGACAATGGGATATACTTCAATTATCCAATGTTCATTATTTCCAAGAAAATATGTGGTGTTGCTAAAAAGGAGCGGTTTCGTGGACGAGAAAGAATGATTGTCAATCAACGACTTACTGGGACCGTCAGTCAATGTGTAATGGCGGATACACTCAAGGAAAGATCTGAGCACCTATGGACTTGTCCTGAGTGCAATGATGATGATCCAATGAACTAACTAATATTCATTATTACTGTTAAATTAAGTAACTAAAGTAACATTCTACTTCTGTATTTGTTCTCAAACGCCTGCAGATTAGCAGAATGCAGTCCAGAGAACTGAATGAGCTGTAAATTAATATTCAATAATGACTTATTATTTATAAGATCTTACTTGTGTTACTGGAAATGAAGGAGCTATCTGAACAAGTTTGGTACTGTTCTGTTGTTGCTGCTGGCCAGCAGATGCAGCAACTTGATGATGACCAGCAACAGTCATCATATTATGAATTCCACCACCTGCATTAACAGGCTGGTGTGTTGATACTGAAGGTGCCAGATAAGTGACAGTACCACAAAGTTTAGTGCCTGCTTGCTGGACTGCATTGTTCGATATCGCTCCTTGAAGTTGTGCTGGTATGCTGCAAATATGAACAGAATTAATATTACACACAATGGACAACCACAACCAAGCAATCAGTTGGTATCTATAAACAATCAGTTGTTATCTATAAACAATCAGTTGGTATGTATACACCAATCAGTTGGCATGTATAATATCCTCAATTATCTACTAAACAAATTAAGATATCCTACATGTGACCATCTTCTGCATTCATTTATAAACTCCCAGCAGTAGTCTGGATGTGTACTCATGGTTCATAGCATGGTTGAGATATATCTGCCTCTCTGTCCCGTCTATCAAACTTCAGAATCTGGATATTCCTGAGCAACAATTATGGGATGTTATGAGATTACTGCAAAAAATCTTGCTAATATAAAATCACATAATCAAGCTCTGATTATTCTTATATTCGCTTCAAATGTGCTTATCACTGAAGTTTTGTCTCTTCTATAAAACTTGACTGTTTTGTAACTCATATAAAGATCTGTATAGTTTTTCTTCCACTGTTGTTTCTCTGAGTTAGTGTATTTGCCTCAGCATTTTATGTTCTGGACATTCCTGAAGAATATGTTCTGCTGTTTGAGGTGCCTGTCCACATATACATATGGCTGTGTTGCCAATCTTGAACTTTGTATACATGTTCCTGTTCTGAGGCACATAATGACAACTTGGTCTAGTCTATTCATAATAAGGTCAGATTAAAATTAAAACAGAAAAGTGCTTACTGAATTTGCAACTGCCCACCCATCATGCCTGTCTGTGATTGGTGGTACATTTGTTGTGTGCTCCCATGAATACTAGCACCAAGATTTGATGTGCCAGTGTGGATACCCCCTGATTCTGCTGAGATAGGTTCATCCGAATGAATTCCGTCTAGAAATATATCTGCCCATGACTGAAAATACAAATATAAGTGGACATTTGGAAGCAAGACATGGATTGTATTGTATCAACATTAAAAAGACTGTAAAATACAAACTAATATACAAGAGTAGTTGTTCATCCATTTTCTTGAATTCAGAAGTGTCCTTTTTGTTCATGGGTTCACAGAAGACTGATTTTTCAGAAACGGAAAGGGATCTCTTTTGAAATGATGATAACTGTAGCTGGTGTATGATCTGCCTGTACCTTCATTGTTTCACATGATGCTACAATTGTTTTAATTGTATCAGACCTAATGTTTTGTACAGCCTTTTTTCATGCATCAGTTTCTCCTTCTTGAGCATTCATTCTCAAACTGCCACTGAATTTTTCTTGTGATAGGACAATGGTTCTACAAGATTTCCAGTTAGATGAAGTCTAGAGAATAAAAATGTGTTGCCACCATTTTATTTGCGTCGATGGTCCAGCACATCCATCTTCAGATGAGTATCCTGGTTTAATTTTAAAGCCTTTCATTGTGGTCCCTAGTTTTTGTAGTGTTTCTTTTAGCCACCTTGAGAGCTTATGTCCTCGTGAATCTCTCCATAAAGAAGTATTTTTTTGTAGTTACTTATCTGCTATATGTACTACATGATCTGCCAGTATACTAAGGATAACAGCTCTATCAAGGACATACGTATTCAGGATCTTGTCATCTGATTATTCATCATCCGACAACACATAGACAAGTCTGAATGTTTGGATGACCAGGAATTATGAGCAATAGATAAATTTCTCCATACTGGGTAATAACTGCAGCAAAACTATAATCCAACAGGTAAAACTTGGAACAGGTTAATGATATGTGTGTGTGATTAACAAAACATCATTGCCTTATTCTAAGTTTTGCATGGAGGTTTTTCCAGAGCTTTATTTCATACCCAGAAGGTTCCAACTCTCTACTATATGCAATGTTTTGAGAAGGAACCACTTACTAAGGATAAAAACATGATTGTATAGATGAAGGGTAGTGGAGGCTTCCATATTAGGAAAACCTCTATATATACATGTCTACTAAAGATTTACTGTTGGCATGGTGGTTCGTCTTGTGGGTCTTCATAGACAACACAACAACATCTTTCGCCTTAGAACTGACCACTGCAGAAGACAAGGCCATTTGTACTGGAATAGGGTAACCGACACAAAAGAATGTCCATGTGAAACAGACATACTGACCTCTGAACATAATAATCCATGACTATCCAGATTACAAAGAACTGTGAGACCATACTGGACTGAACTGGGGCAAAACCTTTGGGGCAGCAGTTCTGACCTGGACAGGGAGATTTTGTTCTGGCAACTGGTCTGAAGATCTAACAAGATCAAATGAATCTTGAATGCAGAAAATCCTGTAGGCCACTGGTTAAAATTTCAGAACGTACACATGGAAATCTTTTTCTTCAGCATTCATTCTCACTCCCGTTGGATCTCTCTTCTAGCAGGATCAATGTCCCATTAGATTTTCAGCAAGGTGTAATCCAGAGAATGGAAATGCATTGTGTCACCGTTTTATTTGCACTAATGGTCTGATACATCTGTCTTTGGCGGATGTGGAAATCTGACAGACCAACCCACACCACAAAAATACGAAAACAAATGTGGCGAGCCAAAAAGTGCAAATATCTCACTCTCTTTGTACACTTCCAACACAGCAGTAAAAACAGTTCTGGATGAATAAGCAAGAAACAAATAGAATATATTATATTAAGTAGCTGTTGAGTTCTGGGAGTACTCAGAAAGTTACTAGGTCTCTAGTCTGCTAACTAGACAACCTGAACTTGAGTTTTTACCTATGGTTTGGTAATATAGGACTCTTCTTATGGTTGATTTAACTAACAGAAAATGGGCACCAAGGATCATGCTCTGGAAAACCAAGGAATATCACCACACTATTGACTACATGCTGAAGGTGACACTGTCATACAGCAGCTGAGTATTTATGGTAACATTGAATGTTATGATTTATACCTCAACACATGCAGGAGTTTGAGAATGTAGAAGCTTTACACAGCGGAGCAGAAGATGAGTGACTGAGTTGTCATTAAGTGAATACATTAAACTTTAGTTTTGTTGTTGGCACTACAGCTAGGATATCTATGAATGTTCTTCTTCTACCTCAAACTATATCGCTGAGGACAATAAGAGGTTTAAAGAAAATTAATAGAAACACCGTTTAACTTTCATGAATGTAGTGAGAGGCAACTAAGGAGGTTATGGAGTGGATGTGCTTTCTCATGTAGGATTAGTGACCCAGAAGACATGCTACATGGATGTGTCAGGCAGAAAGGTGCAGATATCACAGTAAAGCTGTAAACCATGATACAGTGCATTCAGTTCTAAGGACTACATCCTGCTAATCTTCAGGAGTTTGAGAATAATCACAGAAGAAAGTGTGAATTGAAAAAAATGGCCAAAGTTTCTTTTTAGTAATCATGAGATATCAACTGTGGATCTCATTCAGACGAATGCCCACAAGCACTTACTTAAGCATTGCCAAACATACAAAGAGCAGACAATGGATCTGATCAGATGATGCAGATTTCAGGCAAAAGCTATGGAGCAGCAGCTCTTACCCGGAGAAGGCAGTGGACATCTTCCCGACAACAGAAGAGGGAACATTACTGAAATGTGAAAGAAAATATGCAGTCATAATTTTGTCGATACACACTATGAAGAGGTGGCATGTCTTCTGTGTTCATTCTCAAAGTCTTGCAGGAAGCAGTCCAGAGAACAGAATGAATTGTATCATAGTTTACAGCTTGATTCCTGGGTCACTTTGAACCTCTACAGGATGTGACAGCCAAGCCCACCCCCAAAGCCTCTTACACAATTCATGACCAGTCTTACTATTCTTTGCTCCTCAGCAACACACAGGCAGGTGTTATGTAGAATGTCGTGACAAAATGTAAAATTGCCAGAGAAATGGAGGAACAAAGAGAAAAAATGCTGGACAACTTGGCATGGAAGGGTCTGAGCAGTGTAACTGAAATCAACAATAAGGAATTTTGAAGATCCACTAATCACTTACACCAAAGGGCATGGCATTTACCAATGTGAGGAGACCACCCACTTCTATCAAATACACTAAAACCAGGTATATTTATGTTTTATGATCTGTGTACCATGTATTTTACTGCCAATGTAGTAACTGGGTCCTGGACTTCTAGTTCAGGGTGCAAAGAACAGGGCCACTTTCTTCTTTCCAGGCATGTCACAGGGAACGACTAAGGAAAGTTGGGGGATAGACTGACATGCCACATGTGAAAGAAATTATTGTCACTGTATTTCTTGTCTAATGTAGACATTCTTAGAGATACTGGAGTAAAACGGCAAATTATAGCAAAAATTAGAAGCAGACAATCAATATTTTTAGGGCATGTGATGAGAAAAGTAAACTTTGAACATTTAGTACAAACCGGAAAGATCAAGAGAAGAGACAGGAAGAAAGAGATAAATTTCTAGATGGGTTGTCACTGTGGCACAAAGAAGTCACCAACTGAAAGTATTAACAACACAAGAGACAGAGTTGTGGAGAAGCATGATCGTCTATGCCACGGCACTTGATTGCATTCACTCACTGCCTAATAGGTAAGCATGAAAATGCCTTTGGCCAAGGGAGTAAACCCCCTAAAGAAAATCAGGAGGGGAGACTAAATCAGTCGATGTTGTATTAAACCATCCTCTGGCATCTCCTGCTTGTTTCCAATCGTATTGGCATTGCCTTTCCCTTGGAACTAATCAACAGAGCTGAGAGGGGGTTAACGCATATTGGCAATACATTGTCTCCATAAAACCTTCCTGGGAGGGCAGTCATGTGTGAAAAATAGGGACTATATTGTTCAGCAATTTACACTAGTCTACTTCCTGACTATCTGTAATGATATAAAATGCCTTTTTCATCACCAAGTATTTTATTATTATAGCTTCATTCGATATCTTCTCATTGGTTTGTTTAAGATTTTCAAGGTTCTTCATATATAGTTAAAAGAGTTGTAGAAAATATACATTGAAAAATAGTTACGTTACAATTCAACAAGAATTGAAAGCAAACTTACTATGTCTGTAGCATCCTGTCCTCTGAAAAGATGAAAACATGAGCAAATTAGATCAACAACAAAACAAACGTATCATTAAAATAACTGTTTAATTGAATTATCATCATCAGGTGACATATTCTTTTCAGAACATAGTCTTTTCTATGGTTCTCTTGAATTCTCCGCGGTTTTGAGCAAGTTGTCCCATCTCTTTTAGTGACATACGCGGGCACTCTTGAATGTCTTTTGTCCAATGGTGAATGTGCCCCTTGCCTTCTCTATGAATGAACATATTTCTTGAATATTATAATGTTGCAATGTACATACTTTTATGACGCATTAAAAATTGTAAACATTAGAAGAATTTATATAGCTACTAATTTCAATATGCATGTAACAGAATTGGCATCGGCAGTATCTCAGTAGTTAGTATGCATTGACTGTCTGTATGTTGCTGAGGCCCAAAAAAGGGGAGAAAAGATTAGCCAACATTGTTCACCTTCCCTGCAAGAGGCGACTAACACGGTTATGGAGTGGAGTTGGCTGAATAATCCCATACAGGGTAAAAGTGACCACCGAGAAGCCATACTGATGTTGGACGTGTCAGTCTGAAAGCTGCAAATCTCACAGCAAAGCTGTAAATCATGACACAACACATTCCATTCTCCAGACTATATCCCGCTAATCTACAGAAATGTGAGAACAAATGCAGAAAGAGCATTGACTTCCTAGTCAAACCGCCTAAATTTCAACTGGATCCAGACAGAAACGACTCCAGGATCGATCACGCCTTAAAAAAAAGGGTAAAGATCAAATCTGGAAGAATATAAGGCAAGTTCTAATGTGGTTGGTCATCGTGTGGTTAATTAATTACACATTATCTGATTTCAGAACTCATCTCAGCTTGGACACATAAAGTAACTAACACTGAATACAAAACAAGAATATACCAACTTCTTCATTCATTCTCAAACTCCTGCAGATTAGTAGGATGTAGCTTGGAGAACATAATGTGTTGTATCATTGGTTTATTGCTTCACAGTGTTATTTGCACATTCTGCCTGACACACCCGGTATCAGCGTCATTTTGATACTATATGAGATGGGACAGCAAACTCAACCCCAACACCTCCTTTGTACCATATTACGACATGCATGGTAAACACTGTTGTTATTCTTAACTCCCATTTGGAGTCTCGACAAACACACTGGCCTATATACCAATAATAAGAGACTTACTTTTGGTACTCTGAAGTGGAGGAGAAAGAGAAATCTGATCCATCACCATCCATATTTTGTTACAACTTGTATCTGAAACATAAGAGACACAGGTAGTTCTATACAACTTGCATCTGAAACATAAAAGCCATAGGTAGTTCTATAACATATTATGCTGCAGGGTTTTATGTGATATTCTACTCATCAAGTGCGGTCATTACATTGAAGATTGGCTGCTACAGATCAAAAATGTCTTGTCCTGGTGGTACACTCTGATAGACTGTGATACTCTACTACACAAGTAACAAGTTTCAGTTTTTTTTAAAAATTAGATCTAGTGAAACTTTTCTCATGTGTTGAACCCAGAATTTCTTGATGATAACATCTTAACCTTTAACACGTCCCCAGAGAATCACCAACAGTTTTCTATTAGTAAACAAATGCTGGGAATTTGTGTCGCCCGTTGTTATGTACTCATTTATCAAGAAGAACTAAACGATGATTAAGGTCACATCACCGGGCATTTTCACCATCTCGGCTCGGAATATGTCACATCCTCCTCATCCAATTTAGTTTCCAAATAGGCTGTAGTTCATAGATGTCCTTTTAAATTATTAACATCTGTTCCAATCACAATAAATCTGTTTTAAATGGATGCTCCTTTTTATGAAATTTGTATGGATTCTGACGATGAGGAATTCTTGGGATTTACAGATGTAGATCTTGCTCCATTAGTCTTCTTCTTCTTCAGCGTTCATTCTCAAACTCCTGCTGGATTTCTCCTGTAGCAGTACTACTAGATCTCCAGCAGGATGCAGTCCAGAGAATGGAAATGCGTTGTGTGGCCGTTTTATTTGCGCCAATGGCCCGACACATCCGTCTTCTGCGGAACTCCATTAGTCAATATTACTTGTGGTGGAGACACAAGTTCTTTGGCAGCATGTCTGAGGAAGAAAATGCTGTTTGTAGCAATCTCGAACCTTCAAGTTATAGTCTAGTCTGGTTTATTTTACTTTTCTTAAATTGCGGGACCGCTTGGCCTCGCAACTTTCAAGAGGTAGATGGTGTTTAACTTGTTTATGACAAATGATATCAACATTAGTTTCATCATGAAATTAATTTATTCCAACCATCGGAAGCAATAGGCCTAATATATTGAAAATATGGACATTGTAGATTATAACTATTAGGCTTAGAAAAATGGATCCGAGAAGGTTAGTGACCTCTACATGTTTTATTTGTTCCCACAAAATACTTTATAAGAATATTAGTTTGGTTATGAAATAATAGGGCTAGGTATGTAGAATAATTTTATCCGATGTCACACATTGGAAACTATATGTGAAACAGTATTTTTTCCCCCCCCAAACTTTTTATCTTCACCACATCCTCACATATCATACATACACCAACAAAACCTACATCATTAGATTCAGTATACCATGAATCATACATACACCAACAAAACCTACATCATTAGATTCAGTACTAAATTCTTTATTTATATTTTAAAATCTCTATTAACCCCTTAGCTGAGCTGAGTAAAAAGTTTAAACCGTAACTACAGTGCAGGGAAATTTCCAGAGCTGTTAAAACTGTTTTCTCTAACCAATTTTCCCCCTACATTCTCACTTTAAAATATTTGGAATGTAGGCCATTATAATTGCAGGCATATACTCTAATTTATGAATTTACAAGGATAATGTTTCTTTATATTATGGAGGAGATGTGAAAACCTTAATATACATTCGTCTCACAAAATGAAACATTATTTCAAACAAATATACCTAATCATAATAACCCGTTTTATTCCGGATGCCTAATCATAATAACCCGTTTTATTCCGGATGCAGTGTTTTTCAATATCAGTAAAATGTTTGTCAGCATATTTATTTATCTCATCACAAATATGTTGGATAATATTATCATGTAATACACATCCACAGATTCTGAAAATGTTTACATGATCAATGTTTTGATTCTTAAACTATTATTGACAGGAAACTAAAATATTTACCTTACCCCGTATCACAAATATGAAACACATGGACCACAGATATCATCTGACTATAATTCTATATCTCAGAATCACTAATATTACCACAATTCAAATTAACACTTTCTACATCAGATAAACTAATGCTAGAACTACCAGAAAAAAAGCTTTCTTCCAAAAGCACATAAATCTCTGACTCACTGAGTTTAGGTTCACCATATTTGTAGGTCTAGATGTGGTTGTTAGACAAAAAAATTACTGCTCTGTTCACTGACAAAATTTGAAATGACACAATCATACCCAATTTCAAAGCCTCGATTTGGAATTGACCATTAGATAGCTTACACTGGCCAATCAGAGTATTTTATAACATTGAGGTGCTTTCAGGGACAAAATATACACATACTTAAACATGCGCTCCTTAAGGAGGTTTCCGCAAAACGGTGGCAACTTTTCTTCGTATCCTAAAGGATGCTTCTGCAGGGAAAGGGTTAATAAAAGATATTGCGTTTTTCAAACACACACAAAAAATAATGCAAATGGTAAAAAAATAATCCAGTGAGGCCGGAGGGAAATTATGTAATTTTAACCTTTAGAGCCCTGAATTAAATTGAGAAATTTCTCCCATGGGCCTGGATTCTTTTTGGAAAATTTTCGTTGTTGATGCTGAGTGTTTTGAAAACGCAATAACTTTTTTGTTTTAGAAGATATTTAAATAATTTTTGCACATGTAAATAAAGGAATGAATAGTGAATATAATCGTGTTTTTGTTGTATGTGTGATATGACAGTTGTGAGCAAGTTGTGAAGTTGAAAAAACCGGGGGAAAAACAGAAAACGCCATTTTTCAAAATCGCAAATATATCTTCTTGACAACCCTAATACATGAGCAATGTGTGGCAACATTGGTAAACTCCTCATAAATACCTATACTTATTGTATATGTATTGTTTTATATCCAAACTAATATAATATGAACTAAAAAAACTAATAAAACGTGAAGAAATCGCATATAATGTCCATCTGGTCATCACTAGGTCTATGCCGACACGCAACGTAATTATTGTCCATGAACACATGTGGCACCCCTGATACATATTATTTTTGTGTTTTTGAATGGATACACAAACATTTTTATCAAATAACAACATATAAACACAAAAAACAACAATTAGAACATGTAGTCATGATCACTTACCCATGACACGTGGCACTCAATTTGATAGTAAAATACGACAGAAAATGGCTAAAGTCGTTCTAGAAATACATTGACAAATTCAACCGGCTTTCTCTTTCTTACAATCGTAATGAGTAATATAATTTGACCTTTAAACTGTGACGTATTCCTAGCTTCGTTTGGCGGGCTTTATACGTCATCTGTTCATTACTTCGTGAAGTTCCGTACTCAGGAATCAGGCGATATCGTATGGTGAGTGACCTCGCCCGCAGGCACAAGGGGGCGTGTCCTACGGGTGTGTGACTTCGCCCGCAGAGTCGTAAAGGTTAATATGGAATGCTAAAAGGATTCTTCTTCTTCAGCATTCATTCTCAAACTCCCAATGAATCTCTCTTGTAGCAGGACAATGGTCCTGCTAGATTTCCAGCAGGATGTAGTCCAGAGAATGGAAATGCGTTGTCATCGTTTTATTTGCACCAATGGCCCGACACAACAGTCTTCGGTGGAATATGATACTAAAAGGGTCAATTAATCCGCTCTCAGTGGAACATGAAATTTACATTGACAAATGCCTGCATGTTGCGGACCAGAAAAGGGAGCAAAAAATAGTGACACTGTTACCTGCCATGCACGTTGTAAAAGATGACTATGAGGTTTTGGGAATGAGTTGGTCATCCCATACATTAGATGGTGAAAGTGACCCAGAAGCCGTGATGAAGTCAGATCTATCTGACCAAAATGTGCAGATATCGCAGACAAGCTGTAAACCAAGAAGCAACAAATTCTTTTCTCCTGACTACATCCTGTTAATCTGTAGGGAATTTTTTTATATATAAATGTGTATACGCCTAGTTTTATAATCCCTAAATCTTTCTCCAAGTCAACATTCATTCAAACTGTTGAGTTGAGTGACTTGTACAAAAATTTGTTCCCCTCATGCAGAATAAAGTCTGCTGACATGTTCAATACTCTACAACAAGGTGATGAATGACATTACTCCTGGGGTGTAAGAACAGTAAAAGTAAAGTGGAATCCCACTATAGCATATTCTTTTATAACAAATTCCCTATATAACAATATTTTTCAAAAACCTCAATTATATTCTCTTTTGCTTGTAATGTATATAGCAAATCTGTTATTACATACATATTTTGTCAGTGAGAACTAAGTTGTTACTTGATTCCACTGTACATACTTCGATAGTTTGATACTTATATTTTGACCTTTATCTGTACAATGCAAATTCTATGTAAAGTGCAGTAAAACAGGGCTATGTTCCTATCCCCACTCTATGGAATATTCTTTGCAGATTTACTGCATTGTGCATTCAAAGAACAAGATGGTGACATTTATTTTCGCACAGTATTTAATAGCTTTATGTTGAACCTGGAGAGACGTACGTGTGTTGCCAGGGTCCAAAAGGGGAGCAAAGAATAGAAACAATTTACCTTCCATTATCATAAGAGGCGACTAAGGAGGTCATAGGGTGGAGTTTGCTGTCCCATCCCATATAGTTTAAAGTGACCCAGTCATGCTGAAGTCGGATGTGTCAGGCCGAAAATCACAGATAACGCAGCAATGCTGTAAACCATGATACAACACATTCCATTCTCAAGACTACATCCGGCTAATCTGCATGAGTTAGAGAATGAATGCAGAAAAAGACCCTGGTGAGACTAAAAGCCACATTCAAAACACTCCAGGTACCCACCCATCAGAGAGCTATTTGTAGAAGATGCTGCTCTTGTGGTACATGATGAGGTCACTTTGCAGGCCCTGATCAACTACCTGTCAAGACATTGTGATATATTCTCACTCAAGATCAATGGAAAAGACAGAGAGCTGTCTCACCAGCAGGAACAGTCACATTATATGATGCGCTACTCAAAACTGCAACTGTCTGGAATACACAGTAACATGTACATTATCCATCGGCATATCCATATATGTATATAAGAATAGTATATACAGATTTTGGAAACCAAAGTTGAGAATTGACTCCTTTTCAGCAGTACATGCATTGGTCTTCAGCAGACTATATTACAGAGATCATGTGGTGAGGCAGTCGACCTGTTACCTCTTACAACATGCATGACAGGTGACTACATTATTCCCAGCTCCCCATTCAGGTCCTGGTAACACACAGATAACATCAGGAAAACATAAATTAGAAAGGGAAGTGCATAAAATTACAGTTGAAATCTTATAAGACAAATTTTTTCTGGATAAATGTATTTTGGTAGTCTGTTGCCTTGCAATCTGTAAATCTATAACACATATTTTTTCACATCTGACCAATCATACTGCAACAGTAAAGTCCTACTAGACAATGCCAATATTCCTCTTGAGGAAGTCCCCACAGAAGTAAAGAAATTAAAGTCGCTTACTGATGCCTAGATGTATTGGGGAATATAGCTTTAGGTCCATATTTTTCATTCACCAGCAGATGATGTGGTCAGTATCAAATCTGTCGCTTTACGTTCCCAGAAGATCTGATACCCAATTCCTTAGGCTGTATTGATTTAAAACTTTCTATGTGATCTGGGAATTGAACCTTGGATCACCGGACTAAGAAACCAGTACACTAACCACCAAGCTATGGAAGCCACTCAGTAGTTCTACATAATAACATTTAGCCCTTTCTAAGTAGATTTCTCCAAGAATTGCACATCCTTGAGAACTGAATCTTATGGGTATGAAATAAAGTTCAATACAAGAGCTCTATTGCTCATTATTCACTGTTCAATCTCAAACTTCTGCAGATTAGCAAGCTGTAGTCAGAAGAATGGAGTGCATTGTATCATGGTTTACAGCTTTGCTGCAATATCTGTGCCTTTCGGCCTGACTTCAGCATGGCTTCTTGGTCACTTTGACCCTATATTGAATGGGATAGCCAACTATAGCCATATAACCTTCTCTTATGACATAAATGGAAGGTAAAGTGTTGATAATATCTGCCCCCCCCCCCATATTCAGGCCCAGACAACATATGGAGCACTATTGCTCATAACTCCTGGAGATAAAACAATGTCCACAATAGTCATTTACTCACCAATAGTTTATCTGTTCACAAGATGTGAAAACCAGCTTTTAATCGTTTTTTCCTCATTGCAAATGACCATTCTGCTACCATAGAAATTGTTATGATCCACACAAGTGATTGTAGTCTCAGGAGTGATAAATTGTATTAGTCTGAGCCTAAGACATATGTATAAACAAAATACATTAGTGGTTTGATATTCAAACTTTATACAGTAAAACTTCTTATGGTCTATGCCGTGTGATGTTGGTTATCGTCTCTATTCAGTCTTCTGTTTCGTGTGCTGTCAATCATTTCCAATACCGATGTTCTCCCATGCCACAATGCCAGGTTGTCAAACATCTGCTCTCTTGATCTCTCCCTACCCCTCCTGCTCTTCAGTCTGCCTGTTGTCATGATGTGTTCAATCTTTCCTCTTCTCATCCAAAATATGTGGACTGTCTCTTTCTGCGGTGGGTAACCAGCTTTCTTTTTGAATTTACTTTATTTTCAGATATCTGCATTATGCTTTTTATCTGTCTACGGCATTCTTAACATACTGCTATAAAACCACATCTCTACTGCTTCTATATAATTTTTCACTATTCTGCTTATTGTTCAAGATTCACCTCCATAAATCAGAATTGGTTTTATGTAACTTCTAAGAACTCTCTAACTGCAATTGATAAGATTAATTATATAGGATACAGTATAACTAATCTGGTAGCATATCCTATGCAGGATGTAGCCAGCAACCCAACATTTTTGGTTGTATTGATTTTCTAGTACATGAAACTGTAGTTTACAAGCACATATCTATAAAATAAAGGCTGTCCAAAACTAACCAATGCTTATGTCAAAAGGGACCCCAAACACATTCTGCAGACATGTCCACTCTACAATGACCTGAGAACTAAAAATATGGCCCCAAGAGATACTGAAGGTGAAGCTGTGGGGCAACCGTGAGGAACTCCTGCTGATGATTAAATTCATAGAGGAGGCCCACCTTCCTGTTTAGACTTCTGAGCATGGGAAACTGATAAAGAAGAAGAACCTAGTACCTGGCCATCTTAGACTTTCTCTGTAATCACCACCACAGTATAACTATCTAAGTGATATGTCCTTTACAGAGCATTGTCTTCACAGCCACTATGTAAGCCTCGAAATACTGTACAAGCTGTCCAGCCTCTTCCAGTGTCGTGCTCAGAAAGTTTTTGATGTACTGTGTCCATCCAAGTTTAGACTTCATATTGTTCTCTTTTAACCTTCACCGAGCCGATATGATATCCAGCCGCCGAAAAACAAAATGGCCGCGCGCGCTGATGGCTGGCCGTCCCACCCAGCGAGATTATCGTGAGATTTACACGTACCACAGTCCGTACACATAGCTGGGGACATGCACAATCGAAGCCGGTACATCCCCCACTTCCGACATGATCGTTTTTGAGAATGGCTGGCTATTCGTAAAAGTTTAAGAGCAATTAATCTGACCACATCTGTACACCGGTACGATGCCATGATGATGGATCGGTTTTACAGACCTTTATTTCATCGTATTTCGAATAAAATAACATTGAATCGTGGATTGAATCATGGATTATTAGGTTATTTAGTTTCACAGCAGTGAATATACAGAATGCTGTGCTGGTTTGGGGACTTGTACGTTTGATATCGAATATTTTGAAGTGGCAGAAAAAATAACTCTAGGCCTAAGCTCAAAGAACGATTTTACTGCAAATCTACATGTTTTATACAGTTCCCCCGGCTATATTTTGATAATTTCGCAGTGAAAGAACATAAATACAACAGATTTACGTGATTTAGTTGACAGTGTTGCCAAGGAATTCGATATGTAAGGTAAGTTATTTTTTTTCCTTATTTTTTCCCTCTTTATTTGTTATAAAATATATGTTTTTTGTGAAAAACGTCTTTACCACTTTCTCATACGTCTGGTATCACACGCACACGTACATAAATTACACCAATATATGCATAATTCAATTCTTTATTTATATGTGCAAATATTATTTAAATATCTCTAACAACCAAAAAATTATCACATTTTCAAAACAGTCACCATCAATAATGAAAATTTTCAAAAAAGAATCTGGTGGCAGGGAGACGTTTCGTATTTTTTAATCTGGCTTGCTAAAGGTTAAGTGTTTAGGTCTGTTCAGATTTATAGGTTGATTTGTTTTTCTGTCCATGATATTTTAGGACCTTTCTATAGCGTCTCACTTCAAATGCTGATATTTTCTTATCCATTGTCCATCTCACAAACATATGTTGCCACTGGACATTTTTTTTTTCTGTGTGATGTTATTTGGTGTGAGCTTGTTAAACAATGTTAATCTCTTAATTTTTCTATCTATGTTTCATTTTTTTCACGATTATTTTGAGAAGAATCATGCTATTACTCATTGATACAATTCTTCTATAATTTGTGCAGTCTCAAGTTGTCCTTCTTTGGAAGTATCTGCCCACAATACCAACAGTATCTGTACACCTTTTCTTCTTCATTCTCTAGCCAAAGGTAGATGCTGATAGTTATAATTGTTTTCTGGAGATTTTCCACAGGGGTACATTTCAGTGTCACCAACTCCAAACTTCCTGTACATGTGTTGTTTGAGTTTGTTGTGGCCTGTTCTCAATCTAAATATGATTATCCCTTTCTTCCAAGTACATGGATGGCATGGTCTTTTTTGGCTGCATGGAGGAGTTGAGTTCCAATCCATGTTTATGGAGCTTTTGATGATGAACTTCATTTCTAGAAATGATACTGAATCTTCTATTTGTTCTTGGCAATTGACTTCCAGTTTTTGCTAGCGTCTACTATCTTATTTCCCCTGTGAGTGACCTGTAATTCATTGGAGAACTTCCAACTTTAGTTTTATTATTTTTAATTCAATTTTTCTGTATTTAAAAAAAGAAAGAATTGGTCACAGCAAAGAAACTGTCTGTGTTATTTTAATTGCTAATTTACATCTAGCTTACGTTGATTAGTTGTATGCCTACTTATTTATCAGCTTTTAAGTAACATTGTACTGACATGAGGAAAATACTGATATCTAAACAAATTATAAAAAAGCTAAAAATAAGAATTATGAAATGCTAATCTATTCTATAATAACATAAGGCTCAGAAACATGGACAAACAACGAAGATAGAATTGATTACTTTTAGATGTGGATATATAGAATATATTGGAAAGAGAAGATAACAAAGAGGTTCTAACAACACTTCAAATGAAGAACTATTAAAGAAAAATAAAGATAAAACACACTATTTTGGACATATTAAAAGACATGACACCCTATTGAAGACCTTACTTGAGGGTAAAGTCAAAATGATGTAATCAAGAGGTAGACGGAGATACAAGTGGGAAAGAAATCATGAGATGGCTAGGTAACAGTCTAGCAGACTGCACTACCAAGGCAAGAGACAGAGGATGTTGGAGATCTGCTGCAGCTAAACTCTGTTGTGGAGACGGCACATGATGATGATGAACACCGTACTATCTTTAGTGTTATTATTTCCAAATGTCATTTTGGGGTCACTTGGACTCCAACTCCATGTCAAATCCCCCTTCACATTTTACATGCATAGCAGGTCAGTGTTACTATTCTTTGCTCCTCTTTCAGGGCAAAGATACTGCCCAACATAGAGCAGAGATTAGCCAGAAAATACAGATTTTATGCAAAAGCTATTGGTCACCGCTGTGGACTTTGCCTTGATGACATGACAGACAATATACCATTTCAGATGAACAGGCTCCGCCGAAGACGGATGTGTCGGGCCATTGGCGCAAATAAAACGGCGACACAACGAATTTCCATTTTCTGGACTACATCCTGCTGGGAATATAGCAGGACCATGATCCAGCTAGATCCAGTTGGAGTTTGAGAATGAACGCAGAAGAAGAAGAAGATGAACAGGAGATCTAGACAACACTCTCTGGTCTTTAAAAAGAAAAAGCTCTAGTCTATATATCATGCAGACCATATAGAAATAATTGCTCAAGTTGGAAGTTTTTAAAGAGAACTGCTGGAATGCAAATTATAATATATATATTATTATCTGTATTCATTGCCCCATCAAGACTAGCTCCTTGTCATGGAAATAGGAGTTAGTCCGGCCAGCAGAGGATGGAAATTGAGAATGACCAACCCCCTGCTACCAGCACATGAAAGGTTGGGTGGCAACCATCAGACCAACCACTATGCAACATTAAATTTCTAGATCATATGACTATAGTGAGAGTTTCTTTTTTGTGAAAACCCCACCCGCATTCTATCTGTCTGTACAGTTCATCATCATCATCATCAGGTAGCATATCTTGAACAGGATGTAGCAGTCATCACAGCATTTTGAAACTTCTGTCTATCTTGAGCCAGTCATCCTGCTTCTGTTATTGTCATGTTCAGGTAGTCTTTGATGTCTTGCGTCCACCTTCTTCTTGGTCTGCCTCCTGTTTGTCGCCCTGGCATCATTCCTTCCATTACTGTTTTCTCTAGGCCATCATAGCGTTTGCTATGGCCAAAATATTGTAGTTTTCAGGAAAGAACCAAGTTTTTTAAACTTAGCAACGTTTTCTTTTACAATCATTTCTCTCAGGATGGCTACATTCGTGATCTTTTTGGTCCATGGCATTCTGAGGATTTTCTGGAACATTTTGTTTCATAGTTGCTATTTTATTTTTCACTTTGTTAGTGATTGTCCAAGATTCCACACCCATATATTGCCACTGGGAATATGCAAGCTCTTAGGAATGTTAGTTTAGTTTTGTTGTTTTGCAGCAGTTCTGTTTTTCATTTGTATCAACTTCTTTGACGTGATAGCCAACCTCCTGACTTCTTCATAGCAATCACCATTACTGTTGATAAGTGAACCAAGGTATTCAAAACTGGTGACTCTAATTTCTTTAGTTATATGTTTTTATATCGCACTTCCCGGGTGTTATTCATCTCCTTTGGAGTAGAGGGCTCTCCAACTTGCAACATTGCACTCTGTTATAGAACCTAGGTTCTGCAACCTGGACTGGCAAGATCTTGTTGGTTTGATGCTGTATGTTGAACTGACACCCATAAACCAACATGAAGAAGGGGAAATCTGAGGTGAAACCATCTAATTTAGGACATAACGATCCTACATGTCTTTGTGCCTGCAGACTGTAGGTGGGAGGGAATTCGAGAGATGAAGCATATCACAGATTCATTACCCATTGATGGAAGTCTGAGAAGACCAAGTCAATGCAGCATCATAACAATTGGAAAATGATGTCCCAGGCCCAACTTTGTTAGAGCAGACCTCTGAGTTTGAATGTAAGCTTCAGAGAAATAACCCCAACATGAAAGTGCCTGAACACAAATTATGAGCTCAAACATCGCCAAATAACTATTACCACCAAAACTCTCCATCACTAACACCCTCTTTACAACAAAACTGAATAAGACATACACCTAACATCACCTGACACAGGAAAGAAAGAGTTAAAACTCACAACCCAGAGGATCAGAAGTTGCATTCATCTACATGATTCCTTTAGCTGTGAGCAGATATCTCTTGACAACCCATAGCCTTTCTGACAACAGGATGGGACCTCCTCAGTTGAGCAAATGAGGTGGCATCCAAACTCATATAAGGCTTGTCTCAAAAGCAGTTATCTTAGGGGGGAGGAAGATTTTTATGAGTGCATACTTAATACACAAAGAGATGCATTCTAGTGCGCCAGTATCATCATGTCCTGCAATCTGTGAATATAGCTATCTTCTTGGCAATCCTGGTTCGGTGAAGACTTTCAGTTTTTTATATAGTGCAACTGTTTCTGCTCTAAAGTTGTAGGAGTATTTCCTGGTTGGAAAAGCTTTTGATATTGTTTTCCCGTCATATAAGAATTCCACCTCCTCCATTCCTTATTGCTCCCTCTGATGATCCACTATTTTGCCTTAGAACAGGCCACTGCAGACTGTTGGGTCACCTTTACCAATTGAGGATCTCATACACAGATTAATGCCTGTGTGGACCCAGAACCCAGACTTCTGAACACATACTTCAGAATTGCCCAACATACAAAGAGCAGAGACAGCAGACCTGGTCAGAGGATACAGACTGAGGCAAAAGCTATGGGGCAACCGCTCTGACCTGAAGAAGACAGTGGACTTCGCCCTGACGACAGACCTGGCAATATAACATGACGGCAGAAGAATCATGTTCTGTCAACAACAGTGCATACACTTCTGTGCCAACTAGTTTATCATTAGCTATCAGATCTGCTGACACTTCCGCATGACCTAGGAGTCATGCCTTAAAAGGGCAAAGAGGTGCAATGTCCACTGGCGTGCATCTCTTCATCATCCATGGGGACCATTTCCCCTCCAGGGGCAGATGGATGGAACGCATTGTGTGGAGTAATGCGGAAGCTCACAGGCACATACATGTATCACACAATGGCATTGGGTCAAAGGGCATGAGTCCATGGACCGCTGGATCAGCAACCAACCATTTAACAGAAGACAAAAGTAATAAATCTAGACAAGGCATGCAGAGGCCATAAACAATTTTCACTGGTGACAGCCTATTCCTCCAACTTTCCTTAGTTGCCTTCTAACGACATGCATGGAAAGAAGTCAGTGGCCCTATTCTTTGCATCCTGAACTAGATATAAGTCCAGGCATGGCAACCAACTACCAGCAGATTATAAACCTATACCATCTTTTGCATTCATCCTAAAACTCTTGCAGATTGCAGTCCATAGAATGGATTGCCTGTATATGTCTCGGCACATAAAACCACTTGCTTACAACAAGAAGCCAAAGTTGAACTAATCGTGGAAAAGTTAACAAAAGAATGAATAACTTATTTTATTTAATAAGAATGTCATAGTATTCCTTCTAAAACATTTTTGTACCAACATATTTATGTTTTGCATCAATGTTCATGTTTGGTTGGTTCCAGATCCAGCAGTCCATGGGCATGCCCTTTGACCCAATAAATGTTCATTCACTAATGCAATTTTACTAAGACAGACAATTTGTATGAGTGAATATGAAATAGTCTGAATGCCCAACATATGTTTTACACCAATTAAATCATAAATTAAAACAATTTGACTTATAAAAAAATTGTAGCACATCCTATTCAGGATATAGCCATCGACCCAATATTTTTGGTGGTAGTGTCAAGGCAATATAAATAAATAAATCCAGTTGTTTGTCATTACTTTCTAAACGGTCCAGATCACAATTGTCTGTGGTGGTATTATAACTTGATACCTTGGACATCACAGAGGAGCTCTGCACCAGGCAGTCGGACAACTTCATTAAGATACAGACAAATGAGACAAGTATTTTCAGTTTCAACAGCCTTATCAAATAGATTTTACTAGGATAATGTCTACAGCATAATGACACATTTTTGACTATTTAGGAACATATAAACAATGTGGTTCACTGCGCAGTTGAGATTAAGAGAAGAACAGCAATGGCGCTGTCAAAATTAAAACAGCTAATGAAACTATGGCAGGGTACTAACATAAGAACCCAAGTTGTGTTTACTACGAACATGTGTGTTTTCTGTGGCGGAATATGGATGTGAAGCATGGACACTAAATACAACAGTGATCAAGAGAATAAAACAATCTGAATTAAAGTGCTATAGAAGAGTTCTGAGAATACCATGGACAACAAGGAAACAAACCAGGAGGTGTTAAGAATATTTAACATTCTGGAAAGAATATGTCACCTGATGATGAATGTCTGCAGTAGGCGCTCTCAACCTCGTGAACACCTTGGTGCTCTTGTACTGGAAGGACATCTGCTCGTGTCATACAAGTAAAATAAAGTGCTCGCAAGCACTAACAATTACATTTGGGTGGTGTTTGCTGTATAAAAAGGTTGGGAATCCCTGGTCTATAACTATCTTAAGCAATAAAACTGAACATGACTAATATAGTAATCCTGCTTTATATTTGGCCGACAGCCTAGCCTATGATGAATGTGTACATTTATTATTTTTATGATGATAGTGTGTATGAATGTTTGCATGAATAGGGCTTATATATTTTGTATTATAATTTAAGTCTTCATTTAGAACATTAGGCTACTTACTTATTGCAGTCTTGGGTTAAAACTGTATAATATTATTATTATATAATATTAAATATTATAATCCATATGATATAGGTTCTAGGTCTAGATCAAATCATGATTTGAATGTTGTTCATCTGAATAATGAAGTTACATTTTATTGTTAGGCCCATGTTATAAATAATAGGCCTATTAAATTAATATATCTGCCGAAGACGGGTGTGTCAGGCCATTGGCGCAAATAAAACGGCGACACAACGCATTTCCATTCTCTGGACTATATCCTGCTGGAAATCTAGTAGGACCATGGTCCTGCTATATCCATCGGGAGTTTGAGAATGAAAACTGAAGAAGAAATTAATATATTTGTCTTATGGCCTAGTAGGGTCTATGTTAATGTAGGTAGTGTAGGAGGGTAGGCATATAATAATATATGATATCAGTAAATACTAAAAAATTAAATAGATATCCCAATGAACTTATAAATAAAACATACGGCGTAAGAAACAGGGCCTACAAAACTAGACTTCAATTTAGTATGAATTATCGATATCTAGGTCTAGTTAAACATTTTAAGATTGTAGTACCCACTTGTCCCTCGTATACTCATAACATAGATGATAGTACTCATACCGTAAGACGTATTATATAGAGATTTCGGTAGCCGAGATTTCTTTTACGATTTGGCCCCTCTCCGCTAATCGAATAGTAGCACAGTAGCACGTAAATTAACTACATGGACCTTTTAGTTTATATGACAGTATATATCAGCAGTATTAGCCCTACTGTCAAATAAAAGTAGAATCTTGGTATAATCGACATCAAATTATTAAAATGAAAGATACATTTGTTGCTTTTCAGGGTTTTCAAAATAATCCATTCTCTTCCATAACTAAATTGGGGGAAATATTTAAGTCGGATCCTTGCGTCTCAAACAATCGTAGATTTGAATTGATAAATCGAGCTCCACTATTCGTAATCTTATGCGATGGTGCCATGCATTAACGAGCATATTTAAGTAAAAGAAATACATTGTAGAGTTAATTGTGTAAAAGACAAAAGGGAAGATTACTTAGGGAGATTCCCAGTAAACAGATTAAGTATGACCTGTTCGCTGAGTACAAAATTTATCACTAAACATTATTCACAAAACACTCACCGTTCATGTAACGTTCAAAGTCAAACGGGGTCTACATCAAGTAAATCATGGACAATGTCACATCATGACCTTTAACCTATTTTCAATTTTGGTAAATATTTGCACATTTGCAGATCGAATTTAGATGCCCTTGCGTACAACTCTAAGTTCACGTGTTGTCTTTATGATTGAAAAATATCAATTTTCAATATGTCCTTCCAGTGGAGTTTACCATCGCTCTTATTTTTGTGTATCATGCCCCACAATTGCCGACGTCATCAGGCATGACGGCGCCGTAGCGAAAATGTCTGGTTAAATCTAAATATAGACTGTGTAGCTAGCTCAACGGCAACACATTCAATAGTGCTTTTGGAGTGTGTAATATGGTTAACACATATTAAATAAACATGATGTGCCATGTCGGTCGGTGTCTGTGCTCACGGAACTCCAACCTAAACATCCCTTTCTTACTTTAAATGCTATATATTACTAATGTAGGCATTATCATATATCTTTGATTTTCATTATTACTGTTTTCTTAGGGTTAAGTGTGATTGCAACCAGTCTTAAAATGAGCTCACAAAACGTAGAGTATTAATTTTTTTCCTCTTCTTCTTACTATCTCAAGCTCCTGTAAATTAGTAGAATGTAGTCCGTAAAACAGATTGCGTTGTGTCATGATTTACAGCTTGGCTGCGACTTCTGTGCCATAGACATCAGCATTCAGCATCACTTCTGGGTCGCTTTGATCCTTTTTTTTTAGTGTGGAAAAGTAAACACTGCCCCAAAAACTCATTAGTTGTCTCTTATGGCGTGCATGTCAGGTGATTTTGTTACTATTCTTTGCTCGCATTATCTCTCATGTAACACACGGGCGATTGATGTCAATGAAATTAATTTTCCGTTCAAGATGACACGAGGAGATGAGTGTGTTTCCTCACCACCAAAATATTAAACGGAGTTCCTACCAAAGCAATGGTAAAATACGGCAGTAGAATGCCTAGAAAATTCGTAATGGATAGCAACAAAGAAGATAGTTACCTTCGAGATACTACATAAAGGGTTTGAGAATACTCTGGACAGAGAGAAAACCAAACCAGGTATTGAGGAGAAGAGTAAGCATCGAAGTGGATTGCCTTCTTAACAACATTGTAACAAGAAAGCTGATATTTTTTTTGGACATATCAAGAGACATTATGGTACACAAATAGTAATATTACGGACATGCTCCGGTGGATTAACAACTTCTGGTGTCCTCGGCACTATAAAGATTTTGAACTCCCCCCTCCCCAAACAAACAACCATACATACATGCACAAAGGAGCCTATGTACTGTTATTTTTAAAAATAATAAACACTACATTATTGTTTTCCTAATGGACACCAAAATTCATACGTGTACCAACATTTTATTTTACGGTTTTAATGTTTCAACCTTGGCATGAAGACTGTCAGACTTTAACAATGAAATGATATTCAATAAATTTGGTTTAGACTTTTATTCTTCGCGACTGAGGCCTCCGTTTTAGTAAGATGTATGGCCTCCTCGGACATCTATCAGAGAACGACATCTCCGTGACATGGATCCGATTAACCATTGGATCTGCTGTTGTGGGATGACTTCTCACTCTTGCTGGAGTTCAAGAGACAACTGTCGGAGATTGACTGGCGCTACGTCTCGCTGGCGGAATCGTCTGACGAGTTCATCCCATGACATGGCTGGCCAAGAAATGGGCTGGGTGTTGTTGTCAGCGAGGAACTGGGTGATTAGTTGTGCCACGTGAGGTTGAGCGTTGTCCTGCCGAAAAATCGACCCTCGTGCAACCAAAATTAGAAGGACGCGAGGACAAATAGAGTACTGTTAGCTGTATAAAACCTAGCGTAATGTTATCTGTTTATGATGTAGAGTTATGTTATCTGTTTGAGATCTAGTGTTGTGGTGTTGGACGATTCTGAGATTCGGGTGATTCTGCAAGAAGATCACAGCGAAAGTATCTTTCATTAATTCAGTATTAAGCATCGCTTAATGTATTCATCAGCTATAACGTTAATTATTTAAACATGAAGTGCTGTACAGTGCTGATGAGAGAATCCCTGGTTAAGACTGACAAAATAACCGCCTTAGTAATTAGACTATCAGAGAGCTACACGAGGGATGCAGTAACATCCTTGAACTCCATCTTCATACTAGGTGTAGTTGTTCTGTATACTCCACTGCGCTCATATATTACCTTATCTAGCTATACAACTCTAACCGCGAAGCATACTTCCGCCGAGAAACAAAATAATATTATTTCCTAGTGTTAGCAACCAGCTGATCTATTTCAGGGTTTGACTTTACATAAGGGATAAGAGAATAAACAATCGACGCGCCACGGAAACTATCAGCATGCACACCTTTGTTATCTGTTGAAATAAATTTCTATGGAGATGACCGGAGTGTACCTTCGTCGGTTTAGATATTCACTGGTCACAAGATGGAGTGTTGAAGCTGTGGTTGGTATCCATTCAGATAATCACTACACACACGAAAAAAAGTTGAACCTGTGGTTGATAGGGCATATCCATAACTATAGCAGACAAGTGATTAAAAATGTCATGTTTGTCGGGCCGAAATATAATATATAACTGCCAATCTGTAAACCATGACAATACTCATTTCGTTTTTCTAGGCTATATCCTGATAACCGGTAGGAGTTTGAGACAGAACTAAGAGGAATAAGCTAATTAACAGTTATAAAATATATAGTTTTAAATAGTTTTCATTTTTGTTGTTGTTGTTGTACTTTACTAACGTCCATGTGATGAGGGGCGTTTGTGAATGACAACAGAGAAAGCATAAAACAACAACACTGTTACGACAAAATCATTAAATTAACTTTTGATTGTTTCTTGGGATGGCAATCTGTTTCTTAATTTACGATGCAGAGTTTATGATTGTATTATTTTCTGTTCAATGCCAGCTATGTCAAGTGTAAAAACAAAACAAAATTTTAAAAAAGCACAATAATAATAACTCTTGTTGTCAACATATTGACATGACTATACCTAGTTTATATCTCGTTGTCAACATATTGACATGACTATACCTAGTTTATATCTTGTTGTCAACATATTGATATGATTATACCTAGTTTATATTAGCCGCCTGTCTCAAGATTTATCATCCTATAAGTCTAAGCTCATTATTTCATTTGAAAGATCATTCGTTACCTGGAACAAAATAAAGACAGATTTAGGTAGAACATAAAACTTTTCTAAACTACAGGAAACACTTAAGGTATGACATAAATGAACTTTGTTGAATTACAGGAAACAAGTAGAACATACACGAACTTTGTTCAATTATATACAACAGTTGAGGTAGGACATACATCAGCTGTGTTGTAGTTCCCAACATTTTCGTCCTTCGACTCCATTTTCTAGAAGCGACGTGACTAGAGACTCAGATACATTAAAAAACAATTCTGCCGTTTAATAAGGTAAACATAGATTTTTGAGTATAACAATTCAATATAATTTCAGCCTGCGTCATAGTTACTGTCATTGAAATTGGAACTTGACAAACTTCAATAATTGCGGTTAAGTTTTCGCGAATGCCAACCTCTTGATCTTCTCAACACTTGATAATTTTTGAATTGGAATCGTATAAAAAAAATCATTGAAAAAATATTCTCTTGTTTTTAAGAGATGTGTAGATACAAAGGGGAGTACAATAAATTCCCTTCATCCACGGATATCTCCAACTGATGACGATGATGATGCAGTCACTTCCTTACCTGTAAGCAGGTATCTCTTGACAGCCCATAGTCTTTCTTACAGAAGTACATGACCTCCGAAGGTGAGTGAACGACAGGATATCCAAACTGATATAAGGTTTCATCTATCAAGAGCATTGTTGTGTTGGGGAGGGGTGTTTATGGATGCAAGTTCAGTCCCCGAAGGGAGGCATTTCATAGTAACAGTATCGCAGGATCATCGCGTAATGCCAGGAACGAAGCATATGTTTCTGGGACAACTAATTTCATTCTTCCGTTAGATCTGTTGACTCACCTGCAGTAATGACACACATAACATTCACCACCACTTGGGAATCTACCACAAAATGATAAAGATGCAATATTCGCGGTTCTGCATCTTTTAGCCATCCATGGGGTCATATAATAGAAAATAAAAATATATCCATAGGGATCATATTATAGAAGACACAATTCTGTCCATGTTGGTTATTATGATAGATGACAAAAATATATCCATAGGATCCTATGGTAGAAGACAAAAATATATCCATAGGATCCTATGGTAGAAGACCAAAATATATCCATAGGATCCTATGGTAGACGACAAAAATATATCCATAGGATCATATGGTAGAAGACAAAAATATATCCATAGGATCCTATGGTAGACGACAAAAATATATCCATAGGATCATATGGTAGAAGACAAAAATAAATCCATAGGATCATATGGTAGAAGACAAAAATATATCCATAGGATCATATGATAGAAGACAAAAATATATCCATAGGATCCTATTATAGAAGGCAAAAATATATCCATAGGATCCTATGATAGAAGGCCAAAATATCTCCATAGGGATCATATGACAGAAGGCAAAAATATATCCATAGGATCATATGGTAGAAGACAAAAATATATCCATAGGATCATATGGTAGAAGACAAAAATAAATCCATAGGATCATATGGTAGAAGACAAAAATATATCCATAGGATCATATGATAGAAGACACAAATATATCCATAGGATCCTATGATAAAAGGCAAAAATATATCCATAGGATCATATGGTAGAAGACAAAAATATATCCATAGGATCATATGGTAGAAGACAAAAATATATCCATAGGATCATATGGTAGAAGACAAAAATATATCCATAGGATCATATGGTAGAAGACAAAAATATATCCATAGGATCATATGGTAGAAGACAAAATTATATCCATAGGATCATATGTTAGAAGACAAAAATAAATCCATAGGATCATATGGTAGAAGACAAAAATAAATCCATAGGATCATATGGTAGAAGACAAAAATATATCCATAGGATCCTATGATAGAAGGCAAAAATATCTCCATATGGATCATATGACAGAAGGCAAAAATATATCCATAGGATCATATGGTAGAAGACAAAAATATATCCATAGGATCATATGATAGAAGACACAAATATATCCATAGGATCCTATGATAAAAGGCAAAAATATATCCATAGGATCATATGGTAGAAGACAAAAATATATCCATAGGATCATATGGTAGAAGACAAAAATATATCCATAGGATCCTATGATAAAAGGCAAAAATATATCCATAGGATCATATGGTAGAAGACAAAAATAAATCCATAGGATCATATGGTAGAAGACAAAATTATATCCATAGGATCATATTGTAGAAGACAAAAATATATCCATAGGATCATATGATAGAAGACACAAATATATCCATAGGATCCTATGATAAAAGGCAAAAATATATCCATAGGATCATATGGTAGAAGACAAAAATATATCCATAGGATCATATGGTAGAAGACAAAAATATATCTATAGGATCCTATGATAAAAGGCAAAAATATATCCATAGGATCATATGGTAGAAGACAAAAATATATCCATAGGATCATATGGTAGAAGACAAAATTATATCCATAGGATCATATGGTAGAAGAAAAAAATATATCCATAGGATCATATGGTAGAAGACAAAATTATATCCATAGGATCATATGGTAGAAGACAAAATTATATCCATAGGATCATATGGTAGAAGACAAAATTATATCCATAGGATCATATGGTAGAAGACAAAATTATATCCATAGGATCATATGGTAGAAGACAAAATTATATCCATAGGATCATATGGTAGAGGATTCTAAGAACATCATATGATAGAACTTCGGCGAGGGCTTCACGATGTCGGTGAACGACACCTCGGCTAAAAAGGCGAAAGAGCTAGGGTCCAACTCTTCTGTCGAGTTCTTCGTCATGCGGAATCAGGCTCACGGATGAGAAAAGGTACCCGATGGGCGCAGGCACAGAACGTCAAATTACACGAAGCAAGTTCATAGACGGTGTAATACTTCGTGCGAGATAGACGTGAACGACAATCTTCTCGCCGAAGAATCATTACATACCCGCGTGCCCGTCGACAGATAGGTAGGCTGTCACGGACTAAGGAATTCTACTACCTGAATTAAAAGCATGACGAAAACGCATGTGCTGGACCTCGGACGTCCAGACTACAAAGTGGCCAACCGATATGCAAATAACAGTTTTACTGTGGAACTTGCAGCACAGCGTACTTCACGCTCCCCGGCGGAAATTACACGATATAATCGTTGTGGTTATATGAGAGCGAACGCAGCAGAAGAAAAAGAATATAATAGAAGACGAAAATGTGACAAAACATGCAGCGACAATGATGCTTTTCTTCATAGGAAACAAGTTGTCAACCTATTCTTCAATTTTCCTTAGTTGCCTCCTATGGCATGACTGAACAGAAGTTAATTCCATATTATTTACACCCGGAACTAAAAGTCCAGGTCTTGATTGCCACACTTGCTATGGCTATCCAATTTTGCAGCCTAACATGTTTACCTAACTCTGGGCTCTCCCAAGGAATCCCATCTTGCACGAAACTGCTGTTCACCGCAACCCAATATGCCATATGTTCATAGCAAGGGCACTAAGTACACATCGATAGTTAGGACTACGGACAGAACCTGAACTCATCTGGTTTCCCTAACATGATATGCAATGCTGGGTTTGTAATTGCATTATAACCTCTGATGATATTAGTTCTCTCCTGCATTAGAAAAGTTCCTCAGTGGAAGTTGGTAGTAAAATAAATATCTGAGATTTTTCTTCATTTACGTAATGGAAATTTACATTGCAGCAGACGACAACTCCTTGGGCAACCTACTTGCTATAATGATTTATACAAGTAAATTTTTTTTTTTTTTTTAAGTAGGAAGCCAGAGGACAATTTTTAAAAATTCTTGAGAATAACGGGAATTGAACCAGTCCGTTCTACGGCACCAAATCGCCTAGCAACAATTGCACACGCGTTTTTCAGTACTTGACTAACCGCATCTCCAAAAAAAGATGCGATTTCATCAAGCCATTCAAATCGTGCACACAAAGTCACCCGAACGGACCAATTCAGACAAGGACTATTACAACAACAACAAACATCCCGTACAGGTATTGAAATATCCTCAGTAACAACAAACACATAACATAATATCCGAATTAGTTATACAAGGGCCGATAGGTCTTCTTGTAAACATGGATAGCATATATAGACAATACAATTTTGCTTCAAATAATTGTTTATACAAGTAAATTTTTTTTTTAAGTAGGAAGCCAGAGGACAATTTTTAAAAATTCTTGAGACTAACGGGAATTGAACCAGTCCGTTCTACGGCACCAAATCGCCTAGCAACAATTGCACACGCGTTTTTCAGTACTTGACTAATATGTTATCCATGTTTACAAGAAGACCTATCGGCCCTTGTATAACTAATTCGGATATTATGTTATGTGTTTGTTGTTACTGAGGATATTTCAATACCTGTACGGGATGTTTGTTGTTGTTGTAATAGTCCTTGTCTGAATTGGTCCGTTCGGGTGACTTTGTGTGCACGATTTGAATGGCTTGATGAAATCGCATCTTTTTTTGGAGATGCGGTTAGTCAAGTACTGAAAAACGCGTGTGCAATTGTTGCTAGGCGATTTGGTGCCGTAGAACGGACTGGTTCAATTCCCGTTAGTCTCAAGAATTGCTATAATGAATGATGTATGGCAGACAGAATCCCCTCCAAAATACTGGGGAAATGGTGTAATCTTCAAATCACACAAAAGAAGACATGTCAGACTGCAACAACTGGCGTAGAATTACTTTACTACCAATCCCAGGAAAACTGTTTTGTAGCATCAAAATATATGGAAAGAATGAAAAAAGTTGTTGATCAAATACTTAGAGAAGAACAAGCCGGCCTAAGACCTAACCGTTCGTGTGTAGACAACATCTTCATTCTTAGAAATATTACAGAAAATTCAGTTGAGGTCCAAACTCCTTTAGTAATTAACAGTATAGACATTCAAAAGGCATTTGACAGTATGCACTGACCTGCACTATGGATAATCTTTAAGATCTATGGATTCCAAATAAAATATATAATAATTATAAAAGCCCTTTACCAAGAAGCAACCTGTTGAGTAAGAACAGAAACTCGAAATTCAGAATGGTTCAATGTCGAATCAGGGGTGAAACAGGGCCGCGTTTTATCGCCAATGCTATTTGGAATAGTCATCAATTGGATCATGCGTAAAACCATCCAAGATGAAAAAGCAGGCATCTAATGGTTCAAATTACACACGTTAAGGCCTTGTTTTTGCAGATGACATTACAATCTTAAACTCTACTCATCAACAAACACAAGATATAACCAACAAACTGTGACACGCTCAGATCAAATTGGCCTCCAGATCAACACATCCAAATAAAAAATCATGGAACTTATCAGTTCAACATATAACATCTCAGTAAACAAGCAAATACTGGAAAAAAGTCTCAAATTGTAATTATTTGGGCAGCCGAATGTTTGTTGACGGAGACTCAATGAAAGAAAGAAATATACGCATATCAGTCGCAACTAGCACATTCACTAAACTAGTATCTGAAAATCAAAAGATCTAGGAAGAAACACCAAGTTAAAGCTACTCCTATATTGTCACAGTATTAACGTATTGAAGTGAAAGCTGAAATTAGGCCTAGCAACAGACCAAACATTAAACAGCTTAGAAAACAAATGTCTCCGGAAACTGATGAACATAAAATGGAGCGATTTCGTCACAAATAATGATTTAAGAAACAAAACACACCAAGAATATGTTTCAAACGTTATAAGAAAATGCAGATGGAAGTACCTGGGTCACGAATTAAGACTAGATGAAAACAGAATAAACCGACAAGCCCTTATATGGATACCTGAGGGTAAAAGAAAACGAGGATGGCTAAAGGAACCCTAAAGAACACCATACTTAAAGAAGGGGAAATAACAGACTGCAAGACCATACAAAAACTAAAACTGCAAGCAGCGGACCACAACACACGGAGAATCAAAACCTCTGCCCTATGTGCCGCCTGCGGCACGAAAGGAACAAACTAACTAACGTAATAGAAGTGAATAGAAAATAGCTTACTACATGGGAAATGCGATGTCTAAGAATAGCAGCAAACATAACAATAGATCACACGAGGAATGAAGAGATTACAAAAACTGTTGGAACAACGTTTGTGGTTAAATATATTGAAAATCAGAGGATGAAATTAATTGATCGGCTACTTAATGAGAATGAACCATTATTGACCAACAGCAAGAGCATACAACATGAAAATGGAAACAACACTCCACCGAAAACGGATGTGTCCGGCCATTGGCGCAAATAAAATGACTACAGAAAGCATTTCCATTCTCTGGACTACATCCAACTGGAAATCTTGTAGGGCCATTGCCTTGTTACAAGAGAAATCCAGCGGAAGTTTGAGAATGAACAGTGAAGAAGAAGAAGAAGAAATAGAACGATACAGAGGAAGACCAAGAAGAACGCACAATGGATGAATTATCAACGTTCTGAGACGTCACAATATAACTGCCAATCAAGCCACCAAAAGTTCCAGAGCCTGACAACCGATCGTCAACCAATTCTGCAATGCCTAACAGTAAAAGCAGAGAAAAGACAATACACAGATATAAATGAATGTTATAGTAATCGGAGACATGGTCCATAATTCAGGATCACTATTTATTCACAATTTTAGAATGGGTTATTCAGCGCCATCTAGACAGTGTTTACGAAATATGATCCACTTATTCATATTCATTTACTGAACAGTGAATTACGTCCAGAATGTAAAATGTTTAGAGATTATGTATTTTTGTTTATGTTTATCATTGCATTCGCACATCCAACCTGTCCATAGATATTCATATATCCGCTAATTAGACCGTTCATCGGCTGACGATTCCAGTTTTGTGTTGGTTGAATTTTTTGTGTGTGTGGAAATTTTCGTAAGGTATTCTCTCCTGGCTTCGTATATCCTCATTCCAAATTCACGCACTCTCAATTACTTACTCATGTTCGTTGACCGTAATATTTCCCGATCGTGCAACTCATGCAGTGCATTGAGAATATCTGATCTGTCCATGGGTTGACATGTTATAGAAGAAGAACCAGCTAACTTTTTGGCTCGCTCTTTTCCCTTCACACCTGCGTCTCTGGGAAGAATTCTTAAAGTGAATTTTACACAGTGAGATCCAATTCTCAGACTTCTCCAATGACTTCACCCTGACTCGAGCTCAGACTTCTCCAATGACTTCACCCTGACTCGAACTCTGACGTCTTCAATGACTTCACCATGACACGTTTTCTCTCACTCTCTTTGGGCATGTGGAATGTTTAAACATTATTCCTGGTTTACGGAATATTGCCAGTACCAGAAGTGTGGTATCATTCTCAGCTTCCACCCCTTCCCATCCCACTTAGAATTGTATCTAACAAGAGACAAGACTATGTTAAGAGCAGCAAAATAAATATAAACTTTTAGAGAGTCAAGCTGCAAGTCAGGCAGATCAGCTGGAAAGAAGAAAAAAACCTAAATGATGAGGTTACTGGGAGAAATCAAACGTTCACATTAAAAAACGATGGAAACATTCTCATGGGAAACATATTTCTATCCTTTCAACCACCCCCATATCTAGCTTGACATGTGAACGCCAGTAGTATCGTCCCTGCTTGTCGTTTTCAGATGCATATGTTCATATAACCTTGATAAAGGCTCTTTGGTCGAAACGTCGATTTGTGTGTGTGTGATTATGTGTGAAATAAAATACAACCCCAAGTAATGGACACATGTCTACACAGATGGATCGGCAGAAGGAGCAGTAAGGAATGGAGGGGGTGGAATTTTTATAAGACTCAAAAATGGGAAGACAATATCAAAAGCTTTTCCAACTGGGAAATACTCCTCTAATTTTAGAGCAGAAGCAGTTGCACTCCATCAAGCACTGAAAGCCTTCACCGAACCAGGACTGTCAAGACCAAAGAAGATAGCCATATTCACAGACTACAGATCCCTGCTGGAATCAATCCAGAGCAACAGAAACGAAAGCCTTCTGCACAACATCAGACATGAGCTAAGACAGATCCAAAAATCAACAGTTATTGCCCTTCACTGGATACCATCACACTGTGGAATCATGGGAAATGAGAAAGCGGATGCTCTGTCAAAGTCAGGAAGCGAAATAGAGCAATACAGACACCCACTGTCTTACGGAGAAGCAAAAACAATAATCAGCAACACATACACAGCAAAGTGGAAGAAACACATGGAACATGATGCAATACATCTCCTCCAAAGATATCAACAGACCACAATATTTCGCCTTAGAACAGGCCACTGCAGACTGTTGGGTCACCTTTACCGATTAAGGACCTTACACACAGATGAATGTTCATGTGGATCCGGATCCCAGACCCCGGAACACATATTTCAGGACTGCCCACATACAAAGAGCAGAGACAGCAGACCTGGCCAGAGGATACATACTTAAGGCAAAAGCTATGGGGCAGCCGCTCTGACCTGGAGAAGACAGTGAACTTCGTCTTGATGACAGACCTGACGGTATAGCATGACCACAGATGCTGAACGTAGAAGACGAAGAAGTCTGACTAGGTTCGCTCTCAGACCAGGGGTCAAACCTTGCATCCAGTCGGACTTATCATAGTTTATATCAGCGAGCTAACTTAGTCTGATTTTGTACGTTCTAACATCAGTTCTCACAACATGCATCCAGCCGGGCAGGACTTATCCCTGGTAAGTCTTTCTATGATGATTTATTAATTTTTGAAGTTTCAAATTTTCGTTGTAAACATTATCATACCTAAGAAAGGATTGCCCCACATTTTCTTTGCAATAACACAAACAAACATTATCATACCCAAGAAAGGATTCCCCACAGTTTTTTTGCAATAACCCAAACAAACATTATCATACTCAAGAAAGGATTCCCCACAGTTTTTTTGCAATAACACAAACACACATTATCATACTCAAGAAAGGATTGCCCCACATTTTCTTTGCAATAACACAAACAAACATTATCATACCCAAGAAAGGATTCCCCACAGTTTTTTTGCAATAACCCAAACAAACATTATCATACTCAAGAAAGGATTCCCCACAGTTTTTTTGCAATAACACAAACACACATTATCATACTCAAGAAAGGATTCCCCACAGTTTTTTTGCAATAACACAAACACACATTATCATACCCAAGAAAGGATTCCCCACAGTTTTTTTGCAATAACCCAAACAAACATTATCATACTCAAGAAAGGATTCTCCACAGTTTTTTTGCAATAACACAAACAAACATTATCATACTCAAGAAAGGATTCCCCACAGTTTTTTTGCAATAACACAAACACACATTATCATACCCAAGAAAGGATTCCCCACAGTTTTTTTGCAATAACACAAACACACATTATCATACTCAAGAAAGGATTGCCCCACAGTTTCTTTGCAATAACCCAAACAAACATTATCATACCTAAGACAGGAGTGCCCCACATTTTCTTTGCAATAACCCAAACAAACATTATCATACCTAAGAAAGGGTTGCCCCACAGTTTCTTCGCAATAACCCAATTCTCTATAAAAGTATTTTTGTGGGATTCAAACATCTTTTATTCGTCACAGGTAATCGTCATCTGGCCATCTTTCTGAGATGGATGAGGAATATGGAATAACTCAATTCTTGGTACATCGATTTTATTAGTTGAGTTGTTCGAGTTAACTTTCCAGTTAAATAATGACAATTTTTAAAATTGTAAACAGCTTCTATGTCGAATTAGTCTGTGGAAATTACTATCAGATCAAATATATGAAATGTAAGGAGACGAGTTTAATGCTGAACGTGTAGATTTAATATATAGTCTTTAATAGGAAATTCGATCTTATGTTAAATAGATTGACGCTTGTGTAGACAGTTGTCTGTGTATTAATACTCGACATAATTATTTATGATCAATTTATGCGTAGTTGACATAACCCGACTTTCATTATAGTCAAGCTTTTCCTTGCTATTTCATATTGCTAAATCGTCTGCTTACACTGCGGAGTTGTCTTTTTTGTTTTGGCAGATAATAGAAAGATGCACTTCTTCTAAAGTGCATACTGAGTTAACTCGTTGTCTTCTACTCGTGAAGTGTAATATTTTATTCTTGATAAAAACTTTTTTGTCGAAACCTAGTTTGGTGTGCGTTTTCCTGTGTGTTTTCATTGATTGCAAAACTTGACTACTTCGTGTTTTCAAATGTCGGAACTCGTTTTACTGCAGTCCTAGGTGTTAGCAATTAATGGTGATAAGATGTACAATATATGTGGATAAAATATACAATTAATGTTGATAAGATCTACAATTAATATTGATAAGATGTACAATTTTGTGGATAAGATACGCAATTAATATGGATAACCAAATGGTCAGAGGGTGTCCGACAAAGTGGATGGTGCCGCAGTAACCTAATGAACAAATAGTAACGCAAAATGAGGTAAACAGGTTACTAAAACACTTACCTAGCCTATTAATAAAAATATATTTAAAAAAGTATATATAAAAAAACATACAATAAAACTAAACAGGACAATTCTCCGCGTATCGGCTCAAATTGAACCTTTTTCAAGAGACAAACAACAGAAAACGACAAAATAAAAAACAAAATAGATGTCTATATTTCATCAAGCCCCGTCTCCATAGCGCAGGCATGGCAACGCATCTAGTAAAGTGAAAATGCGTGCATTCATTATAAACAAACCGAAAGTGGGAAATTAGAGACCCTATAGATGAGTGCAAGAATAATAAAAGAAAAAGATAAGAAAAATACCCCTTTTGTCACTTTAAATTTTTTTTTTTAGATCCCCAAGAATTGCAAGCGATTAGCTCTTACTTCCTATATGCAGTGGGGTGGTTTTTCAGAGCTCTCTTTCATACCCAGGAGACTTTAGCTTTTGGCTTAGTGCAATGCATATTAGCTCTTACTTCCTATATGCAGTGGTGTGGTTTTTCAGAGCTCTTTTTCATACCCAGGAGACTTTAGCTTTTGGCTTAGTGCAATGCATATTGAAGGAGTCTTCTACTCAGAAGTGGTATATTGTCATTGTCGTTCTCCAGGCTATATCCGGACACCCCTTGGGATGTTGAGACAGAACTTAGAAGAATAAGATAATGAACAGTTATAAAATATGTAGTTTTAAATTGTTTTAATTTTTGTTCTTATTGTTGTACTTTACCTAACGTCCATGTGATGAGGGGAGTTTGAGAACGATAATAGAGAAAGCATAAAACAATAACACTGTTATGACAATATCGTTAAATTAACGTTTGAGTGTTTCTTTGAAAGGCAATCTATTTCTTAATTTACGACGCAGAGTTATAATTGTAGGCATGTTATTTTCCGTTCAACACCAGCTATGCCAGGTGTAAACAAACAACCGATGCACAATAAGATAAATCTATCTGTCAACATATTGTCAACATCACATCTAGTGAAGGAAACATACTTTGACAGGGCGGTGTGATGAAGACATTTTGACCTGAAGCTGAGATATTTAACTTTGACGTTGCGGTGTAGGTTCTGAAGATGCGATTCTACGTTCCCTTATTCTAGTCATGGAACAAGAGTCATCGTCACTTTTACAGTCATTTCTTTTTGCGTTTTCCCATAGGGCGTTCAAAATGTCTGCCCGATCTATCGCTCCGCCAACTGCCGCAAAAGCAGCATGTGCGGCCAGCCTGTCTGCTCTCTCTCATTACCTCGGACTCCTGCATGTCCTGGCACAATAATAAAAGTCATTTTCCGCACACGGGAATTCTTCACCGCATCCAGCCATTGTTCCTGAATGCACCCCGCTTACACTTTCACAATCATGCTCATCGAGTCACTGAGTATATAGGCATGTGTAGCAGTCTGCAAGCACATCAATTTCAAAGCTTTTGTTACTGCCACAATCTCCATTGTCATGCTCCTTGTCGTCTGAGCGAAATACCACATTCTTCTCTGATGTTCTTCTCCTACCTTTAAGCTGTGAAGGCCCAGGCATGCCTGATGTGTCTGACTTTTGATCCGTCTGTATATATAATATCACCTTCCCTGGAATAATCGCAGATCAGAGCTTTCATTTCCAACTCCACGACTGTTGGGTACCATTCCCTGCATTTTCTATGGAGTATTATTATTACTTTGAAGGATGTCGGACACTCTAAGGGCGTCCAACTTCATTCCGCACCAGGTAGCACATCTTCCACCTTGTACACACTTTGTAGAATGTTCGTTTCGCGCCCTATCCGCGACTTTCCTCTTTTAAGTCGACCACGTGGTAGACCCGGGCTTATGACTTAAGAACCATCTGTCTTTGAAAAAGTGCTGAAGCAATCCACCTGACAATAAAAGGATATACTTGGAGTTGCAGCATTATGTTGATTGATTCTGGATTAGGAACAAGGGTCACAGCACTGGGTTGACATATTGTTTGCTGTCTCTCGATGTAGTCTTGACCTGAAATCGTCTTTATTTATTTTCTGATATCTTCATTTCTCCGACTCTTTTTGTGACATTTATAGCTGTCCTCAAACATATCATTTCCCATACTGCTACCATATTCGCTAGTGTCTTTGTAAATGTCCATGTTTGAGGTTGGTAACACAGAGTTGGTATTGAAAAAAAACCCCGTTTATCAATTGCCGTAGTTTAATTATCTGTTGTGTTCCGATCATAAGGGTCATTACAACTTGAAATATTAAATACCAAGATGAATATTGATCCCGCACAATATTACGATATGATGAATTTTAAAATTCCGATTACTCCAAATGTTGTTCTCCAGTCACTGTGCAAAGCTCGCAATAGTGAGTTGCTGTTTATCGACATCGCTGCTGAGAATACTTGGATTATAAAGGAAATCAAAAACAGAAAGTGTAAGTGATTATATGTGATTTACATGTTTGAGATAAATATTATCTCGTCGTTTAGCAAAACAATTTAGCGATGATTGACCAATATAATGGGGGGGTTGATGTTGTTGTTTATTATCTAGAGCACTCCCAGGCAAAATAGCAGGCCCACCAAAGGCAATAATTGAAAGTTTACAGAGCAGTGGTGGACTAGTGAAACATGGACTGTGTATAGACGTCATGTGAAAAAACACAATCACTTTCACACTACTTGTCTCAGAAAAGTTATGAACATCAGATGGCAAGACAAGATTCCAGATACCACTGTCCTTGATAGAACTGGTATCTCCATTAAGACTATCGTCTTCCAAAGATACTTCTCTATGGTGAACTAGAGAAGGGTATACGATCTCAAGGTGGCCAAAGGAAGCGCTACAAGGACTCGTTAAAGGACTCACTGAAAGCCTTTGAAATAGACCACGATACATGGGAAGAACTTGCACAAAATAGTCGTACATGGCGTTCTAAAATAAAAAAAGAGCGCATCATCTTGTCAAAAGAAGAGAAATGCAGCAGCTCAACAGCGGAGAGCAGCTAGAAAGTCACGGATAGACCAAGATCCGTCTACAGTGGTAATTCCATGTCCGAACTGTCCAAGGACATTTACAGTTCGTTTAGGGCTCATTAGCCATCTACGAACCCATAATCACGGACATAACTCTAATGAATTTTCAATAGTGGATGTAACAAATGGTCATCATCATCATGTGATGTACGAACAACATCTAGAGATTGCTGTGTTCGAAACATTTTAGCAGCCATTGCCAAGTTCATAATCCTGCAGGTGTTTTTTGTCCCAACTGGTATGTTGAGCAGTGGTGTTCAGTGATTTTAGAGGGTCTTGCAAAGAACTGCGAGACAAGACATGACCACAGTGGACCGAACTGAGGCAAAAACATTGGGGCAGCCGCTCTGACCTGGAGAACACTGGGAGCTTCGTTCTGGCGACTGGCCTGAAGATCTAACGAGACCAAAAGATTCCTGAATACAGAAGAAGAGGAAGAAGAAGAAGAAGAAGAGGGTCTGGTAACAATTTCGTTTTCTCTGAGGAAAGTAAGTAACATTCCAGAAATATACGCTGCACTGTTTCATACTCGTATGTGCGCGTACAATTGCGACAATTTAGTTGATATGTAGGGCCTATGGTTTAATCTGTTCAAATATTTGTCAAGTTCGGTGTGTTATTATACTCTTCTAATCCCTACCTTGTAGTTTATTGATATTCTTGTCTGAATAAATAAATTCTTTGTACATTGAGTGCTAGGTTGTCTCATTTTACTATTAAGTCATTGATCTTTAAGGTTGACTTTAATATATGTTTGCCTTGTGGTAAGAGAAGAAAACAAACAATACGATTCCGAGTATTAAAAACTCTTTAAAAGGAATACACAAATCAAATAAATAATATATTTTGGATATACATAAACATGACACATTGTAGAAGATCTTAGCTTACATAAGGTATGGAGAGAATACAAATGGGAGGGAAACATTATGAGATGGACATAATACAGTCTGGTAAAATGTACCAACAAGGCAGGAAACGAAGGGTTTTGGGGAGTCCGGTGCAACTAACCTTCGCTAAGGAGACAGAAATTGATGATGATGAATATATACTGTTTATAGGCTATACTGACTGGGTTGTTTATTTGTTTCATGTTTCTACCTTGTTTTGCGAGCCTGTCTGCTCTATCATTGTCAAGTATACCTGCATGTCCTAGTATCAAACTGATATTAAGTGATTATGTTGATGGCTGAGGTTAGTGTATATATATATATATATATATATATATATATATATATATATATATATATATATATATATATATATATATATATATATATATATATATATTAGTTAGTTAGTTATTCCTCTAGGGCCAAAGACCTAATAGGGCAGATGTCATAGATTTCCATGTCTCTCGTTTCATTGCAATTTGCTTTAGATCTTCATTGTTTCTGATACCGATGGTGAAACGTTCTCTTGTAATAGTTCTACGTAAAGTTTCTGTTGGTCTTCCTCGTTTTCTCTTGCCTTTTTATTGACCACATCAAAGCTTGACGGGGAGTCTTTCAGTATCCATTCGTAGTGTATATCCGATGTAATTACATATATATATATATATTAGCAACCATTAAAACAGCATCAGCAAATTTTTTATGGTACACCGGTCAATGCAAATTTTTTATGGTACACTGGTCAATGCAAATTTTTTATGGTACACCGGTCAATGCACATTTTTTATGGTACACTGGTCAATGCAAATTTTTTATGGTACACCGGTCAATGCACATTTTTTATGGTACACTGGTCAATGCAAATGCTGAATTTAAATTAATTTAAACTATTTTCTTCACATTTGTGAACCATTTGCTGAATCAAATCTTCCGCCGAAGACGAATGTATCGGGACATTGGCGCAAATAAAACGATGACACAACGCATTTACATTCTCTTGACTACATTCTACTGGAAATCTAGTAGGACTTATCCTGCTACAAGATAGACCCAGTGGGATTTTGAGAATGAACGCTGAAGAGTAAGAAGAAAAATCAAATCTACAGTACTTACAGTAAAAAAAAATCAAATCTACAGTATTTACAGTAAAAAAAAATCAAATCTACAGTATTTACAGTAAAAAAATCAAATCTACAGTATTTACAGTAAAAAAATCAAATCTACAGTATTTACAGTAAAAAAATCAAATCTACAGTATTTACAGTAAAAATAATAATTCAAAATAAGATAGTAAGCAGCTGTTTACCCTTGGTGTAAATATTTATTTTTCACTGACTGTCAAGTTACAGCTGTTATTAATATCGCGTGTCACCCAGTAGCATCAATATAAGCTTGGTATTGGCGTCTCATGCTACTGTAGAATGTCTCGACAAATTTTTCGGGTATGATGTTCTCTTCGGTAATGAACGCTCTCTCGATATCATTCACATTGTCGAAGCCAGGCTTGCAGACCTGCTGTTTAGTTCATCCCAGACGTGTTAAATCAGCTTCATGTCAGGAGAGTTTGCAGGCCAATCAAATACAAGAAAATATTGCTGGGCTACAAAAATTTCTTGTTAAATTAGCAGTGTGAGACTTAGCATTGTCGTGCTGAAAGATTTACACATTTTTTTGTGAATGTGGAAGAAAGGCGCAACGATAGATCACAGTACTTGATTAACATAGACATCAGCGGTTCCGTTATCTGTCAAATACAAGAAAATATTGCTGGGCTACAAAAATTTCTTGTTAAATTAGCAGTGTGAGACTTAGCATTGTCGTGCTGAAAGATTTACACATTTTTTTGTGAATGTGGAAGAAAGGCGCAACGATAGATCACAGTACTTGATTAACATAGACATCAGCGGTTCCGTTATCTGTGAAGACATGAAGGGGAGTACGGTGCTCACGGGAGAATCCACCCCAAACATGTACGCTTCTTCCTGCTCCATGTCTGTTATGCTGAAACTATACACATTTCAGCATATCTTTCTCCAGGACTATACACATTTCAGCATATCTTTCTCCAGGACGCCGCCAGATTCGATTTCTCATATCGGCAAATGAAACATTAAACCAGCTTTTATCAGAGAACATCTTCGATCTCATTTCTTTCTTGGACGATGAATATTACGACGATTGTTGGGCCTAATTTAGATTTTTTGCTCCAGTGGCGTCTAGTAAGGATAGGACCAATGTTAGGACTTATGATTTGTAAACCAAAGGCGTGAAGCCTCCGCATAGAATTTACGCTAATAAACCATCAAGTGCCACGTGTATGAGCTGCTGTCTGAGTTGTTGTTTGGAAGTGGCTGCGTAGATTCATCAGTACAATATGACCAGCTTGAGCTGGGGGTGTTACATGAGGTTTACCAGGTCTGACGCGGTTATTCACTGAACTAGAGCATACTTATGATACGCCAGAACAGACTAGCTTATCAATTCTTTGAAATGCCACCAAGAGAACTGAGTCTTCTTGAATCAAGAAGCCAGAACAGACTAGAGCTTATCAATTCTTTGAAATACCATAAAGAGAACTGAGTCTTCCTGAATCAAGAACAGACTAGATTATCAATTCTTTGAAATACCATCAAGAGAACTGAGTCTTCCTGAATCAAGAAGCGAAATAGTTGATATTAGTTCCATTTATAAATGAGGACCACGAGAAGCGAAATAGTTGATATAAGTTCCATTTATATATGAGGACCACGAGATATGAATTATTTCTATCAAGAAGCCCAAACTGGGGACATTCCACAAGAACTGGAAGCCATGTTAGCTATTATTAGTTACTTTCAATATGCCTTTTAGTTCATAGGTTTTGAGTAGACCTAGAACGAGATCATAATATTGGGTTAAATGATCTAAAAGGGTTTGTTTTTTCTTTAATCTGCCCTTGTAGAGCCACCTGCGTGATACTTTGTCTGCAAGGTTGAGTATTGTTTATTTAAATTTCAGCCATTGATTTTTATTTGGATAAATTAATAAAGACAACTTTTGATTATTACTTTAAACAATTAATAAAAACACATTGACACCTACAGTCGACAGGTTTGTGAATTTGTTTCCTATGTAAAAGGAAATATTTAGTACGCCAACTGTCTTTTGTTGTACCATTGTTCTTGGGGTTATTAGATGTAACATCCACAGAAGAAGACTGCCCAGGATTTAAGGATCCTGAAATAACAGAAAGAAGGGCTAATCACAAGAGCAGAACTAAAATATAAAACTATACGATCACAACATCAACATAACAGGATAAAGAAAAACACAACCCCAAATCTTAACATCATAAAGGACTGTAAGAGTTTGGGCACATATCAATATTTGGAAACATAACAAGAAGATGATGGAACACTATACATCTTTAAATGGTGCCGTAGATGCACTGTTTGAAACGTGCCTGATTTCAACATAAACACATGTCTGCTTTATTGTAATTTATTATTCACTTTAAAATATTGTCATTCTAGTTGGCTCCACGTGGATAGGAAGCACTGATATGTTTAAGGAATGTGTTTGAGCGTGGCCATCGGGAGCACCAATTGCTAAGTTTGATCAATGGAATTCCAGACAATGGCGTAGAAGGTAAGACAGATCTACAAAGGAACACACTCAGTTATACTTAATGTCAATCCTGTAGATAAGGAAGCGGAAGGGTGGGGTTTAAAATCAGAATATTACTTTTACTACTAGAAATATAACAAAAAAGAAAGATAAAACTCCACCCGTAATAATGTTTCGCCAAAAGGTAGATTTTATTAAATTTTCATAGCCTGGTCTATAGATGAGATTCTCCTAGCTTGAGCTACAAATCAAGATTCATTATACTTACATATAGTACAATGAACGTAGTACATCTCCATCTGTTCTGTTTTCATACCTATAAATAACACATCGTCAACGTTTTCTATACAGATTGTTCTCACTGCCACTCGGTAATCTTCTCAGTTCTGTACAAAGGTACAGAATATCTTCGATATCCTGTGTGCATCGTAGTCTTAGTCTGCCTCTTTTTGCCGCTGCTAATCTCTAAGCTTCTCGGTTCTGTGCAAGATTCCCAGCCTCTTCTAATGTCATTTTCAGAAGGTTTTCCATATCCTGTGTCCATCGTAGACTTGGTCTGCGTCGTGTTTTCTTTCCTGGAACGTTTCCCTCAATGATTAATCTTTCTAACCCGTTATGGTTTTGTTTTTTTAAATATATACTTTTCTAAAAAAGAAATGCCAACTTTTTTGGAGTTACTTTTATAAAAGATATTCACTGTTAGGACATCATTTAACCTATCGAATGTGTCCACCTGGTCATTAACTCCTCCTCGTGGTTACCTGAATTGTACTCACCTCATGATTCGTGAGATCATGAAAGAGGGCAAGGTCAAAACAACATTTTTGGAAATAACTCGTGACAGGTTAATGAGAATCCGGTGAACTTACTGAACAGAAAACTCTCTGACCATATTATTGAATTCATATACAAGATTGGTGGTCCTCGAATAAATGCAGTTGCAAATTCAATACACAAGTATGGTTCATCTAACTACATAATAACATCATTGGACGCTTATAGAATGGACAATCACAAAGTGTAGCGGGCATACAAAAAAAAATGAGGTTAGAAGTACTATTAGTCGCCTTTGGATGCGATTTCAACAAACTTTCGCCGCAGTGGAGGACCCAGAGTCACAACTCCTGCCGAAGACCGCTTCATACGGCTGCGTCACCTCAGGAATAAATTTGCATCTGCGTCCTCCACAGTCCACTCAATGTCAGAAGCTCGTCGAATTTAAGAGAAAACGGCCAGAAACCGGCGGACACAACGCTGGTCTTTGGGCTAAAAGACCACACAGAGGTTATGTTCTTATGGACTCGCATCGCCAGAACGACTGCAGTGGACGAATCAGCATCGTCAATGAACGGCTGGGAATTAACAGAGTCTGATTTGGTTTAGAGTCTGAAAGGTTCTTCATGCCAAGGTTGAAACACTAATTCCGTAAAATAAAATTTTGGTACACCTTAGAAAAAATGTTGCGTGTACTTTGTAAACAGTAGGCATATACGTTTATCCACAATATCTTAACCTGCGTTTTTTGATAGTTTTGAGGAGCTATTCTTCTGTGTTCAGGTTTTTTTAGACGCCTGCGTGAGTTAGTTTTAACAAATAACTGACTGGTATCATATATTAAAGGTTGAAAGTGGCCGAGAGGCGAATCAGCAACAGTGGTATCATGTAAACATGACTAGATAACATGTCTTCTTCACTAGCGAAAAAAAGAAAAAAGTTGAAACTAATCGATTACGGTGCTCACATATGTTTGTTGCTTCTTTAGGTCACTATCCCCAGGAATTGTGAGCGATTTGCTCTTATTTCCTATGTGCAGTTGGTTGGTTTCTCACAGCTTTCTTTCATACTCAGGAGAGCTTGGCAAGATAGTAAATCCTCCCGAATAATCCACAGGGTCCACTAACTTTTGATGTGTCTGATGTTTCAATGCAGTACCAAGAAGAATTCTCAGAAATGCAAAATGATGAGTCAGTGAAAACTTTAATCAATATAAAAGGAGCGTTGGCACGGTTTTGTTGAAACAAAAATCAAATATCAAAATTCAACCAACTTTGCAAGAGAGCTACTTTTACCATCTTCATATTTAGCTGAATGTGGATTTAGTGCCGTAAATGATTTGTTACTAAAGAAAAGAAATCGACTGGATATCACAGAACTGGGGAGAATTGACTAAATTTGAGCATAATATAAAATCTCTAATAGGTCTCCAAATCAACTCATGAAAAACAAAAATTATGGACTTCACCAACTCACCTAACGAAATTACATTAAATGGACAACAATTTGAAGAAGTACACAAATTCTCCTATCTAGGAAGCAAACTAACACTCGACGGTGATGCCATGCCAGAAATTACAACTCGCATTGCACTAGCATCAAGTGCCTTTAACAGACTGTCTAATATCTGGAAGTCAAAGTCAATTAGCACACTCACGAAAATGCGCTTATTTAATTCCTGCGTTATTCCGATGCTATCATATGGATGTGAGAGCTGGAAAAGCTCTTTATCTTCAGAAAAGAAATTACTGAGTTTCGAGAACAAATGTCTTCGTAGGATAACTAACACCCATTGGAGTGAATTCAAATCAAATGATAAAATCAGAGAAGGGACACATCAAAATTTCATCACAGATGTTATCAGGAAACGCGATGGTCCTACATCGGGCATGTCCTACGCGCAGACATCAACAGAATATATCGCCAATCTCTTGAATGGATACCTACAGGCAAAAGAGCCAGGGGTAGACCAAAAGAAACTCAGAAGAACAATACTTAGAGAAAATAAAACAGTCAATATCCATACTATCAAAGAACTGCACAGAATAGCTTTGAACAGACAGAATTGGAGAGATCTGACCTCTGCCCTAACTTCAGCGCAAAAGGAAAATGAATGAATGAATAAAATCTCTCCGCAGCAAGCATCAAATTTAGTACACATCTAGAAGTGTCCACATGAAGTGTGGTCATCTAGAAGTGTCTAGATGCCCACATTGAATGTTAAACAATCTTTCATATAAATTTTTTTGTACATGAGAGTTCTAGTTGTCTGTCATATGCTTGGAAAATTTACTTACTGTTTTTTTCTTAACGATTTCCTAGTGATTTCTTGTGTCCTGAACAATTTGTAATTAGACTTCATTTATTGAATAATTCAATTTTTAAAAATATGTATATGTTACGGGAGGCATCAGACTTTTAGAAAGGCTTTGGACCAAAGTTTGGTGGGGCGTGGTGTAAAAAGGTTGTGAAACACTATCTAACTTGGATTCTAATCATGATGGACATGCAAGAGCAATGTCAATCTCTTGACTTGATTGGTCAACCTCAACCTATGCCTTTCTTGATAATCTATTATAACATGCAGCCATCTACGAACTATTATGCATGGTCATAATTCTAAATGAATTTTCAAAAGTGTATGTAAAAAATGATCATCACTTGATGGACGAACACACATTATAACATGAATGGCAGGTTGCTAACCTTTTCTTCCTCGGGAAAACATGAAAGAAAAAAAAGCAGCAAATAATGATATATAGAAATCAATTGAAAATAAAGATTGTATGTATTTGGTTATAATTTGTCACTATTAATATTATCTCATGCCATCATTGTCATGCTTTTCAAGGCGACATAGGAGCAAGTAAATGATGGCTGCTGATATGTAAACATTTCCATGACAACGTTGAGATACACCAGCAGTGACAACCAATCACAAAGTTCAGCATGAAAATGACGCTGCAATAGCACAGCGATATTTAAAAAAATGTATTCAATTTTGTCACGTTATTTATGTCGACTTGCTGATTTTATATTTTGACTAGAATCTTGTGTTATGCATTGTCACATGTTCTCCGTTGAATTTAGTTGTGTATTCGAATTAGAATGTAGTTACGTGTAATACATTGATACTAGTTGTAAGCCAGGTATGAAATCTGCCCTGTACTACTAGCTGAATACATTATCTTGGTTGTTTTTTTTTAACGACAGTAATGAACAACTAGAAGACAGAATTGATGCATTTGAGATGTGGATATAACGGCGAAGATGGATGTGTCTGGCCATTTGCGCAAATAAAACGGCGCTACATCACACTTCTATTCTCTGGACTACATCCTAATGGAATATAGTAGGATCATAGTCCTGCTGCAAAAGAGATTAATGAACGTTTTACAACCTTAAAGATGGTATATACAGATGTAATTAGACCAGTACTACAATATCGATCAACAGCATCGACTTGCAGCCAATTACTATCTACAAGTTCTGGATAAGGTACAAAATCAAGCACTTCCCTATATCACAGGTGCGATAAAGACATCTCGTATAAATGAAATGGTAAAAATGTCACCACCTACCATACAGGTAGGAGACACTAATACCATTATCCATGCAAAATCATACTATCGCACCTAATGTAGGCTGGATTTGGTGACCTAGCCAAATGAAGGCTGAAGAGAAGCAATTTTATTATCCGATCTAAAAAACTAAACAGCAAATATAAGGAAGAACTAACAAATATTGGTCACATATCAATACAGGATGTAGCCATCAGCCCAGCATTTTTTGGCTGTAGTAATTTTTTTGCTGTAGTTTATCATTGTTTTCTGAATGGTCCGGATGCACAATTGCCTGAGGTGGGTTTCTAACTCAGTACCTCTGCTTTCACAGACGCGCTCAGTACGATGCAGCCACAGAGCCGGACAAGGCAGAACTACCAGACAACAAAGAAATAACACCAACACTCTTCCCAGTTCTGTGGGAGCAACAATACAATCTCACTATCAGAAGAACAATAAATAACAACTAAACTGTAAGAGAACTGAACAATTTTTGAAATAGAACAATGGTATGCAACATGATTGAAGATATGTACCCCAAATAAGCATAGGTACAAGTGTATACTGATGGATCAGCAACAAGAGTAGTGAAGAATGGAGCTGCTGGAGTATACATTCTATATATATTCCAGAAAAAAGAAAATGAATCCAGATGTTCACCAACTGCAATCTTCTGCAGAAATACAGGCTAAAAACATTGCTGCAGAAATAATTAAAAACAGAAATAAAGAGAAATAGTTTTTGTCAACAGGTGGAGTGTTTTACTGATGCAATGTCTTACCTACAAGTTCTTGACAGTGATATACTGAAGGAAGCCTTCGTTTATGTAGTTTTAATCATTTCTTTGATAGTGGCTACTTTTATTGCTCAGAGCATTATTCAAATTCCCATAATTTCAACTGTCTAGTTTTTCCGAGTTCGTTTTGGCTGCAGGGGCGCAACATCTGCAGACATATTCCATAGCTCTTCTGAATTATACTGGTTTCAGTAACATCAGTCCAGAACCATACTGCACTGGATTACATCTCACTCTGGAATAACAAGTAAGCCCCCATCTTCGTTGCAAGGATCTGGTCTCGATGGGATCTAGACCATTACTGTATTGTACCATCAATCCATGGGTCTAAAGATTAATAATGGATGATTACGCTATGAGTAAATGAAGAATTCCTGAAATATTGGAATGACCAATCATTACCACATAATTTTTCATGTTGATAATGCGAAGACTGAAATGGTTATAACAAACGAGATGAAAGATGGCAACAGATCTAAAATATTTGAACTATGGAACTACAGTTTAGGGAAAAAATATAATGGCATACCTTTACTTCAGTACAAAGATAGGAGCAAAAAGTATATTATGATACATTATGGAACTACAGTTAAGGGAAAACAATATAGTGGCATAGTTTACTTCAGTACAAATATAGGAGCAAAAAGGATTTTATGATACAGGAAATGCAATGGTGATTAGTTATAAACAAACATCATTGTACTATGGGCAGACCCATTGGTGTCACCCTAGCAGACGACAAAGGGTATGCAGATTGATGTTACCCATGGCCCACATTCTTGTTTATTCCAGCAGATAACCAAGATCCCAAATGTACCTCCTCGCGGTGCACCCTGGAAACAGAAATACAGCAACTCAAGCTGATTCTGGACAAATCATTTGGGGATCATGTCCGAGAATGTGGAGGTAGCAGATGGAAAGAGATTTGACTGCATAAGAGACACAATATCTCAGACACCACCAGCATCACTGTCGACATACAGTGAAGCTAGTCAGTCCAGTCCGAACATTAGAGAGGCGGCCAATGAAAAAGGCATGAAAAGGTAGATGCATGGCGTGAGACAAATAGATTTCATACCGAGTACAATGAAATAAAAAGGCAGAACAGCACTAGAGGGCAGCACCAACTGCAAATAGAAAGTGAAAACGTTTACGGAAATGGGAACTACAAGCTCTGTTAGCTTGTAATGAGCTTCTAGTTACCTATTTTCCGTATAGGCCTAACTCTAATGTCGAGCTTTCCTATACCGGAAACATGCTCAAGAAGAGAAAGGGTTCCGCACCCGATAGGCTCTAGCAAAAAAAAGGGACAAAATTGGCAGTCCTGGCCCAACTCTACTGTCAGGTTTTCCTATACCGAAAATACACTTGCAGAGAGAAAGGGTTCAGTACCCGATGTGCTCAGGCGCTATTGGGACAAGGTCGATCAGCTCGAGAACGCCTTGCTCTCAAACGCGTGGTGTGAGACTCGAACTTGGGGTTTACGATGTCGGTGAATGACACCTCGGCTATGTAGGTGAAAGAACCAGGCACACATATGAGAAACGGTTCAGTACCCGATGGGCACAGGCACAGTACGTCCAATTACACGAGGCAAGTTCATAGACGGTGGAACACCTCGTGCGATACAGGCGTGAGCAACAATCATCTGGGCGAAGAGTCACCACACACCCGCGTGCCTGGCCACAGATAGGGAGGCTGTCACAGGCTAGGGTAGCCCACCCGAATAGTCAAGGCATGCCGAAATCGGATGTGCTAGGCCTAAAAGGAGCATAACGGTGGCACAATGTATTAATGCCCCTGGCGGAAATCACACAGATATCCATGCTGGTTACAATGGAGCGAACGCAAAACAAACAAACAAAATCTGGAGAAGGAGAACTGGAACAAATACCAGTAAAATTTCTGCTTCCTGGTGGAGAAATATCAATAACAAACTGCTATAGCCCTTCTGCCACCGAAATGGAACTTTGTAAACTAAAGATAGAGGAATCGAGTCACCTAATAGTGGATGACTTTAATGGCAACTCACCAAGCTAGGGCTTCGAGGATAAGGATCAAAGAGGTGAAGAGATTGAAGACTGGATGATGGAAAATAAACTAATTATAATAAACCAGTCAGATGATAAACCAACATTCTACTTCAGTCTGGAAAAAAAAACTAGCTTACCGGGTCTTGCCATGGCAACAGATGACATAGATAAATACATTACAAGAACAGTAGAAAGTCAACTGGGAGGAAGTGACCATGTACCAGTCATCCGGCAAATCTCCAAGTCAGGAAGTGCAGGACAACATGCTGGAACTTCAAAAAAGCAAATTGGACTCTCTTCAGTGAATAGACCAGCTTTGCCAGAATATCACCCTCACTAACAACATAAACCATAACATCTCACAAATAAACAAAGAAATTAAAAGAAAACTGAGGAATCAAAATCCAGAGCCCTGCATGAAGACACCCTTCACCATCATAGAATTAAATGGTGCCATAGGACTACTAAAAATCAAAAAGGCCCCAGGAAAGGATGGCATAATCAATGATATGATCAGGAACATAGGGCCAATAAACAGAAACAAGCTCCTTACCATCTTCAACCAATCATGGAGAACTGGTAAAATTCCAGACTTATGGCGTGAAGCTGTCATCATCCCAATAGGTAAGAAACAAAAAGAAAAAAACCAGCAAGTCAAGCTACCGACCAGTCAGTCTCTTCAGTTGTGTAGGAAAAGCAATGGAGCGAATGGTCAACTCTAGACTAATAAAACACCTAGAGGAAAACCAAAAGCTCACCAAGACAGTCTGCCCATAACGCCTGTGTGTTGCCAGGACCCGAGAGAGGAGCAAAGAATCTCAACATTTTTTATCTTCCATGCATTTCATATTAGGCGAGTAAGAAGATTATGGGGAGGAATTGCTGTCCCACCCCATATAGGGCCAAAGTGACCCAAAGCCATGCTGAAGACAGATGTTTCAGGCTGAAAGATGCAGATATCACAGCAATGCTGTAAACCATGGCACAGTGCATTGCGTTCTCCGGGCTACATCCTGCTAATATGTAGGAGTTTGAGAATGAATGAAGAAGAAGTCGACCTATACGAAAAATCAAAGCACTAAAGACCAGCTCATATACCTAGCACAGGAAATCGAAAATGCTTTTCAAAAGAAGGAAAAAGTGCTGGCAACTTTTATGGACTTGAGCAGGGCCTTCGACAGGGTATGGAAAGATGGGACTCCTCTTCAAAACAAAATTGAAGGCAGAATTTTCAGCTGGATAAAATATTTCCCCTGCTACTGCACTGCAAGAGTAAAAGTAGATGGTAAACTAAGCAAACATGTTACTTTCCAACAAAGAGTACCTCAAGGAGGAGTGATCTCTCCTACTCTCTTCCTAGTATTCATCAATGATATGGGAGAGAAACTGCCACATCATATCTCAAAGGCCCTTCATGCAGATGACTTGGCTGCCTGGAGTGTGGCAGGCAACCTATCCACTGCAAAGAACAGAATGCAGACCGCACTTGACACCCTAAATTAATGGGCATCTGACTGGGGAATTCAGATCAACCTCTCCAAAACTGTGATAACCATCTTCTCACTTTCAAACCACCAAGAAAAAGAAAATCTACAAATAAATGGAAGAAAGTTAGCACATGAGGAGAACCATACATATCTCTGGTTCAAACTAGCAAGTGATTCACCTAGAAGGTAAACCTGATAACCACTGAACAAAAAGCAACCAGAAAATATCCTTGATGAAGAAACTTGCAGGCACAAGCTATGGAGCACATAGAAGTATTCTCCAAATAGTCATGGGTACTACATGGGTACAGTCAGACCTGTAGTAGAATATGGAATGACAGTCTGGGCATCAGCATCAAAAACAAATACTGATCGCCCATCTAAAGTACAAAATGCAGGACTTTGACTAATCTAAGAAGAGATGAACATCACTCCAATCCATGCAATGGAAAAAAACATGTAAACATCCGCCCACTGGATGGCAGAAGATAAAATTAAGTGCATGCCAAACCATCCGATGTATGCGCAAATGTCTAGATCAACCACAAGCGAGCTGAAGAGAACAAGCTTCTGTCACATCTCCAACCATCTCATTCAACAACATAAAGATATCCTCACAAACCTCCCAAATGAAATTGAAACACTAACAGATTTTGAAGAGCCAGGCAATAGCCTCTAAAATGTCTCCATAATAACAGAAGTTCCTGGAATAATTAATAAAAACTAAAAGCATCGACACTAGAGATGATGGAAATAAAATCCCAAGGAATGGACACATGTCTACACAGATGGATCGCCAGAAGGAGCAGTAAGGTATGGAGGAGGGTGGAATCTTATAAGACTCAAAGACAGGAAGACAATATCACAAGCTTTTCCAATCGGGAAATACTCCTCCAACTTTAGAGCAGAAGCAGTTGCATTCTATCAAGTACTTTTTCTTCTACTGCATTCGTTCTCATACTCCTGCAGATTAGCAGGATGTAGTCAGTAGAACGGAATGCATTGTGTCATGGTTTACAGCATTGCTGCGTTATCTGCGCCTTTCGGCCTGACACATTCGACTTCAACATGGCTTTGGGTCACTGAACCTATATGGGATGGGACAGCGAACTCCATCCCATAACCTCCTTAGTCGCCTTTTACAACATGCGTGGAAGGTAAACAGTGTTGCTATTATTTGCTACCCTTTCGGGCCCAAGCAACACACGGGCATATCAAGTACTGAAAGTCTTCACCAAACCAAGACCAAAGAAGATAGCAGATCCCTACTGGAATCAATCCAGAGCAACAAAAATGAAATCCTTCTACACATCAGACATGAGCTAAGACATATCCAAAAATTATCAGCTATTGCCTTTCAGTGGATACCATCACACTGTGGAATCATGGGAAATGAGAAAGTGAATGGTTTGTCAAAAACAGGAATCGAAATGGAACAGCACAGACACCCACTGTCCTACAGAGAAGCAAAAACAATAATCCAGAACACGTGGTTGGTTGGCTGGTTGCTGATCCAGCAGTCTATGGGCTCATGTCCTTTGACCCAATGCCATTGTGTGATATATGCAGGTGTTTGTGAGCTGTTGTTTTGTTCCATATAATGTGCTCCATTTATCTGGCCCAGAACATATACACAGTGCAAATTGGAAGAAACAAATGGAAGTGGAAGACAAAAATGATGCAATACATTACCTCCAAAGATACCAACAGACCACACTATTTCGCCTTAGAGCAGTCCACTGCAGACTTGGCTCACCCTTACCGATTGAGGATCTCATATACCTAGCACAGGTAATTGATGATTTCCACAGATGAATGTCCATGTGGATCCATAATCTAGACTCCTGAACACACACTTCAGGATTGCTCAACATACAAAGAGCAGAGACAGCAGACCTGGCCAGAGGTTACAGATTTGAGGTAAAAGCTACGAGGCAGCCGCTCTGACCTGGAGAAGACAGTAGACTTCATCATGACAACAGAACACAACCGCAGATATTGAATACAGAAGAAGAAGAATCCTTCTAAAGTAATGCATTTGAATGTCCCCTTGATTTTCATTGGTCACTTTGTGTATAATTTGTGCCAATAGCCAATGAAAATCACTAGAAAAGTCAAATGCGTTGCTTTAGAAAAATGATTCCCAAATGAATCATCACGTCTATTTATAGATGACCATTGAGCAACTCCTGAAAGTCAAATATCTATAACAAAAAAATCATCTTGTTCCTAAGCACAACCAGTGTCAACATGCAACCGCACTCAACCCATGAAAGTCAGATAAAACACAATATAATACATACCTCCTACCTTCCCATCACTAAGGTGTTGAGAAAGTGTAGAGGATATAATTAAAAACCAAAATGAAGGTCAAAGTTGACTAAACAATACTTTCCTCTTCTCAGAACTAACTGGTACACTATTTTCTCTTGTCCTTGACATCCAGTGATTACGCCGTGGGAAACTCTGTACAAGGGACATAACTTATGGTAATAATTGTTGATACGTTTATAACGCGATTCAGTTATTACACAAACATTTTGTCAGTCTTAACCAATTCGTTCTAGTGGATTTTAACAGTATAATGTTGTATGGTAGTTGGTCTAATGGTCACTAGTGGTTGCCACCCGACCTACCGTATAATGGTAGGAGGAACTGGTGAGTCTTGAGTTTCTAGGCTCTGCAGGCTGGACTAAATCTCTATGATGAAAATGGCCTCAATGGAGATTTCTATCAATAAATCTTATATCTTAAACACCAGATTTGGAAAGTTTATCTAAAATGTGTTGACCTATGTTAGATAGTCATTTGATCATCGTCACTGCACTCTGGACAAGTCCATAGGTGCTCAGATCCTTGAGTGTAGCCGCCATTACACGTTGAATGACGGTCCCAGTACGCAGTTGATTGACCATCATTCTTTTTCGCCTACGAAACCACTACTTTCTAGCGACACCACATTTCAAACCAAATTTCTTTATTCTATTTATAAAACAAGAGTCATCGTCACTTATACAGTCATTTGCTCGTGCATTTTCCCATAGGGCGTTCAAAATGTTTGCTCGATCCATCGCTCCATGAACAGCTGTAGTAGCAGTGTGTGTGGCCAACCTATTTGCTCTCTCATTACCCCAGACTTCCACATGTTCCGGCACAAAAATGAAAGTCACTTTACGCATACAGGAATTCTTCACTACATCCAGCCACTGTTCCCGAATGTACCCAGCCTGAACTTTCACAATCATGCTCATCGAGTCACTGAGTATGCAGGCATACTCGCAGATAGTCTGCGAGCAGACCCATTGCAAAGCTTTGGTTACTGCCAAGACCTCCATTGGCATGCTGCTTGTCATCTGAGCGAATGCACCACTTTCTTCTCTGATGGTTTCCCCTCACCTTTGAGCCGTGAAGGCCCAGGCACTTCTGATGTGTCTCTCAACCGACCCATCTAGTGTATACAATCATATCACCTTCCCTGGAATTTTCACAGATTAGAGCGAGTACCTCCGAATCCACCACTATCGGATACCATTCCCTGCATTCTCTATTGAGTGTTATTATTACTTTGAAGGTTGTCGGACAATCTAAGGGCGCATGACTCCATTCCGCACCAGGTAGCACATCTTCCAATCTACACACCCTCTGCGCGCCCTATCCATGACTTTCCTCTCTTAAGTCCCTTTCACTTTGAGAATTTCAGGGTGTAGAGGATGTTCTTTATCAGCAGTAATTTGTAGGTAGTCCCATGCCCTGCAGATTTTTATTCTTTGCTCTGCAGTTAGGCAATCCAATAAGTATCACATAGCCCGTGCCGACGTATCTCTCGTACACCCCAAAATGACTCGCATTGCCTCATTTTGGATTCTATCAAATCTTTCTGTTTGAGTCTGACTCAGTGTTAAGAAAATACAATATACATCTGGTGAACTATGTGTCTCTTGAGAGTTTGAAATTCAACAAAATTTCTGTTACAAACAACACATTTGTAAAATTTCTCTCCTGTATGTGTTCTTTTGTGTACATTCAGGTTACTAGTTTGAGTAAATCTTTCACCACACACATCACATTTGTAAGGTTTCTCTCCTGTATGTGTTCTTTTGTGTTTCTTCAGGCTACTAGCTTGATTAAATCTGTCACCACAGAAATCACATTTGTAAGGTTTCTCTCCTGTATGTGTTCTTTTGTGTACATTCAGGTTACTAGTTTGAGTAAATCTTTCACCATACACATCACATTTGTAAGGTTTCTCTCCTGTATGTGTTCTTTTGTGTACATTCAGGTTACTAGCTTGAGTAAATCTTTCACCACATACATCACATTTGTAAGGTTTCTTTCCTGTATGTGTTCTTTTGTGTTTCTTCAGGTTACTAGTTTGATTAAATCTGTCACCACAGAAATCACATTTGTAAGGTTTCTCTCCTGTATGTGTTCTTTTGTGTACATTCAGGTTACTAGTTTGAGTAAATCTTTCACCATACACATCACATTTGTAAGGTTTCTCTCCTGTATGTGTTCTTTTGTGTACATTCAGGTTACTAGCTTGAGTAAATCTTTCACCACATACATCACATTTGTAAGGTTTCTTTCCTGTATGTGTTCTTTTGTGTTTCTTCAGGTTACTAGCTTGAGTAAATCTTTCACCACATACATCACATTTGTAAGGTTTCTCTCCTGTATGTGTTCTTTTGTGTACATTCAGGTTACTAGTTTGTGCAAATCTTTTACCACACACATCACATTTGTATGGTTTCTCTCCTGTATGTGTTCTTTTGTGATTCTTCAGGCTACTAGCTTGAGTAAATCTTTCACCACACACATCACATTTGTAAGGTTTCTCTCCCGTATGTGTTCTTTTGTGTTTCTTCAGGCTACTAGCTTGATTAAATCTGTCACCACACACATCACATTTGTAAGGTTTCTCTCCTGTATGTGTTCTATTGTGATTCTTCAGGCTACTAGCTTGAGTAAATCTTTCACCACACACATCACATTTGTAAGGTTTCTCTCCTGTATGTGTTCTTTTGTGGTTCTTCAGATTACCAGTTTCAGAAAATCCTACACCACACACATCACATTTGTAAGGTTTCTCTCCTGTATGTGTTCTTTTGTGATTCTTCAGATTATAACTTTGAGTAAATCCTACACCACACAAATCACATTTGTAAGGTTTCTCTCCTGTATGTTTTCTTTTGTGCTTCTTCAGACTACCAGTTTCAGTAAATTCTAAACCACACACATCACATTTGTGAGGTTTCTTTCTTGTATTTTTTGTGTTGCCTATCTTAATGTTACCAGCTTGAACAAATTCTTCACTACAAACATTACCTGTATATTTACATTTTGTATGTTGATCAATGTGTCTTATCACTGCTCCAATGTGAACACAATCTTTGTTACAAACATCACATTTGTAACGTCTCTCTACAGTATATACATTTCTGTGTGATTTTAGGTTGTCAGAACAATTAAACCCCAGGTTGGAAAAATGACAACTGTCAGGTTTCTCTTCTCCATATTTCTTTCTGTGTGTGTTCAAGCTAGCAAGTTTAGATAAACCTGATCCAGAAATATCACATTTATTCAGATGCTCACAACTTACACTACACACAGTATGTTTAGTACCTTTCTTAGAAACACATAATTCATTTTCTGACAGTTTGCTACATTCTCCATTATTGACATTCAGACTGTCCTCATTCTGGACAATATAACCAATCATATCTTCAACCATGACTTGTTCTCTAACTGTCTCTCTTAAGTCATTCAGTTTCTGCTCTCTTGATGTCAAACACAGATCTACATTCTTGTTGTCTGCTTTCATTACTGTGTTTCCTTTGTGTTCATGAAGCATCTCACAATCTCCTGTCTCATCTGATGTATTCTTCACAATGTTTCTAATATGTTCTGGAAGATTCTCTGTGAAAACATCAGTCTTTACAAATTGTGATTGTTGAACACTGTAAACACTTTCTACTTGTATTTTCTGAACACCATTCTGAGAATTGATGAAGTGCTCCGATGTGTCAACACTGATCTCTGAAATATCCAAACAATGATCAGTGACAAGTCATGTAGTGTAAGTCATAATAAATATAACAACATAAAGAATTTATATTGAAACAATCTATGACATAAAGACAATAACAGTCATGTTGGATAAAACACTTTGTGTGTACTGGTTGTGTGAGTGGAGTGTGTGTGGAGTGATGTACAGAATGAAACTTTAAAACATTTCAAACCATTAACACATATTGGGAATCCAGACAAACAGAAATATTAAATACCTTTATTACAAGCTGCCTAGAACTACTCCCACCATGTCTACCTTGTCTAAGGAGGGATAGTAATGCTGATATTGATGCTGTCATGCTCTTCTGGAGTAGTTCTCATGTCCTTGATCCCCCCTGGCATTCAGTTCTCACCTAAGGCTCCCAGTAGTTGCCAGCATTCAGCAGCAGAAACACCCCTGTAATGACTTTGATAGGCTGGCCAAACCAGGTTAGGGTAACTGAGGGATTCTTGCCCAGAGGTAAATATAGGGAATGTTTGCCCAAGCATGAGAAGTCTGGATATGATGGACAGCACAGATGAATCATCTGATGTTCAATAAGTTGGAAGGCACTTGCCAGCAGAGCATTGTAGAGCACAAAGAGTTTTGTGAGACATGTAGAAATCCTTACCAGGTGCATCTACAGGTGGCAGATAGTGGAACGTCTTTAGATATAGAGGTCAGCTACTATATAAACCAGAATTTTTCAGGATGAATAAGCAGTCGCTGACAAAAGGCAGGATATCAGGTGGCACTGATATCCCCACTGAAATACCTCATGTGCCAGTGATGTACTCATGTGCCACTCATCAAGCGAGTGTTGCTGGCATGGGGTTACTGACACCATGACAGGGATATGGGGGAAGGGGGAATAAGGATAGGGGTTAGGTAGGGTTTCGGGAAACATGGATAGTGGAACAACAGAGAGGGATACAATTTTAAATCACCATTCCTGAGTGGGTGGTGCCTAACAGCATTAGTACTAGATCACAGAGGAAGGATAATGAATTCTTGGTAAAAAAAATATCCTAGGAGAGGGGAACTATGACTTCAAACTCCAGGTAATGGAGATGTCTAGAAGAAGGAAAACTCCAAAATTAAACCTCCACTGCACTATGGACAATCCTTGGATGGGTAAGGGCTAGTATAACACATCATGACTGTAAAGTAAGACAAAACACAAACATTGGACTGAAAGGTGCAAAATAGTACAGCCAAGGCTGAAAACCAAAGTGTCCCACAATGATTTCACATGTCAAATAAAAGATTGCAGAGAATTTGTTTTGGTTCTTCAACTGTGGAATCCCATCAGGCAGATGGAGTGCTAGGCAACAAGTAGATCATTACCCATACTTCGGACACATAATCACAAATGATGACAGATATGAAACAAAAGTTAAATGTAGAATCTGAATGGCTGAAAGTACTTTCAATGACATGAGGAAAATATTTACAGCTAAACAAATCACAAACATACTAAATATGAGAATTATAATATTACATTAATGTATGGCTCAGAAACATGGACAATGAAAACAAATATCTAGATGATAGAAAAGATGCTTTGAGATGTCTGTAAATAGAAGAACAGGGAGAACATGGAAAGAGAAGAAAACAAATAAAGTGTTTCTGACACTGTATTTGAAAATAAAACAATTATTAAAGAAAATAAAAATTAAACATAAAGTATTTTAGAAATATTAAAGACATGAGACCTTGTTAAAGACCTTACTTGAGGGTAGGGTTGAGGAGAAGCGAGCAAGAGGTAGGCACAAATACAATTGGGAGGGAAATATCAGGAGGTGGACAGGTTACAGTCCAGCAGAGTGTACCCCCAAAACAAGAGACAGAAGATTAGGTATGTTGCAGCTAAACTACACTCCATAAATGGCACTTGATGATGATGAACTGGTTGAGTCAAAAAATAGACATAAAATGTTGATTCAGTCACATCAAAGAGACAGAAATGGAAGTGATGTAAACCAAAAAATATGAGAACAAAATATCAGCAATTCTAAAACAAGAGGAAATAGGGGCAGAACATAAGATTACTGGGAGAGGGATATGTATATAATAATGTGTGAATTGTATTCATCCAAGCACGACACAACCATGTTCATGTGGATTATAGTACTTATGTAGAAAACAGGTGAAGTTTTACTGCACGACGACTAACACACTATCACTATGGGAAGCTCACATGAAATAATACACACAACGGAAAATGAGAAAAAAAATACAAATAACAATACACATGACATAATCAACAATTCAACCAAATGGTCTTTATCAAGATATGCACAAGACATCAAAAAAAGATGAATAGAAATTATCACAACACACAAACGTATCCAACTGAAATATGGAAGTGAGATGCCAGAAGGACAGGAAGTACATAAAAAATATAAATATAAGTGGAAACATAATGGACAAAAAGATGGCAGAACAAAATGAATAAAGACAAAGATCACACCAACCGATAACTAGACAAAAGAGTGGTTGGAATTGAATCCAAAAGGCTTGAGGGTACCCAACTAAAAAATAAGGTGATTTTCTAGAGCTTTTCTAGATCTATCATCGGTAGTGCAGGATCTGATGACAGTGACCTGAATTACATGTGGATTAGGGTGATGCAGCTGTTTCACCAATCTTTCCATGGGCAGGTAGCAAATAATGGCTGCTTTGTTTAAAATCACATTTAACCATTTTCTGGTTGACCATAAAACAATCAATTTTTCTTATTCTGTGTAAATGTCTTACCCAGAAAGACACATGAGAAAACAACTGTTTTGCGGCTGTTTGTCTCACATTGTGAGGAAGTATAGAAACTGGGAGTAGAGAAATCATCAAGTTGCAGTCTCCTTATAAAAGGTTGCCTACAACATACACCCAACATCATTTGTCTACTGCCGTGGTGGTGTACTCTGATAGAATTTATCTTGTCCATCTCACAATATTTCCCTCCTACTTGTATCTGCATACCTCTTGCTCTGCCACCTTAACTTTACCTTCAAGTTAAAGGAAGATATTTTTATCACACTGTGACACAAAAATAGAATCAACTGGAAAGATATGGTTTCAGTGATCAACTGGGCTAACCAAATATTGACCTCCAAAGTAGTGGGTTTGCTGGAAGAGATAGATGATAATGGTGTAGTGAAGAAGTATGAATAGTAAACATTACTTAAGCACCTGCTGAATGTGGACACTACAATGGATAAATTTAGTCTGTGATTGAGAAAATTCACTATCATGTGTCGTATAGTAGAACTGCATGCCATAGGACAGAATAATGAGTATGTTCATCCAGTGAGTCACAGGAACTATTAGTATGCCATCCCATTAATATCTGATGGGGAAGCTTTAGTAACTATGAGTTATTTTGTCTTTGAAATGGTAAATTTAGGTAGCAATAGTATTAGTATGCCATCCCATTAATATCTGATGGGGAAGCTTTAGTAACTATGAGTTATTTTGTCTTTGAAATGGTAAATTTAGGTAGGGGAGAAATCTGTAATAATTATGGTACAAGTAGAACTTGACGGGGCACAAAGAGAAGCATGCCATGGAAACAAATAGCATATAATAACCACAGTGCCAGAGGTTATCCGATATAGAGGAGAGTGTTGCATTAACACAAACAAGAAAAATACTATAGAATGCACACTTTTCAATATCTGCTACGAGAGACTAAGCATTGATGGGACAGTAAAACATAATACAATACTTCATACCTTCTAAGTTCATATTGGTAGATGTAATTATTAGCCAGTTTCATTAACTAAAAATATTCCAACATGGCAACAAGACATTCAATTTTTGCTACTTCAGTAGAAAAGGTTTGGCCAGTTTCTTAACATCTCTAGTGATTCTCCTTTTCATGATGTATTTATATTCACATGTAACAGTTAATGTGTTTATATTCACATGCCCCACCGAAGACAGATGTGCCGGGCCATTGGTGCAAATAAAATGGCCAAAAAATGCATTTCCATTCTTGGACTACATCCTGCTGAAAATCTAATAGGACCATGGTCCTGCTACAAGAGAGATCCAGCGGGAGTTTAAGAATGAACGCCGAAGGAGATGAAGATATTCACATGTAACAGTTGATGTGTAATTCACTGTTTCACTAATAAGGTAACCCATAAATATTTATATCATATTCTGTTTGTTTCATAAGATGTTCATCTCTAGCAGACGTAAAGCAAAACAGTATATGAAATTATCCACAAAAAAACACAGCAGACATCACAAAAGTGTTGGACCACATATCACAAATGAATAGTATTGACCTTCTTTTATATGTCTATCAACTCTACATAGACCAGGCTGTATAACTTCCTGACATCTTGATACTTCATTGAAATTTTCAAACTGATTGTGCTGAATGTTGACATCTTCATTGCTGACCATCTCTTCAGAGATCTTAAATAACAGCAAGAATATATGCTAGTTTTCTTCTGTATAAACAACATTGGATGAGACAGTGATGAGAAGAGATAAGGCTGAGTTAATTAGGGCAGTCAGGTTTACACTCAAAATAATGAACAGGATGCTGACAGAAATAATGTGTATGTTCAGAGAATAATAGAAATGAAAGCAATTTAAGGAGAGGGAAGAAAGTAAATCCTCTCTCTGTACAGATTTGAAGAACTCACAACTGACTGTATAGGCCTACTCTTAGATGACTGAATAAGTGGTGAGCTCAGCACTTATGGAATATCTCCAGTACTCTGATCAATCAAACAAGTTTCATGCAGAGTGGTGTAGGCGATCATGCTTCTCCACAACTATGTCTTTTGTGTTGTTAATAAGTTCAGTTGGTGACTTCTTTTTATGATACAATGACAACCCATTCATAAATTTCCCTATTTTTCTTTGTCAGTCTCTTTTCCCCTTGATCTTTCTGGTGGTTAGTTGGTTGCTGATCCAGCAGTCCATGGGCTCATGCCCTTTGACACAATGTCATTGTATGATATATGCATGTGTTTGTGAGCTGTTGTTTTATTCCATATAATGTGTTCCATTTATCTGGCCCTGGACGGAGAGGCATTTTTCTGATGTCATCCAGAGCTAGGCATTGAAAGAGGTGGTGATCAACAGTTTCATAGGGATGAGTGCACATCCAGCACCCTGGAGTGTGTTAAATAGTGGTTAGTAAATGTTCATGTTTTACTTTTCTCATCACATGCCCTAAAAATCTTGATTGTCTGTTTTCAAGTTTTGCTATAATTTGTCATTTACTCCAGCATCTGAGAACTTCTACCTTAGTTTTCTTGGCTGTCCATGGAATTTTCATCCTTATTCTTAAAATCCACATCTTAGTTGCCTCCAGCTTATTTTGGGCACTTTTGTTTACTGTCCATGCCTCGCATCCATAAAGATGAATTGGCTCAATATCTTTTTCTTCTTCAGCGTTCATTCTCAAACTTCTGCTGAATCTCCCATGTAGCAGGACTATGGTCCTACTAGATTTCCAGCAGGATGTAGTCCAGAGAATGAAAATGCGTTGTGTCACCATTTTATTTGCGCCAATAGCCCGACATATCCGTCTTAGGCAGAGGCTCAATATTATATGACCAGTGATGATTGAATGGACCATGTTGATATTCTGAATGTAATCAGGGATTTTTTTTCTGTATCTATTCCCAGAATACAGGACCTGGAGTGAAATATGGTGTTATCAATATTGAATGGCATATAGAAATAAAACAATTATCAACCAGCACAGATTGATACAATCAGTTATGTTCTGAAGGACATTGTAAATAGGAGATAAGACCACGTAAGGGCTTTACGGAGAACAATGACGATGATCTGATAACTGACTAACTCATTAATTCTGGAACACAAAATCATCCCTAGTAATGTAAAATGTTCATATTTTAGCACATTCATTCAAATTGTTTTTGTACATTAACTCACCTCAAACTTTCGTTCAAGTTTTATTAAGTCCAACAGGAATGGTACATGTTTAATCTGGAGATAAACATTCAAAGAACACGTCAAATAATAAAACAACATGTAACTAACTTTGTTGACACAATAACAAATCTTTAATCATTCAAATAATTATCACATTCACTAAAGTAATGATAACTGAACTAAATATACCACAGAAGACAGATGTGTCTGGCCATTGGCGTAAATAAAATGGCAACACAACGCATTTCCATTCGAGTTTGAGAATGAACGCTGAAGAAGAACTACATATAATTATGAAAATATTTAATTTTATTCACTGGAGGGATGGATAAAGCATAGTGGTTAAGCAATTTGTCTTATGTTCAAGAGGTAGTGGGTTTGATCCTGGGTCATGGCTTGTGTACAAGCACATTTTTCTAGAGATCCCTTTGAGATTATCACTTTACAACTGAGTTACAAGCTGTGAGTGGTACTTTTGTAGGAGGTGTAGTCATATGGTAAAAACTTAACATATATTTTTGTATGAGTAAAGATGTTAATCAAGCAGATAGAGTCAAGAATCATGGCAACATTTTAACATCAGATGGCTAGTGTTTCAATGAAATAAAGAGCAGGATATCACATGCCAAATCACCATTTCAAAAGATGAGAAACTTTCTGTGCAATGGAGCACTATCATTTCATATGGGAATTTGAGTGCTAGGACGTTATATCAAACCAATTCTTCTTTATTGATGTGAAGTATGGATGGTAAACAAAAGAGCTCAAGGTAATCTGAGATAACGGAGATGTAGTTTTTGAGAAGAATGATGACAATTCTACAGACAGCCAAGAAAACTAATGTAGAAGTTCTCAGAGATGCTGGAATAAAAAGACAAATCATAGCAAAAATTAGAAGCAGTCACGATTGTCTGTCAGTCTAGATTTTTAGAGTATGTGAAGAGAAAAACGTGAACATTTAGTCACCCAATACCCCAGCTTACAGTGGATCCATGTCTTCACAGATGGATCATCAGAGGATGCAATAAAGAATGGAGGAACTGGGATACTAATACTCATACCAAACACTCCAGAACTAGAACTCTCAATCGTTATTGGAAAATTATCAACAAACTACAGGGCAGAGCTACATGCAATCTTAGAAGCATCAAAGTCTCTAGAGGAACAGAGCCTCAAAGGAGTTAACATAGTCGTCTTGTGCAACTGCATGTCAGTACTTCAGACCATCCAAAATGAACCTAAAGATCTAATAAAAAACATGTAGAACATTTAAATCAATTGTCTGCTAACAATACAGTTGTGCTATAGTGGATCCCTGCACACTGTGGAATTGCATGAAATGAGGCAGCTGACAGACTGGCAAAAGCAGATGCAGAAAAGTAACAATTCCAGCAGAGAACATCACTGATTGAAGCAAAAACTCTCATAAAAAGAAAATGTAAACATGCATGGAGTCAGAGAACAGTCCACAAGATCCCATTCTAAAGACTAGTATAGGTCACTAACCTCATCAGATTTTTTTCTCTAGATCTAGTAGTTGGTAGTCCACTATGTCTATATATTCAATATATTACGCCTATTGTTTCCAATGTTTGGAATAAATTAATTTAATAAATGATTTCATAATGAAATAAAACATGTTGGTATCATGTCATAAGCAAACAAAACACATCTATCACACTAACGTTATCACCTAGGCTTAATGGTCCAGCAACTGCAGAAAAGTTGCGAGCAAGAGGTAGATAGAGATACAAATGGGAGGGAAACATCAAGATGGACAGGATATAGTCTACAAGAGTACACCCCTAAGACAAGAAATATAGAATGTTGGAGGTCAGTTCCAGTCAACTTTTGATGGGAGAGAGATGGCACTTGATAATGATCGCAGTGGGTGATAAACTATCATAGCAAATCATTAATACCAACTCACAGTACCAAATTTACCTCAAGACATACCACATCTAAGCAAGAGATCTTTTCTATAGCACTGTAAACCACTGAGAGTTGAAGTCTTCTGTGTATTAAAACAAAAACTCTAAAATAACTAACAAAACTTTCCTACACTTCCCACATATTAAACATACACAGCCAAAACCCTAATCCTTCAATACATTCACCTCATTATCTACAATACAATATCATTCAAACACAGTAACCTCATTGTCTATAATAGAATTTCTTCAAACAAATTGACCTCATTCTCTATTAAAGTATTACCAACACTCAACTCAATCTCATTGTCTATAAAAGTATTATCATTAAACCCTCACCTCATTGTCATTATCTAGTTCCTGACTTATTCCTGCCACTAAATGTGGAACAATAGTACCATTATTCCCAGAAGCCTGAACAAATAAAACAGACAAATAAGAGAATAATGAGGTAAAAGATAACCCTAAAACTCTAATCAAATACAACAACAGTTTCCATAGTGATGTCATACACTTGTAGTCACAATCTCTCTCTACAATGATTCAATGCATTTTATAATCACTACCCATCTCTTTGATATGCTTGTTCCTCTTCTTTAGGGTTTATTCTGAAACTCTCTGGGAAGGGGAGGCACTAACCTCTACCAGACGCATCCACAGATGGCAGATTATCCTCCAGATATAGAGTGTTATCTGTGATATAAGCCAGAACTTCTCTGGACGAATAAGAAATTACGGACTAAACTGATTGTATATAAGGCTGTGCTGATATCTCCACTGAAATACTCCGAATGTCAAGTCATGAGCAGCAACAAGCCTGTGCCAGGAATGTGTTGGGAGGGGGGTAGTGCAATTTTTTGGTGGTCTCCTACTGTTGCCTTGTGGTCACCATTAGAGAAGGAAAGGCTATGGGAAAGACACCTCACAGAAAAACAGGAGAAAATAACTTTACAAGCCTCCGATGTCTTATGGACAGTGAAAGAATGCTCAAGGACATGGAGACTCCATAATTTCCCTCACTGAAGATGGAACATGTCAGCCTGAACATGCGTGGGTACCCAACAATGGAAATAGGACATGTACTCACCATGATACAGTTAATGATAATGTTCAATTCATTACATGAAGTGGGGCTTCCTCTGTGGTTCATCACCAGACAGGAGGAGCTCCAAACCCAGTGCAGGATTTTCCTATAAACTAAACAAGTTATAATTTAGGGCCCCCACAAAAAAATTTTTATTTCACTATATCTATACGTCTTAATTGTTAAAGGGCCTCATATCTCACATAGCTTAGGGCCTTATCAAGTCTAAATCTGGTGCAGTCCAAACCCCTAACCTCTAATGAGTCCACCAAAAGCTACTGATGATGTCTGTGTATCGGGAACCCTAGATTAAACAAAGTAGAGCAACTGGCCAAACCAATCAAGCAAAAAGAAAAGCAATGGAACAGTGATGGTGTAATTAAGAAGAAATTAAAACTACAGAATTTCCTTCAAAGAGAAAACAGTGTTGCCCTGTGAATTCAGGAGACACATCTTATTGACAGTAACAAATTCTCCATAAGGAGGTTTTGAATGCTTCTGACAGGAAATATCAGAACACAATAGAGGAATCATCACTATGGATCAGAACATGCCTGCTACAGATATTGCATGGAACCCGGGACTCTGAACATCTCACCTATCACAAACCCTAATCTATATCTATATCACAAACGTTATTCTATATCTACAACTCTATCACAAACTCTAATCTATATTTACAACTCTATCACAAACTCTAATCTATATCTACAACTCTATCACAAACTATAATCTATATCTACAACTCTATCACAAACTCTAATCTATATCTACAACTCTATCACAAATTATAATCTATATCTACAACTCTATCACAAACTCTAATCTACATCTACAGCTCAATCATAAACTCTAATCTATATCTACAACTCTATCACAAACTATAATCTATATCTACAACTCTACCACAAATCAGAAAAATATTTAGATACCCCCAGTAATATAGCTGTGATACAAACAAAACAAATATATACCAGATTAAGATCTCTTGTTTCTGTTTCTTGACTCATTTCTTCCACTGTACGAATACTTTCCATGAAATTCCAACTGTTATAATCTCACCAACAGTTTGACTCAAATTGACTTTTAATATTCTGAAAATAATTAAATATTGAAAATATACTCCTGAAATATCTAAGTTATACAAAACAATGACACCAAACCTGCAGAGCATTTACTGTATTTGTTCACATAGTTTCATACAACATCATAACTTCATTTTTTTTCAATAAGGTCTTTGATTGATATTTGAGAATTAATGAGAATTTTAATGATAATTAATGAGAGTATTACAATGGCTAGTGTTATTGAATATATTTATGAGACACATCATGCACAAATCATCATGTAAGGTTTATCTATAAGGTTTATTTATTTTCCCCAGTGAAATTATGATCATTTGATATTAAAACAGCATAAATACTGTAGAAATCATTGTATCACAGTGTTGCCACTGCAGGAATTTCTAAAATAAAAGGTAAGTAATATAAGTCTGTGTTTCAAGTGAAATTACTTCGCCTTTTTTAAAACAAGCTTTCAAAGCTGCTTTGAACACTTGTAAGTAAACTAATTTCATATATTGATGTCTTGCTGATAGATTACTGAAACACATTTATATATAATTATTTTAATGTTCAAAAACCATTTGTTCACACGTGTATGAAATTTGAATGCACATTTGTTCTTGCAAGCGATTTTAGAAAATGGTATATCTCTATTCATTTTTATCAGTGTGTTTGTCCACCATTTTGAATAATTTTTCACCTGCTGTTCAATTATTTTTTGTTTGCTATGTTCACAGATTTGTCTTGTTTTCCCAAACACAAAAATATGTTGGCTATAGGATATTTTATTGTAAATAATAGAAATATTCAGGCCGACTCCAATTAAATTTTAATTATGAAAATTAGTCATCATTTTGAATATTAATTAGCCCAAATTACATATGAAAATTAGCACAATGTACAACAGATTCGTCTTGCCTTTCCGAACACAAATATGTATAATTTGTTGCATATTTCATAATAAACAACTGAAATATTTAATATCTAGTCTACTCAAAATGCAAATTTAATTATGCAAATTAGCCATCATTTGGAATATTAATTAGCCCCAATCGTATCTTAAAATTAACACAATGTAATCAACAGATTTGTCTTAACTTTTCACACACAAAAATGTATTGTTTTATGCATATTAATATCATATTTTATCATAAATATTATATATTGTAGATATTTCATAAAGTGTTAATTCGGCTGTTCTTGGTCACAACTTTCTTCGCTAGTCCATTCATATTTTATTGTTTTCATGCAATTATTTTTTCCGTTGACCAAAAAATGCATAACTTTTCTCAGAATTGACCTACAGACTTGTTTTAAGTATCGTTGAATTACAAATTTCAAGACCTATCTAGCTGTGGTATTTATAACCCATTGTGAAAATTTAGTACTAATACCTATATTTACTAAGTATTTAGAGTTTCGGTTAGGATTGGAATTACCGGGTAGTATTTATTAATGGGCCATTCATTAAGGTAAGTATCCCTGTTTAATGAAGTTATGCCAATAGCCTACTATTTATTATAGCCACTATTTTCAGTATACTGTGCCAGTGACACACTAGTGGTGGGACTTGTTGAACGGCTCAGTTGTCCAGGGCATTTCATAGATATATACTGCCCTGATCATTCTGGGGTCGGGGTCGGCCCAACTTGTTGCCAGGCAATGGACAGCACATTGCTGAGAGGAGATGGTGCAGACTCAATGACGGCAGTAATAAATTTATTTCAATATGAAGATATGTCAATGAGGCTGAGAATGTACACATATAATCATAGAATGATAGAAATCGGAGTATATAGAGGTGAGGAAAGAAAACGTACAGTTTTTGGAAAGTCCCAAAGATCACACAATCAACACCTGACCTGGACTCTGGGTCTACAACTGGGATGCTGCTGGAACGAGGGTGGAGCATTTATGGGAATGCCCCGCGTGCTGTGAAGCCAGTTTCTAATCAAGAGAATTAAGTGACACGCTAGTGACTAGTCAGGACTCACTCAGGCTACAGTACAGTAGCAGGTAGCTACCTGTAACTGTACTCATCAGTACTGTATAATAAATAATAGTACTGTATTATGTATACTAGTAGTAGTATAGTTACTACAGTTAGGCAATATCAATAATTTATTGTTAATTTAGTACTAGATTTTCAAAATGGGTTTACGCATTCATTATAAACATCACAGCTAGATAAGCCTTGAAATTTGTATTTGTATTGAAACTTGAAAAATGTTAGTAGTACTACTACTAACTACACCACGTAGACTAGTTATTTACTTAAGTAAGGATTTAAATTTAATTATTAAGTAGTAGTAATTAATATTTAATAAATATTTGTTTAAACAAATGTATAGTACTATAGTTTGTGTATTGTATTATTGAAAATAACAAAGATAATTCAGAAATTATCAGTATCACTACCAGCTTGGCTACATTTTGTAGTCACAAGTTTTATTTATATTTTCCTATATGTTCCATGTAAAATTATTTTGATGTCAAATTCATTAGAAAAAAAATTCATAACTTTTTTTACGATTGACATACAGACTTGGTTGAGGTATCGTTTAATTTCAATTTTTAATTAATAATAATCTTACTATATTATTTGTAATTATGTAGCACTATTTTGAAAATTTTGTCCAAGTACTATATTCAGTAAGTCACATTCGTCGTATTTACGGTCACTGTGAAATTTGACCTAGTTATTGAGGTAGTCCCCAAAGCTGAAGGTGCGCTGACTCCATGGCGTCGCTTGATTTAAAATGAAAACAGTGTGCTATTTATAGCGCGGTGACCGTAGATAAGAAAAATATACCAAATTTAATTATTAAGTAGTAATTAATATTTCATCATAAATATTTATTTAAACAACATATAAAAGTATTAAAAGACAAAAGCACACAAATTTACTAACCTAGTTGCGGAAACTGAAATGACAAATCTCTTGTAAATAAAAAGTTATCCACTTAGAGTAACACTTTGTTTCCTACAACAATATTATTAATTTACTGAGTGATCAAGACCTTATTGAGACATGACACCCTATTGAAGACCTTACTTGAGGGTAAAGTCAAAGGGAAGCGAGCAAGAGGTAGGCAGAGATACAAGTGGGAGAGTAACATTACACGATGGACAGGTTACAGTCTAGCAGAGTGCACCACCAAGACAAGAGACGTTGGAGATACGTTGCAGCCAATCTTCGTTGCGGAGACGGCACTTGATGATGATGATGAGTGATCAATGAAAGCTACTGGCTACTATGTTGAGAAATGTAAAATTCAGCCAGTAGCATAGTTACCACTCAAAATTTTATGATGTTCCCAGGACAAAATAAAACCCAGCTCACATATTTTTTCAAGGTAAAAAGTTGGGTAGGCCTATACGCTTAGTTTCCGAAAACTGCCCTACATTTTTAGTGACAACACCGCCGCTGCCTCTCCTCCCCCTTTTCCGAGAAAAAACAAACACGATTCATCAATTAAAAAAATAAAAATGTTATTATATGGCATATATAAAATGGCATATATATTTCAAAACTCAGCTGTGTGTTTGTGCACTGTATTATCTAGGTTCTACATTCGACAACACTGTGACAATACTTTAGAATTTACAAAACATACGAGATGCACGCCCTTCTAATTCATCTTTTGCACTGATCCACATAGCGCCCTGACCTTGGTTGATTTCTTTGGTCAATGACAATTTTGCACATACTTTGATTCTCCAGCCAATGAAAAGCACGGGTAGGGTGGTTCAACAAAGATAAATGACGCTTGGAGTCCGCGCGGCGAAGAATTATTCATTTCTTCTTCAGCGTTTATTCTCAAACTCCCGTTAGATCTCTCTTGTAGCAGGACCATGGTCCTAGTAATTTTCAAGCAGTATGTAGTCCAGAGAAAAGAAATGCACTGTGTTGCTATTTTACTTGCGCCAATTGTCCAACACATCCGTATTCAGTGGGAATTATTAAATGAAAATTTCAAAATAAACCCATAGCGTTATTGCGTCATAGGAGTGTCAGATGTTAGCGATCTCACATTTTACAGGATCTGCTATATAAGGGAGGTAGCCATCTCCTCGACCCCGCAGTCTTTACTTTCCGGACTACTCCCGTACACAATTACGGCTAGCTATTAATTGAAAAGACTTCGGAAAATGGCCATGCAGAAATTAGATCTGGTCTGGTATGAAAATGTATGAAAATCACTTTATATCTATCTTGAGATGTTACGCTTCGCTTCAGTTCTACTGGTCCTACCCTTGAATTATACCATGACCGCCAACAGTTCTTAGAAAATTCTGCGAAGAACAAATATGTGGCGTAAGGACCTTTACCTCCAGGAGGGACACCAACAACTCTCAAACCCTTCTTTCTACACTGCACGCACATCTGACTCGACTGTAACTAACCAGAAAGTTGTTAACAAGACTATGAAAACCCTTATCCTTAACAACCACCTTCCTATCACTGCCAAGGCTCTTTGCATCGATCAAAGCTGTTTAGGCAGACCTATTTTCTATATGCTGCCTAAAATCCATAAGACATCGAATCTGGGTATACCTATTGTCTCTTCTTGCGATTGTCCCACTCGGCGCATCTCCAACTTCATTGACATCATTTTCTAGCCCTTAGTCGAACAACTGCCTTCATTCTTGAAAGACACTAAGCATGCCATAACCATTTTTTCTTCCGTCCAGTTGTCTTCAACCGTACCTATCGTCTGTTCTTGCTTGATGTCTGTTCTTTATACACTTTTATATCCCATGTAGATGCTCTCATGGCTCTGCAGTTCTTTCTTGACAAGAGGCCCCATCCCTCTGTATCCACTTCTACTCTTATCCGTCTTGCTGAACTGGTGCTTACGCTCAACTCTTTTGAATTTGATGGGCACTTTTGCGATCAGATCAGTGGCGTTGCCATGGGAACCAAAATGGGACCTAGCTATGCGTGTCTGTTCATGGGACATCTTGAACATCTAGATTGGTCTGCCTATGATGGTCCGTTTCCATCTTTTTTCCACAGATACATTGACGATGGGATATGTATCACCGACATGTCCGAAGTGGAATTGTCTTGCTTCATCTTCAGTTTCAACCCTGCTATTCAATTTACACCTAACATCTCCACTACCTCTGTCAACTTCCTTGACATCATTGATCCCCCTTACCTTAGCACATCCGTTTACTATAAACCTACTGATGCACATGGCTTTCTGCTCTACACTTCTTCTCATCCTCCTGCTTGTCGCAACTCTCTGCCGTACTCCCAGCTTCTTCGCTTATGTAGCGACTACGACGATTTTCTTGACAAGTCCTCTGAGATGATTAAGTTTTTCCGTAGACGCTTGTTCCCTGACAGCATTCTTTCATCCGCTTGGCTCCGTGTGCACCATTTGTCTCGCCTCTATACCGTGACTAATTCTCAGGGTTCTTCCTCCTCCTCTAATAGGGTAAAGTTATCTTTCATTCCCATAACTCTTCTGTTCGACGCATAATCATGCTTAACCATTATTCCCTTCTCCAGTCTGATCCTGACACCAGTGACGCTTTCTACCACTTACCTCTGGTGGCTTATAGGCGCGACAGAAATCTGAAGGAGATCTTGGTCCATAGCCACCTTAAGTCTTCTGTTCCTGACCATTTTTGCACTGTTCGTTGCTCACGTGGTCGTTGCAATACATGTCCTTACGTGGTTCAGATGCGCTCCATTTCATTTCAAAGACCTCTTTCTCTATTGATGATGCCTTTACATGTGAGTCTCGTAATGTCATTTACATGATCATATGTAAACACTGCGACAAACAGTACATCGGGGAAATCGGCTTAAAATTGAGCGATCGCTTTTGTAACCATCTTCAGCCATCAAGCACAGAACACCTACTCCTGTGGCCAAACACTTCAACGGCGTTCGTCTTTATGGTGCTTGTGATATTCAGGTCACCGCCATTAGATCATGCATAACCGATGATAGATATATGTACGCTCTAGAAAATCGTATCATTTTTTAATTGGGTACACTCAAGCCTTTGGACTGATTCCGACCACTCTTATGTAAAGTACTGGGTTGGTGTGTTTTTTCTTTCTTTATTCTTTGTGTTCCGTAATTTACTCATCTTTTTAATCGTTTCCTTTCCACATATATTTACGTTTTTTATTTTTAAAGGGGATTTTACTTATCCTTGCAATTATTTAATTCTGTACACACTCAGTAATTTTTGTGTTTGCTAAATTTCTGTGTATTTGTATTATGCCTGTGGTGTTTATGTGTGTCAACATGTGGTTATTTTGTGTTCCAATCTGTTAATTGTGCATTATTATACCTTACTGTGTAACTTTGTTCCATCATTTACATATCTTGACCTTTGTTATAGTTTCATTTCCTCAATATATTACTGTAATTGTTTAACGAATGAGTGTCCACACATATATATGTTTTGTATATGCATATTATTTTACATGGTTCTATGTATTCATACAATTACTTTGGGTCACACATTTGTATATGTACATATGCTTGTGGTACGAGCAATGGATGTGAATATCTTCATGTGTACAAATGTTCATGTTATTGCATGTATTTATGTGAGAAAATGTTTATGTGAATGCATACATCTGCATTTTGGATCATGTACACCTGTTCTTGTGAGAGCCCTTACTCATGTGTGGATCCATTCACATTTGTGCATTTTGTGTGGGCATCTTTCATACATCTATGTATTGATTATGTTAAAGATATATTTGTGTGTATACATCTATATATTAATATATACATGTGTATGTCTGTTGGGGCGTGTGTTTTTGCAGCTTTGTACACTTGCATATAGGTATATCTATGTATATGTATGCATATATACTCTCATGTATTTATATATGTATATTTCCATATTTGTATGTATGTGTGCACTTATGTATAGGTTTTGATGATTAAATATTCTGATGGTATGTATATATATACATATATGTGTGTGTGTGTGTGTGTATGCATATCTATTTCAGAGGTTCTAAACTGCTGATCCTCCCTACACATTTTTATGGTCTCTGCAACTATTGATAGCCCCTAAGTGATCAATTTTTTCTTTCATATTCTCTTTTCATTGATTATTTCCACATGGTCTTGACCTTACTAATTGGCCGTTTTAAAATCTGCTTTGGCATCTTTCTTGTTGGGCTTCCACTTGATCTATATATTACCTACTACTTTACCCATGATGATTTCCCATTGATCTATGTCTATTTCTGTCTTCTAATAGTGCACAAATTTATGCTCACATATTGAACGCACACAATTTGTCATTTATAAGACGTGTATCGTAACTTCATTTTGTCAATATTTTTATAGTTGTGTTTTTTTATAGTTATTTGCATATTGAGAAAGGTCCCAGTTGGACAGAAACATAGAAAATTGTTATTGTTCTATGTGTTAATATTAGTTTTTTTATGTTTTACTATTGATAGTTATGTACTTTACAGTAACCTTTTGACGTTATTTAGTATTTCCCACTAATTCATTTGGTTACTGCGGCACTCTCCATTTTGTCGGACACCCTTCAATATTTTGGTTATTTATATTTGGATTATCACTTCAAGCTACAGAGTTACGTGCTATGAGTGGTACTCTCAGCAGGTGGTGCACTGCTTTGCTGAGAGTGATGGAGTATGTATGGAAACTGAGTAAAGCAAAGTCAATCATCTAGGACTTTTAAACCCTTTTATTTAAGCAAAGTGACCAATGAACATTGCAGGAAAAGTAAAATTGCATAAATTTTAGAAGAATACATCCACATGACTTTATTGTCCATACACAAGATTCAGTGTATTGTAGGAGATAATCTCTTCAGTGAACAGGATAGGGAAAACTTGAGGACTCCTTTAACTGATAACCATGACATTAACCATCAATATTTTAAGACCTGCTAGCTCATTGGGAATAATTCCTTGTAATGTGACACATTCGAATTTCTCATTGATTCTCGCTGGTCACTTTTGGTATAATTTGTGTCTACAGCCAATAAAAATCACTGGAAAAGTCAAATGTGTTGCCTTAGAAAGATGATCCCCTGATGAATCATCATGTCTATGACCATTGAGCAACCCCTGAAATCCAAATATCTATTTTTATAATCCTCCGAAACAGAACAGATGTCTATAGCCCCCTCTCCCATCCATAAAAGGAAGTCCCCAAAGTCAGATAACAAAACAATGCACACCTTTACCTTCCCATGACTAAGGTTGAGAAAGTGTAGATGATTTCACTAACAATTACAATAAAGGTCAAAGGTGAATATACCTTTCAACAAAATCTCTGTTACAAACATCACTTTTGTAAGGTTTCTTTTCTGTATGTATTCTTTTGTGTTTCTTCAGGTGACTAGTGTGAGTAAAGCATACACAGTACACATGACACCGGTAAGGTTACTCACCTGTATGTGTTCTTCTGTGTACATTCAAGTCACCAGATTGAGTAAATCCTGCCCCACACACATCACATTTGTAAGGTTTCTCTCCTGTATGTGTTCTTTTGTGATTCTTCAGGCTACTAGCTTGAGTAAATCTGTCACCACACACATCACATTTGTAAGGTTTCTCTCCTGTATGTGTTCTTTTGTGATTCTTCAGGCTACTAGCTTGAGTAAATCTTTCACCACACACATCACATTTGTAAGGTTTCTCTCCAGTATGTGTTCTTTTGTGCTTCTTCAGATTACCAGTTTCTGAAAATCCTACACCACAGACATCACATCTGTAAGGTTTCTCTCCTGTATGTGTTCTTCTGTGTACATTTAGGTCACCAGATTGAGTAAATCTTGCCCCACACACATCACATTTGTAAGGTTTCTCTCCTGTATGTGTTCTTCTGTGTACTTTTAGGTCACCAGATCGAGTAAATCCTGCCCCACACACATCACATTTGTAAGGTTTCTCTCCTGTATGTGTTCTTTTGTGCTTCTTCAGATTACCAGTTTCTGAAAATCCTACACCACAGACATCACATCTGTAAGGTTTCTCTCCTGTATGTGTTCTTTTGTGTTTCTTCAAGCTACCAGTTTCAGAAAATCCTACACTACAAATATCACATTTGTAAGGTTTCTCTCCTGTATGTATACTTCTGTGTACATTTAGATGACCAGATTGAGTAAATCCTGCACCACAGACATCACATTTGTAAGGTTTCTCTCCTGTATGTATTCTTCTGTGTGCATTTAGGTCACCAGATCGAGTAAATCCTACACCACAGACATCACATTTGTAAGGTTTCTCTCCTGTATGTTTTCTTTTGTGTTTCTTCAAGCTACCAGTTTCAGAAAATCCTACACTACAAACATCACATTTGTAAGGTTTCTCTCCTGTATGCATTCTTCTGTGTAAATTTAGGTGACCAGATTGAGTAAAACCTGCACCACAGACATCACATTTGTAAGGTTTCTCTCCTGTATGTATTCTTCTGTGTACATGTAGGTCACTAGATTTAGTAAATCCTACACCACAGACATCACATTTGTAAGGTTTCTCTCCTGTATGTGTTCTTTTGTGAGTCTTCAGGGTACAAGCATGGGAATATCGTACACCACAGACATCACATTTGTAAGGTTTCTCTCCTGTATGTGTTCTTTTGTGGCTCTTCAAAATAGCATTTTTAGAAAATCCTACACCACAGACATCACATTTGTAAGGTTTCTCTCCTGTATGTGTTCTTTTGTGGCTCTTCAAAATACCAGTTTTAGAAAATCCTACACCACAGACATCACATTTGTAATGGTTCTCTCCTGTATGTTTTCTTTTGTGCTTCTTCAGGGTAGAAGTATGGGAAAATCCTACACCACACAAATCACATCTGTAAGGTTTCTCTCCTGTATGTTTTATTTTGTGCATCTTCAGACTACCAGTTTCAGTAAATTCTAAACCACACACATCACATATGTAAGGTTTCTTTTTTGTATTTTTTGCACCGCCTATCTTAATGTTACTAGTTTGAATAAATTCGTCACTACAAACATTACCTGTATGTTTACATTGTGTATGTTGATCTATGTGTCTTATCACTGCCTCAATGTGAACAATACTATTGTTACAAACATCACATTTGTAATTCTCTACAGTATGTAAATTTCTGTGTGACTTCAGGTTGTTTGAACAATTAAACCCCAGGTTGGAAAAATGACAATTGTCAGGTTTCTCTTCTCCATATTTCTTTCTGTGTGTGTTCAAGCTAGCAAGTTTAGATAAACATGATCCAGAAATATCACATTTATTCAGATTCTCACAACTTACACTACACACAGTATGTTTAGTACCTTTCTTAGAAACACATAATTCATTTTCTGACAGTTTGCTACATTCTCCACTATTGACATTCAGACTGTCCTCATTCTGGACAATATAACCAATCATATCTTCAACTTTGACCTGTTCTCTAACTGTCTCTCTTAAGTCATTTAGTTTCTGTTCTCTTGATGTCAAACACAGATCTACATTCTTGTTGTCTGCTTTCATTACTGTGTTTCCTTTGTGTTCATGAAGCATCTCATGATCTCTTGTCTCATCTGATGTATTCTTCACAATGTTTCTAATATGTTCTGGAAGATTCTCTGTCAAAACATCAGTCTTTACAAATTGTGATTGTTGAACACTGTATACACTTTCTATTTGTATTTTCTGAACACCATTCTGAGAATTGATGAAGTGCTCCGATGTGTCAACACTGATCTCTGAAATATTCAAACAATGATCAGTGACAAGTCTTAAAATATAAATCATAATAACAACATAAAGAATTTATATTGAAACAATCTATGACATAAAGACAATAACAGTTATGTTGGATAAAACACTTTGTGTGTACTGGTTGTGTGAGTGCATTGTGTGAGGAGTGATGTACAGAATGAAACTTTTAGAAATTCTTCTTCTTCTGCGTTAAGCATCTGTGGTCATACTATACCGTCAGGCCTGTTGTCAAGATGAAGTCCACTGTCTTCTTCAGGTCAGAGCGGCTGGCCCATAGCTTTTGCCTCAAGTCTGTATCCTCTGGCGAGGTTCGCTGTCTGCTCTTTGTATGTTGGGCAGTCCTGAAGTATGTGTTCCGGGGTCTGGGATCCGGATCTACATGGACATTCATCTGTGTATGAGATCCTTAATTGGTAAAGGTGACCCAACAGTCTGCAGTGGCCTGTTCTAAGGCGAAATATTGTGGTCTGATATCTTTGGAGATGTATTGCATCGTGTTTGTATTCCCCTTCCATTTGTTTCTTCCACTTTGCTGTGTATATGCTGCGGATTATTGTTTTTGCTTCTCCGTAAGACAGTGGGTATCTGTGTTGCTCCATTTCGCTTCCACAGTGTGATGGTATCCACTGACGGGCAATAGCGTTGATTTTTGGATCTGTTTTAGCTCATGTCTGATGCGCAGAAGGCTTTCGTTTTTGTTGCTCTGGATTGATTCCAGTAGGGATCTGCAATCTGTGAATATGGCCATCTTCTTTGGTCTTAGCAGTCCTGGTTCAGTGAAGGCTTTAGTGGTTGATGGAGTGCAACTGATTCTGCTCTAAAATTAGAGGAGTATTTCCCGGTTGGAAAAGCTTTTGATATTGTATTCCCATCTTTGAGTCTTATAAAAATTCCACCTCCTCCTTTCCTTACTATTTTTTTCCTAAATATTTTGTCGTTTTCTGTTGTTTGTCTCTTGAAAAAGGTTCAATTTGAGCCGATACGTGGAGAATTGTCCTGTTTAGTTTTATTGTATGTTTTTTTATATATATATTTTTTCTTTTTAAATATATTTTTATTAATAGGCAAGGTAAGTGTTTTAGTAACCTGTTTAACTCATTTTGCTTTACTATTTGTTCATTAGGTTACTGCGGCACCATTCACTTTGTCTGACACCCTCTGACCATTTGGTTATTTATATTTTCTTTCCTTACTGCTCCTTCTGCCGATCCATCTGTGCAGACATGTGTCCATTCCGTGGGATTGTATTTTATTTCTATCATCTCCAGTGTCAATGCTTTAAGTTGAGGTGGAGTTTGGTATTCCTTATTAATTATTCCAGGAACCTGTGTTATTATGGAGACTATTGCCTGGCTCTTCAAAGTCTGTTAGTGTTTCAATTTCATTTGGGAGGTTTGTGAGGATTTCTTTATGTTGTTCATGGAGACAACACTAAAAGACTACATAGAAAATCTCAGAGGAAAAGCAAGTAAATGCCCAAACTTCATCATAAGATACTAGCTAGTACAAACTGGGGGGCAGACAAACAGAATTCTCTGCCAACTGTATCTTAGCTATGTGAGGTCAGTAATGGATTATAGCCATTCTCTCCAGACATTTGTGAGCAATACTACTATCTCATTCCTGAATAGGATGCATAATGAAGCTCTGAGACTAATCTGTGGAGGGATTGGATCAACACCCACAGAAGCATGTGAGATAAATGCAAGTGAGATAAAAAAAAAGCACGGACGGAAGCGATAGAAAGGTACATGATACAAAAAATGACCATCCAAATAAAATACTTATTGACACTTGGAAACACAAAAAAAAACTAAAACAACTGTCTCTACTGGATATATCCGGAAAGGAAGATGACAAATATCATCTACCACAAGAGAGAGAACTAGAAAACAAATACCTCAGACCACCTCTTTGGGTGAACTTGCACCAACCATCCAAACAAAATTACTAGATAAAAAAGCAAATAAGGGAACATCACCAACAATCCTGGAGACGTGCCCTAGAAACTATAAACACCTACCCATCATCAGCAATCAAGGCCTACACTGATGGATTGGCTTTCAAGGCCACCTGTTTTGCAGGATATGGCAAAATACCCTGATAGATCTGCCTTTGAGTTATGTGACTCATGGTGAAAATTGCTTAAATTATGAAGCAGAGGCTGAGGCCATCAAGACAGCCATTGAGTTATACACCAACAGTTTGATCTTGTGGAACAAAAACCATCAGACATAGTCATCTTTACAGACTCTGTGTCAGTTTTGAAAGCACTTAACCTTTAGCAAGTCAGATTGAAATGACATAATTTTTTTTCCTGCCACCAGATTATGCTTTGAAAATTTGTGTTATTGTTGGTGGCTGTTTTTAAAGGAGGATAACATTTTTGTTGAAGAGATATTTAACCTTTAGCACGCTAGTTTACATTTTGCGTAATATTCGCTCCTGTCGCTGAATTAACTTTTGGAAATGTTACGTTTTTAATTGTCGCTGTTTTGAAATCGTGATAGATTTTTTTCTGTTAAAGAGATATTCTGTTTCATTGTCATATTATCATAATTTCACTGTGGACAATGAATAAACAGATATTTGTCGTAACATCATTCTCTGAAGCTAGATCTAGTCCAAAACTGAATCGTTCCAAAACAGTTGTTTGTCCTCTACATATAGAAATCAACATGGCCTACTGTATATACTACTGTGAAAACTAACTACCTCCCAAGAATTCTTCATCTGAATCACAATCCATAATGATTTTACTGAAAATACGAGAAAACAAAAGTCTATAAATACCAGTGTCCAGATGTCGTGAATTTCGATATTACAAAGACATTCTGTTCATTAAACTTACAGAAAAAGGAAGTCAAATGGAATAGCTAGCCAGATTTATATAATCTGGTAGCCAAAATATTAAAAATTTGGTTTTTTAAAATTGATTACAAGGTGCCTAGCAACGGGCTTGTACACTCGACAGCTGTAGTCTGAAACTTGTCTCCAAGTGTCGAATGCACTAAACCGAAGCGTGCCTAAGGATAAACATATGAAATATGAAAATCAAATGTTCTACATATGAAAATCAAGATATTCTTCATAGCAAAAGCAGCGCACAGTCTTATTTCTTCATATCCAATCAGTTTGTTCATGCAATGGATCCCTGGACATAGCAGGAAAAGAAGTAGCAGACAGACTTGTAAAAAGAGGCACTTCGAAACAACAAAAGTGAAGACCTTGTAATATGGGAACAGTCAAACAGATTCTCAGAAACAACACCAGGGAAATCTGACTGAACAGATGGGCAAATAGGCTGACTGGTTGAAATGTATTTAGTGAAATGGCACTGCCAAAGGACAATGATGGCATAAACAAACTCTGCAGGATAAACCAATCCTTTATCTTTCAGTTTCAAACAGGACATACAAGGATCAATAGCAACTTAAACGTCATCAAACCCCAGCAATAACCCACTTGTATACACTACTCTCATCCAAATGAAACAGTGGAACACCTTATTGACTGCCCTTACATTTCAACTGCCAGGAAAAAACGTTTACAGACACCCTTAACAGTCACTAACTTTCTGTATGGATCACAAAGACAACTTCAGAAGACCTGCATTTTTTTTAAGATTGGCATTGTGCTGATAAGAGTAGCATTACTCAAACATTTGGATATCGACAACAATAACAACACCTCTTAAATTGATATTGGCAAATATAACTATAAGTGTTTTATAAATTATAAAAGCCAACAAAATGTCATTATCAAAAAATGTTCCAACTTGGCAATATCATCATCATCAAGTGCCATCTCCGCAACGAAAGTTGGCTGCAACGTATCTCCAGCATCTCCTGTCTCTTGTCGTGGTGGTGCACTCTGCTAGACTGTAACCTGTCCATCGTGTGATGTTACTCTCCCACTTGTATCTCTGCCTACCTCTTGCTCGCTTCCCTTTGACTTTACCCTCAAGTAAGGTCTTCAATAGGGTGTCATGTCTTTTAATGTGTCCAAAGTATTTTATTTGCCTGATCTTTATTTCTCTTAGTAGTTCTTTCTTCATATTAAGTGTCTTTAGCACCTCTTTATTTGTTTTCTTCTCTTTCCATGATGTTCTCCCTATTCTTCTATATACCCACATCTCAAAGGCATCAAATTTGTCTTATAATTGTTTATTTAGTGTCCATGTTTCTGAGCCATACATTAATATGGAATAGATGTAGCATTTTATAATTCTCATTTTTAACTTGTTTGTAATTTGTTTAGATATTAATAATTTCCTCATGTCATTGAAGGTACTTTTAGTCATTCCTATTCTCCTTTTAACTTCTGTTTCACGTCTGCCATCATTTGTGATTATGTGTCCAAGATATTGATACTGTTTTACTTGTAGTTTCTGCCCTTGTATGTTTATGTTTACCTCCTGTTCTTCTGTGTCTTTGCTGATTATCATGGTTTTTGTTTTTTGAATGTTTATATCCAGTCCATATTCATTACTTGATTTATTGACTTGATCTATTAGTCTTTGTAGTTCATGTTCACTTTCTGCTAAAAGAACAGTGTCATCTGCATATCTAATGTTGTTTATTATTTTCCCATTGATCTTGAGTCCTAGTATTTCTTCTATATTTTTAAAGATATTATCTGTGTAGATATTAAATAGGCTTGGTGATAAAATGCATCCTTGGCAACAAGACATCTAATGTTTGATACTTCAGTAGAAAAAAGTTAGGTCCCAGTCATATTCTCAGCATCTCCAGTGATTCTCCTTTTCATGATATGTTTATATTCAGATGTAACAGTTGATGTGTTTATATTCAGATGTAACAGTTGATGTGTTTATATTCACATGTAACAGTTGATGTGTTTATATTCACATGTAACAGTTGATGTGTTTATATTCACATGTAACAGTTGATGTGTTTATATTCACATGTAACAGTTGATGTGTTTATATTCACATGTAACAGTTGATGTGTTTATATTCACATGTAACAGTTGATGTGTAATTCACTGTTTCACTAATAAGGAAGCCCATAAATATTTAAATCATATTCTGTTTGTTTCATAAGAAGTTCCATCTCTAGCAGACGTAAAGCAAAACAGTATATGAAATTATCCAACAAAAAACACAGAAGACATCACAAAAGTATCGGACCACATATCATAAATGAATAATATTGACCTTCTTTTATATGTCTATCAACTCTACATAGACCAGGCTGTATAACTTCCTGACATCTTGATACTTCATTGAAATTTTCAAACTGATTGTGCTGAATGTTGACATCTTCATTGCTGACCATCTCTTCAGAGATCTGAAATAATAACAAGAATATATGCTAGTTTTCTTCTGTATAAACAACATTGGATGAGACAGTGATGAGAAGTGATAAGGTTGAGTTAATTAGGGCAGTCAGGTTTACACTCAAAATAATGAACAGGATGCTGACAGAAATAATGTATATGTTCAGAGAATAATAGAAATGAAAGTAATTTGAGGAGAGGGGAGAAAGTGAATCCTCTCTGTACAGATTTGAAGAACTAACAACTGGCTGGCACAATGATTGTATATAGGCCTACTCTTAGATGACTGGTGAGCTCAGCACTTATGGAATGTCCCCAGCGTCACGATACTGATTCCTAATCAATATTCAAGAAAAACGAAGATTGTTAAACAATGTGATATGCAGATGACACAGTGCTGTTAGCAGAAAGTGAACAGGGGCTACAAAAAATTCCTGAAACCCCGCTAATTCATTACAATTTTTGAATTGACTGAGCTGAATTTTGTAATAATTACATCTGCCAACATGAATTTAGGGACGTATGAAAATTTGTTCTAGATCTGATAACATAAAACTCGCTAAAATTTGTACTTGATTTAACCTCAATTGAATTGAAAATTTGTTCTTGGTCCGATCTTACTAACTACATAAAATTTGTTGTTGGTCAGTTAACTTACTCAATCAAATTTGTTATTCATCTGATCTTATTAACTTGATAAAAATTAATCTTGATCCTCTATCATTGTTAAACATCCAGCTGAATCAGAACTAACAAAATTCTGACTACACCTTCTAGTGGCACAAATAAATAAAGCAAAGTTTCCTGTTTTCACACCATTGAGAAATATTGATGATAGTTCAGACATGGCAATGCTTTGTTACAGGAGGACCACATCATTTTCTTGGTGTTGAATTCTTCTTCTTCTGCGTTCGTTCTCAAACTTCTGCAGATTAGCAGGATGTAGTCCGGAAAACGGAATGCGTTGTGTCATGGTTTACAGCATTGCTGCGATATCTGCGGCTTTCGGCCTGACACATGCGACTTCAGCATGGCTTTGGGCCACTGACCCTATATGGGATGAGACAGCCAACTCCATCCCATAACCTCCTTAGTCGCCTTTTACAACATGCGTGGAAGGTAATCAGTGTTGCTATTCTTTGCTCCCCTTTCGGACCCGGCAACACAAGGGCAGGTATTGAATTCACTACCAATAGTAATTTGTAAAGCAATATTTCTATAAAGAATAGCCAATGTTGCCATGCAGTCATTTGGTGTGATCAAATAAGGGTGAACATGAATAGTTGCAGACTTTGACATGATTGAATGTCTGCATACATAATGGTGGAATTTACCTCTTACACAGAGCCCATCTGAGTAGAAGGATTGTTCTTAAGACATTGAATATCTCTGACCCACCGAAGACGGATGTGTCGGGCCGTTGGTACAAATAAAACAGTAACACAATGCATTTTCATGCTCTGGACTACATCCTGCTGGAAATCTAGTAGGATCATGGTCCTGCTACAAGGGAGATCAGCGGGAGTTTGAGAATGAACACTGAAGAAGATGAATATCTCTGAGAGTTGGTACATTCTAGATATGAGAAAAAAACCCTTGCATCCCTTTCATTGTACATATAAAATAAGAGTTTCATAGCTTGTTAATACATGGAGATCAAAACAAACAAACAATTCTATGAATAAGGGGAGGACCAGACATACTGACCACTATGACCAGTGATAATTGAATGGACCACGTTGATATTCTGAATGTAATCAGGGAGTTTTTATTTTCCCAGAATTCAAGACCTGGAGTAAAACATAGTGTTATCAAAATTGAATGGCATATAGAAATAAAACAATTATCAACCAGCACAGATTGAAACAATCAGTTATCATGTTCTGAAGGACATTGTGAATAGGAGATAGACCACATAAGGGCTTGTATGGAGAACAATGACGATGATCAACTGACTAACTCATTAATTCTGGAACACAAAATCTTCACTAGTAATGTAAAATGTTCACTTTTAGCACATTCAAGCTGTTTTTGTGTATTAAAAAAATAAATCTCACCTCAAACTTTTGTTCCAGTTTTATTAAGTCCAACAGGAATGGTACATGTTTAATCTGGAGATGAACATTCAAAAAACATGTCAAATAATAAAAACAACATGTAACTAACTTTGTTGACACAATAAAAAATCTTTAATCATTCAAATAATTATCACATTCACTAAAATAATGATCATTTTAATATTCCCAGCCGAAGACGAACGTGTCGGGCCATTGGCGCAAATAAAACAGCGACACAGTGCATTTCCATTCTCTGGACTACATCCTGCTGGAAATCTAGTAGGACCATTGTCCTGCTACAAGATAATTTCAGCAGAAGTTTGAGAATGAACGCTGAAGAAGAAGAACTAAATGTTCCACCGAAAACGGATGTGTAGGGCCATTGGCGCAATTAAAACGACGACACAATGCATTTCCATTCTCTGGACTACATCCTGCTACAACGGAGATCCAGCGGAAGTTTGAGAATGAATGCTGAAGAAGAAGAACTAAATATAATTATGGAAATATTATTTAATTTTATTCACTGGATAGATGAAACATAGTGGTTAAGAAATTTGTCTTATGTTCAAGAGGTAGTGGGTTCGATCCTAGGTCATGGCTTGTGTACAAGGATATTTTTCTAGAGATCCCCTGGAGATTATCACTTTAAACTACTGAGTTACGTGATGAGTGGTACTGTTATAGGAGGTGTAGTGCATATGGCAAAAACATAACATATATTTTTGTATGAGTAAAGATGTTAATCAAGCAGATAGAGTCAAGAATCATGGCACCATTTTAACATCAGATGGCCAGTGTTTCAATGAAATAAAGATCAGGATATCACAAGCCAAATCAACATTTCAAAACAAGAGAAACTTTCTATGCAGTGTAGTACTATCATTGCAGATGGGAATTCAAGTGCTAGGACGATATATCAAACCAATTCTTCTTTATTGATGTGAAGTATGGATGGTAAACAAAAGAGCTCAAGGTAATCTGAGATAACGGAGATGTAGTTTTTGAGAAGAATGATGAAAATTCCATGGACAGCCAAGAAAACTAATGTAGAAATTCTCAGAGTTGCTGGAATAAAAAGACAAATCATAGCAAAAATTAGAAACTGTCAAGATTGTCAGTCTAGATTTTTAGGGCATGTGATGAGAGGAGAAAAACTTGAACATTTAGTCACCCAATACCCCAGCTTACAGTGGATCCATGTCTTCACAGATGGATCATCAGAGGATGCAATAAAGAATGGAGGAACTGGGATACTAATACCAAACACTCCAAAACTAGAACTCTCAATCGTTATTGGAAAATTATAAAAAAACTACAGGGCAGAGCTACATGCAATCTTAGAAGCATCAAAGTCTCTAGAGCAGAGACTCAAAGGAGTTAACATAGTTTTCTTGTGCAACTGCATGTCAGTACTCCAGACCATCCGAAATGAACCCAAAGATCTCCTAATAAAAACACATGTAGAACTTTTAAATCAATTGTCTGCTAACAATACAGTTGTGCTACAGTGGATCCCTGCACACTGTGGAATTGCATGAAATGAGGCAGCTGACAGACTGGCAAAAGCAAATGCAAAAAAGTAACAATTCCAGCAGAGAACATCACAGACTGAAGCAAAAACTCTCATCAAAAGAAAATGTAAACATGCATGGAGTCAGAGAACAGGCAGAAACTTTCCACAGGACCCCATTCTAAAGCTAGGCGGATCACAGCAAACCACAATTTTTAGACTCCGCACAGGACACTATAAGACTACAAGCATATCTCCACAAAATGAAAGCTGTCCAAACTGACCAATGCCCATATCAAAAGGATGCCCAGACTCTAGAACAGATTCTGTAGACATGATCACTCTTCGATGACGTGAGAACTAAAATATGGTCTGAAGAGACAGACCTAAAGGTGAAGCTGTGGGGCAACTGTGAGGACAGTATAGACTTCTGAGCATAGAAAACTGATTGCAGAAGAAGAACATTTAGTAACCACTTGAAAGATCAAGGGGTGAAGAGACAGAGAAGGATAAAGAGAGATATTGCTGGATGGGTTGTCACTATGGTACAAGAGAATGTCTCCAAATGAACTTATTAACAACACAAGAGACAGAGAGTTGTGGAGAAATGTGGTCAGCTATGTCACTCAATTTGTTGGTTCAAAGACTTTAATTTTGTATTTACAGTTTTCCTGGATCAGTCTATGGTTGTTATATCCCTTCAACATTGAATCTACAAGTTCCTGGATCAGTCTATGGTTGTTATATCCCTTCAACATTGAATCTACAAGTTCCTGGATCAGTCTATGGATGTGATATCCCTTCAACATTGAATCTACAAGTTCCTGGATCAGTCTATGGATGTGATATCCCTTCAACATTGAATCTACAAGTTCCTGGATCAGTCTATGGATGTGATATCCCTTCAACATTGAATCTACAAGTTCCTGGATCAGTCTATGGATGTGATATCCCTTCAACATTGAATCTACAAATTCCTCGATCAGTCTATGGATGTGATATCCCTTCAACATTGAATCTACAAGTTCCTGGATCAGTCTATGGATGTGATATCCCTTCAACATTGAATCTACAAGTTCCTGGATCAGTCTATGGATGTGATATCCCTTCAACATTGAATCTACAAGTTCCTGGATCAGTCTATGGATGTGATATCCCTTCAACATTGAATCTACAAGTTCAAATAGAATATCCTGTTTAACATTGAATAGTATTTATTTATTTTAATGGTTAATGAGGTTAATTAAAGGTTAATGAGGTTAATTAAAGGTTAATGAGGTTAGATCCTGTCAATGTGGGCTAAGCTGTTTACCAAGAGGTCAAGGTCTCAAATCTGGCTAATAAATATTCCTTACAATGTTAATTTTTTATGACATCCCTGAGGAATATCAATTGAATGTAAGTGTGTTGTCAGAGTCTGAAAGGGGAGCAGATAGTAGCAACACTGTTATCTACAAATAAAACACATATAGGTCACTAACCTCATCAGATTTTTTTCTCTAGATCTAGTAGTTGGTAGTCCACTATGTCTATATATTCAATATATTACGCCTATTTTTTCCAATGTTTGGAATAAATTAATTTAATAAATGATTTCATAATGAAATAAAACATGTTGGTATCATGTCATAAGCAAACAAAACACATCTATCTCACTAACGTTATCACCTAGGCTTAATGGTCCAGCAACTGCAGAAAAGTTGCGAGCAAGAGGTAGATAGAGATACAAATGGGAGGGAAACATCAAGATGGACAGGATATAGTCTACAAGAGTACACCCCTAAGAAAAGAAATATAGAATGTTGGAGGTCAATTCCAGTCAACTTTTGGTGGGAGAGAGATGGCACTTGGTAATGTTGACAGTGTGTGATAAACTATCATAGCAAATCATGAATACCAACTCAAAGTACCAAATTTACCTCAAGACATACCACATCTAAGCAAGAGATCTTTTCTATAGCACTGTAAACCACTGAGAGTTGAAGTCTTCTATGTATTAAAAACACACTCTAGAGTAGCAAACTTCTTCTTTTTCAGCGTTCATTCTCAAACTCCCACTGGATCTCTCTGACAGCAGGACCATGGTCCTACTAGATTTCCAGCAGGATGTAGTCCAGAGAATAGAAATGCGTTGGTGTCGCCGTATTATTTGCGCCAATGGCCAGACACATCCGTCTTTGGTGGAGAATAACCAACAAAACTTCCCTACACATCCCACATATTAAACATAGCAACATACACAGACAAAGCTCTAATCCTCCAACACATTCACCTCATTATCTACAATATAATACTGTTCAAACAAATTATCTATTTGCCTTATTATCTATCATTACATTATCATTAAACACTCACCTCATTGTCATTATCTAGTTCCTGACTCATTCCTGCCACTAAATGTGGAACAATAGAACCATTATTCCCAGAAGCCTAATAAAAAACAAAAAACAGACAAATCAGAGAATAATGAGGTAAAAAATAATCCTAAAACTGTAATCAAATACAACTACAGTTTTCTTAATGATCCCATACATTTTATAATCACAATCTGTATATTCCCAGCTCTATATCCACAGTTCTGTCACAAACACTAATCTATATCCACAGTTCTGTCACAAACACTAATCTATATCCACAGTTCTGTCACAAACACTAATCTATATCCACAGTTCTGTCACAAACACTAATCTATATCCACAGTTCTGTCACAAACACTAATCTATATCCACAGTTCTGTCACAAACACTAATCTATATCCACAGTTCTGTCACAAACACTAATCTATATCCACAGTTCTGTCACAAACACTAATCTATATCTACAAATATATCACAAATCCTAATCTATATCCACAGTTCTGTCACAAACACTAATCTATATCTACAGTTCTGTCACAAATCCTAATCTATATCCACAGTTCTGTCACAAACACTAATCTATATCCACAGTTCTGTCACAAACACTAATCTATATCCACAGTTCTGTCACAAACACTAATCTATATCTACAAATCTATCACAAATCCTAATCTATATCCACAGTTCTGTCACAAACACTAATCTATATCCACAGTTCAGTCACAAATCCTAATCTATCTCCACAGTTCTGTCACAAACACTAATCTATATCCACAGTTCTGTCACAAACACTAATCTATATCCACAGTTCTGTCACAAACACTAATCTATATCCACAGTTCTGTCACAAACACTAATCTATATCCACAGTTCTGTCACAAACACTAATCTATATCCACAGTTCTGTCACAAACACTAATCTATATCCACAGTTCTGTCACAAACACTAATCTATATCCACAGTCCTGTCACAAACACTAATCTATATCCACAGTTCTGTCACAAACACTAATCTATATCTACAGTTCTGTCACAAACACTAATCTATATCCACAGTTCTGTCACAAACACTAATCTATATCTACAAATCTATCACAAATCCTAATCTATATCTACAAATCTATCACAAATCCTAATCTATATCTACAAATCTATCACAAATCCTAATCTATATCTACAAATCTATCACAAATCCTAATCTATATCTACAAATCTATCACAAATCCTAATCTATATCTACAAATCTGTCACAAACCCTAATCTATATCTACAAATCTATCACAAATCCTAATCTATATCTACAAATCTATCACAAATCCTAATCTATATCTACAAATCTATCACAAATCCTAATCTATATCTACAAATCTGTCACAAACCCTAATCTATATCTACAAATCTATCACAAATCCTAATCTATATCTACAAATCTATCACAAATCCTAATCTATATCTACAAATCTGTCACAAACCCTAATCTATATCTACAAATCTATCACAAATCCTAATCTATATCTACAAATCTATCACAAATCCTAATCTATATCTACAAATCTGTCACAAACCCTAATCTATATCTACAAATCTATCACAAATCCTAATCTATATTTACTATACAACTCTACCACAAATCAGAAAAATATTTAGATACCCCCAGTAATATATCTGTGATACAAACAAAACAAATATATACCAGATTAAGCTCTCTTGTTTCTGTTTCTTGACTCATTTCTTCCACTGTACGAATACTTTCCATGAAATTTCCAGTTATAATCTCACCAGCAGTTTGACTCAAATAATCTGAAAATAATTAAATATTGAAAACATACTACAATAATATCTAAGTTATACCAAACAATGACACCAAAGGTGCAGAGGATTTTCTGTATTTGTTCACATAGTTTCATGCAACATCATCATGAGCTATATCATTTCTTCATGCATGCGGTTGCATCTGTGGGTCTCACCAATGGCCCACTAGACAAACCACCCATGCAACTGAAAACCTTAATAGATGACACGCGGTTATATAGTGGTTTGCTTATGGAAGCTTCGTAGCATGTTATCTATACAATTATAGACCCCCGCTGAGTAATACTAATAGGCTTCTTCAATAGGCATTGCATTAAGCCGAAAGCTGAAGTCTCCTGGGTATGAAAGAAAGCTCAGAAAAACCACTCCACCGCACATAGGAAGTAAGAGCTAATCGCTTGCAATTCCTGGGTTCTCAATCAAATATCAATCATATCCCAACTTCATTGTTTTCAATAAGGCCTTTGATTGATTTGTGACATGGTTTATTATAGTTTATAGAAAATTAATAGAAACTTTTATTTTGACTGAAATTAATATAAATTGTTGAAGTACTCTACAGGAAAATAACTTTTAATTAACAGGGATATTGGTGACTTTTTCAAAACTGCAGAAATTTGTAAACTTTACTGTAAAGTATTACAATGGCAAGTGTTATTGAATATATTTATGAGACACAAGCATTGAACTTTTCGAGGGAATACCTCGAAATTAGGTCAATAAATCCAACGGTGAACTTAATCAAATTTCTGCCCAAATTCCTTTATATTCTAATCTAAGTACTTAACCGTAAGCTTTCCAAATCACAGACCAAAGGTTAGGATGTATCATTCTTGAATTGCAATGTGCAATGGCTATCTCAGTGATCTCACTATCAATCTTATTGAGTATTTTTAATGTTGAAGCAATATTTCAATGTCCAAGTACCTAACTGCTAACTAACTCCTAAGTTAAAGTTGTATTTTACTAACCAGTCAGTAACGACATCTTTCAATAAATTTTGTCTTAAAAACAGGCAAAAGCACACATACTTATACTATATTATTATACTAACATGGTTGATGACAAATCTCTTGTACACAAGAAGCTATTCACAAATTCAAGCAGAGTACGCTACAACAATGTTAAAAGTGTAGTCCGTAGCATAGTTACCACTCAACATTTTAAAAATTCCCATTTCCCAGTACAAAATAAAGCACAGTCAATATATATTCGTAGCATATCATATACAGCGTTACCACCGCTTGGCTTTTTCCCCAAGTTCTTGGCTTTTTCTATCAGTTATTTTCTTAAAAACTTGGCTTTTTTGGGGCCAATTTCATAAAGAAAAATCTTTATTAAATTATCTCTAATTGTTCCGCAATAAGTTCTGTTGACTGTTTTTAGTGTATTGTGTTTTTGTTTGCGTTACTATCCCACGTTTATTTTCAATTTACTTCGTCGACCCTTCTGGATTTAAATTTCTTCTTCTTTCGTTCACTTGGAACATGTTTATATCTGTAATTCTGGCTCCTTAATAAAATTCACTATCTTTTGTAGTTCATACAGTGGTCCATAGAGCTTTGATTCCAGTGTTGTTTCCTCTGGCCAATATGTCTGCCTCAGCGTTTCATACTCAGAACAATCTTGAATTGGTACTCTGAGCTGCCTGCCCATATGCCCATATGGCCGCGTTGCAAATCTTGAACTTTGTGTACGTGTGACTGCGGAGTCGGTTGTATCCTGTTCTGAGGCGTAGAATTACAGCTTGTTCTGATCTATTCATAATGTGATAGTCATCTTGTGTTGGTGTTTGTGGCTTTCGTATTGGCTTGATCATCTGTTGTTTTTTTCTGATGGTAGGTGATTGGTATATCTGGTTGGTCTTCGGCAGAACCTTCCTTAGCCAGTTAGTCTGCTTTTTCATTTCCTGGTATTCCACAGTGAGAGGGTATCCACTGCATACACACAATGGATTTAATTAATTGGTGTCGTTCTGAAAGCTAGATAATAGTCCTATGTGTAAAAAATAGTAGCAATTCTCCTATTATATTAATTCTCCTAAATAGGTGCAATGTCCGCTGACTCGCATCTCTTCATCATCCATGGGGGCCGTTTTACAGGAGACAAAAGCAAGGCACCGAGGCAAGTCAAACATATAACCCATGAATGTGGAACAAGGACATACACACATAACATTTAGGTAGGTACGGCCTGGATCCGCTTCAAGTATGATAGATTCATCACCGTTTCATGATCCTAGGTGAGGGCGGCGGAATTTGACAAGAACAGTGGTGTGTAAGAAGAGAATAATCAAGGATACCACCCTAGTTGTTTTTTGCTTAGTGGCTATTAGATGTGGTTTCCAGGTGAGTCGCTTGTCTAGTATGGCCCCGAGATATGTAGGGTTCTCCACATGTGCTAACTCACTTCCATTTTTTTTAGATTTGCTTTTTATTGGTGGTTTCTTTGTGAGAAGATGTTTTTGCTCCCCTTTCGGGCCCAGGCTACACAGGCGGTGCCATAACAGATGAAGAGGAGAACCTGGCTTTGTACTCTGTCCAAGTGTATGCAAGAGCTATCTGATGATGTGTCCTGCAAAGATAGGGGTTGTAGTTTAATATGGATCTGACATATCTTATGTATGCATGTCTAAGTCATCTCCAAGGATGTACTTGCAAATCAATTTAGCAAGATCAACCTTCTAGGATGTTTTTTCTGCGATGTTATTAATATGTCACTGAAGGTTAGTTAATTCAGATCTAACTTCTTTTTCGTAGTTTTACATGCTATATAGTCTGGTTTGTACCTTGCCTTTAATATATGTCAGGAAAATGTTGTCCGGTAAGTTATGTTGTAAGCTGTGGAATTGATATTAGTTTTTCGTTGAAGAACAGCTTGTTCTATAAGAGCAAGACTGACACTCTTGGCTGAACTTCTTCTTTACAGTGATAGCAGGTTTCACAGTGTTGCAGATGATGTATCCATTGATTAGTGCAGTTTCAACTAGGAAGTGGTATAATGGAAGGTACCCCTTATAGGATCTGTGTGGAAATTAATAGCCCACTATCACTTGGCCATAGTGGTAAACTCCTCTTGTGTAATTGCTAAATTTTTCTGCAAGAAAAAGGATTGTGAATTGTTCTACCTTCAGGAATACCTCTTTTTCTAATGGTCTTGTCAATAACAGCACTGGAGTGAACAGTAGATATAAGGTTAATCATTTTTGTATCATGACCAGAATATTTTGTACCTTCTGTGACACAAACAATGTTTTCAGTTTCAGATTATTTTTATTAGTTCTACAGGAAATTTATTTTTGTTCTCAACTACTGTTCCACATGCACCAATCTGCATTCCTTTTTGTTCTCAACTACTGTTCCACATGCACCAATCTGCATTCCTTTTTGTTCTCAACTACTGTTCCACATGCAGCAATCTGCATTCCTTTTTGTTCTCAACTACTGTTCCACATGCACCAATCTGCATTCCTTTCTGTTCTCTGCTACTATTCCACATGCACCATACTGTATTCCTTTTAGTTCTTGAAATAATGCTGGAGAAGAATAAAATCTGTCACAGTACAGAATATGCACTCTGTTAGTTGTTAGTATACCCATTTACAAGCTCTTTGACAACCCTAGGAGCTATTCCAACAGAAGACACATCATTAATTTTTCTAGTATATACGAGTATATATAATTAACTTTAGACAATATTGTGTGCTGGAATCAGCAAGCACAAATAGTTTAAATCCCCACTTTGTAGTTTTGACTGGTAGGAATTGCTTGAAATATATTTGTCCTTTGAACTGCACCATCAATTGGTCTAATGACAACTTGTGACCAGGTGTATAGTGTTGAGTGTAGGTTGGTAAAATTATGTCAAGATGTGGCCTGATCTTGAAATGGGGATCATAACCAGGCTGCTCCCTTGAAATTCTAACCTGATTATTATTGGTTGCTGATCCAGCAGTCCATGGGTTCATGTCCTTTGACCAAATGCCATTGTGCGATATATGAATATGTTTGTAAGCTGTTCGTTCCATATAGTCTGATTATTATTATTAAAGTGTAGGTTTCTCTGTAGCAGTTGATATCTGTTTCCACTCATGACTTTTGAATATGGTATGTCCTTTAACCAACAGTTCTTGCACAAGTAGTCAGATACCGTTGGTCTGCAATACATTCCCAAAGCAATTTGTAGGCCAATGAAAGCAGAGATCTCAACTGTATCAGTCTTGTCCCAAGATAACTTCTTGAATTTAGCACTGTCTTTGTACTCAGCTAACGGGTAAGTGATTCTCCATATCTGTTCACTTCCTCTGTGATATAACACATGGCAGTGTCAGGTAAAACAGTTTGAAAAAAAAATCAATGCACTAGAATCCAGCTGTGCACATCGTGACACATTGTTATTCATTGCATGGAGAAAGAGTATTCAGCTCAATAAGTTCATTTTTCGCCTGTTTGTTTTCGGGGCCCGAAAGGGGAGCAAAGAATAGCAACACTGTTTACCTTCCATGCATGTCGTACAAGGTGACTAAGGAGGTTATGGGATGGAGTTGGCTGTCCCATCCCATATAGTGTCAGTGACCCAAAGCCATGCTGAAGTCGGATTGTCAGGCCAAAACAGGCGCATATATCGCAGCAATGCTGTAAACCATGACACAACGCAGTCTGTTCTCCGGACTACATCCTGCTGATCTGCAGAAGTTTGAGAACGAACGCAGAAGAAGAAGTTAATTTTTATAATTGTACTTCTTTTAGTGAAATAATGCTGGAAAAAAATAAAAGTTGTCACAGTACAGAATATGCCCTTCTAAGATGTGCACATCCTTACACCTTGTTATTCATTGCATGGAGTAAGAGTATTCAGCTCAATAAATTCATTTCTATAGTTTGTTCATAAATAGTCGTCCACCAATATGTACATTTTTCTCTGTAATTACTGAGCGTATAGACTTCATATTTTGCATGAGTGCATCATTTTATAACCACGTTACATATTTATTATTTATATTGAGCGGATTTATCGCAAGTCGCTACGAATGTTGTTTTTTAGGTAGCATTTTTCTTCGATTGCAAGTACAAAAATTGGACTGGTCTACAGTAAAAATTATATTATTTGTCAATTAGTCTTATTTGTTTATTGTTGTTTTTTCTCATCCAATTATTTATTGGCTCTTATGCAAATTGTAACTGTGCTAACCAATGAAACGCACAATGCTATACAAAACCATCATTATTGATTGCATAGTATTTTCATGAAATTTATGGTGCGTACCATCTCGTGTGTGTTGATATTGTTTTTACAAGACAAGTTGCTTATGAAAGCCACATCATACATGATTTGGCACAATTGTAGAATGGAAATTAAAATTTTAATTTGGGAAAAATTAAGTAAGATTTTTTAAAGAGATTTCATAGTTGAATGTCTGATAATAATAGTAAATCTTCATTTCTATCATAAGTGAATCTTAAATACTTTTTTATAATGTGATATTATCAACATATCACGTTTTTGTAAATAAATACAATGTATCATACAACTGCATTTACAAATATATTATAAGTATGTCGTTGAAAGCTAAATTCGTTACACTAAAAAATATAACTGTAAGATTGTACAAATATTTTTCACAAGAAGCGAGACTATGAAATAATCTATTTCATGAAATAATCTATTTCATGAAATAATCTATTTCATGAAATAATCTATTTCATAGTTCATCGTAGCCCTCAAAAAGAACACATCATGTCATGGGTATATCCTACAAAACACTATCACGGTGATTAAGCGAAGACAACCCTAATGTCAAAAACATAAAGGAAACGAGAGAACGAAAAAATTTTGTAGACAATTTTGATGAAGAAATCATTAAGAGAGCAATTCATAAGATTGTGGTGAACTTCAGATTGGATTTGGAACTTATTGGACACTCCTGAATTTGCTCTTACTTCACATTGGCTATTAGTATAAACACTCTTGCATATATTGATTAAATGTTCTGGTACTCCATATTTTGATACTGTTTTCAATAGTTGTCTACTCTGTTGAAGGCCTTTTCTTGGTCGACGAATGTGATGTATAATTCTTTGTTGTTTTCTGAGACTCTTTCTTTTAGTTAGTATCTGTACAGATTTTGTTCATAGGGAAGCCCATTTGGGTGTTTTTAAGTTGTGATTAAATGTATGATCATAATCATTGTTCTAATATTTTGTTACAAATTTGTCCTATGTGGCTTAGTATGATTTGTCACTGTATTTTGTACAATCTCTCTTACTGCACTTTTTCTTCCATATGAGAATGATAGCCTATCTAAAGTACAAAATGCAGGACTTCGATTAATCTCAGAAGGAATGAAAACCACTCCAATTCATGCAATGGAAAAACATGCAGACATCCGATGACAGAAGAGAAGAAAGAGTGCTTGTGAAAAGGAAAAAATTAAGTGCATGCCAAACCATTCGATGCATGCGCAAATTTCTAGTTCAACCACAAGCAGTCTGAAGAGAATCAGCTTCTGTCACATCTCCAACCATTTCTATCAACAACACAAAGATATCCACACAAACCTCTAAACTGAAATTGAAACACTAATGGATATTGAAGAGCCAGACAATAATCTCCAGAATAACAGAAGTTCCTGGAATATTTAATAAGGAATACCAGACTCCACCTCAACTAAAAGCATTGCCACTAGAGATGAAATAGATACAATATAATCCCAAGGAATGGACATATGTCTACACAGATGGATCGGCAGAGGGAGCAGTAAGGAATGGAGGAGGTGGAATTCTTATAAGACTCAAAGACAGGAAGACAATATAAAAATCTTTTCCACCAGGAAATATTCCTCCAACTTTAGAGTAGAAGCAGTTGCACTAGATCAAGAACTGAAAGTCCTCACTGAACCAGGACTGCCAAAACCAAAGAAGACAGCTACCCAGTATATTCACAGATTGCAGATCCCTACTGGAATCAATCAAGAGAAATAGAAATGAAAGTCTTCTGCATAACATCAGACATGAGCTAAGACATATCCAAAAAATCATCAGCTATTGCCCTTCAATGGATACCATCACTAATACTCACAGACTCTCAAAGCATGCTGCATAAGATAGAAAAGTTCATGCTTAGAAAAGAATGGTGGGACTTATTGAACAACTGAATTGTTCAGAGCATTACATGTATATACTGCCCTGGTCACGCTGGGGTCAGAGGAAACAAGAGAGCCGATTTATTGCCAGGCAACGCGGCGATAGATGGCACATTGCTGAGAAGAGATAAAGCAGACTTAATGAAGGCAGTAATAAATTCATTTCAAGATGAAGATGATGTCAATGACACTGAGAACATACACATACAAAGAATGTTAGAAATGGGAGTATCTAGAGGTGAGGGGAGGAAAAGTAAATTTGTTGGAAAGTACAGAAGATCACACAATCAACACCTGACAGGAACTATGAGTCTACATACCCTGGGATGGCTGCTGGAACAGAGGGCGGAGCATTTATGGGAATGCCCCACGTGTTGTGAAGTCAGTTTATAATCAAGAATACCATCACACTGTGGAATCATGGGAAATGAGAAAGTGAATGGTTTGTAAAAAACAGGAAGCGAAATGGAACAGCACAGACGCCTACTGTCCTACAGAGAAGCAAAAATAATAATCCAGAACACATACACAGCAAAGTTGAAGAAACAAATGGAAGTGGAAGACAAACATGACGCTATTTATCACATCCAAAGATATCAACAGACCACACTATTTTACCTTAGAAGAGGCCGCTGCAGACTGTTGGGTCACCTTTACCGATTGAGAATCTCATATAGTTATCACAGGAAATTGATGATTTCCACAGATAAATGTCCATGTAGATCCGGAATCCAGACTCCTGAACACATACTTCAGGATTGCCCAACATATAAAGAGCAGAGACAGCAGACCTGGCCAGAGGATACAGATTTGAGGTAAAAGCTATGGGGCAGCCGCTATGACCTGAGAAAACAGTGGACTTGGCCATAAGGACAGGCCTGACAATATAACATGACCGCAGATACTGAACACAGTAGAAGATTATTCCTTTTAAAGAGACATATTTGAATGTCTCCTTGATTTTCATTGGTCACTTTGTGTATAATTTGTGTTGAAAGCCAATGAAAATCACTGGAAGTCAAATGCATTGTAGAAAGGTGATTCCCAGATGAATCATCATGTAAATTTGTGGATGGTCATTGAGTAACTCCTGAAAGCAAAGTTTTTCCAATCAGTAATATGATTGTCAACATATTTATTTGCCTCATCACAAATATCTTGTATAATAGTATCATGTAATACACATTCAAAGATTCTGAAGACGTTTGCATGATCAATGTTTTGAATCTTAAACTTTTATTGATAGGAAACTAAAATGTTTACCGTACCCGTATCACAAATTTTAAACATTTGAATTTGAGACATGTAGGGTCTATTATCCGAATTACCAAAATTAGTACTAGTATCACAATGCAAATTAACAATTTCTAAATCACTTCCTGAATGAGATAATAAATGCTAGAATTATCAGAGAAACTTTCTTCCAAATGTTTTTAATTTTCAGATTTATTTAGTGTATATTTCACCACAGTATTAGCTAGACAAAATGGCTACACAACAAAAGGCCACCTGTGTCATCACACAGAAGGTAGTAATTATGCTTCTTATATCAATACATGGCCCCATGCTCCTAGAGGAGATGTCAGCAAAATAGAGATGACTTTTCATTGTATCCTTAAGGATGCCTCCGCAGGGAAGGGGTTAAACACAGTGATTACGTAATGCGATACTCTGTACAAGGGACATAACTCATGGTAATAATTGTCCTTTAAGTGTATATAACGCGATTCGGTTATTACACAAATATTTCATAGGTCTGAACCTATTCATTATAATGGGTTTTCACTGTATAATGTTGAATGGCAGTTGCGTCCGTGTGTTGCCGAGGGCCCGAAAGGGGAGCAAAGAATAGCAACACTGTTTATCTTCCATGCATGTCATAAGAGGCGATTAAGGAGGTTATAGAATGGAGTTGGCTGTCCCATCCCATATAGGGTCAGTGACCCAAAGCCATGCTGAAGACGGATGTGTCAGGCGAAAGGCGCAGATACCGTAACAATGCTGTAAACCATGACACAATGCATTCCATTCTCCGGACTACATCCTGCTAATCTGCAGGAGTTTGAGAACGAACGCAGAAGAAGAAGAATGGCAGTTGGTCTATTGGATGTCATCACTGGTGGTTGCCACTCGACCTCCCGTATACTGGTCAGTCTGAGTTTCCAGCCTCTGCAGACTGGACTAATCCCAATCTCCATGACGATGATTTCAATGAAGACATCTATCAATAAATCTTATATCTCAAACACTAGATTTGGAAAGTTTAAAATATGTTGACTTATGTGTCTCTTGAGAGTTTGAAATTCAACAAAATCTCTGCTGCAAACATCACATTTGTAAGGTTTCTCTCCTGTATGTGTTCTTTTGTGTACATTCAGGCTCCTAGATTGAGTATATCTTTTGCCACACACATCACATTTGTAAGGTTTCTCTCCTGTATGTATTCTTTTGTGTACGTTCATGTTCCTAAATTGAGTAAATCTTTTGCCACATACATCACATTTGTAAGGTTTCTCTCCTGTATGCATTCTTTTGTGATTCTTTAGGTTACCAGTTGTAGAAAAATCAAAACCACACACATCACATTTGTAAGGTTTCTCTCCTGTATGTGTTCTTTTGTGTACACTCAGGCAACTAGCTTGAGTAAATCTTTTACCACATACATCACATTTGCAAGGTTTCACTCCTGTATGTGTTATGTTGTGTACATTCAGGCTCCTAGATTGAGTAAATCTTTTGCCACACACACCACATTTGTAAGGTTTCTCTCCTGTATGTGTTCTTTTGTGTATATTCAGGCTCCTAGATTGAGTAAATCTTTTGCCACATACATCACATTTGTAAGGTTTCACTCCTGTGTGCATTCTTTTGTGATTCTTTAGATTACCAAGTGTAGAAAAACCAACACCACACACATCACATTTGTAAGGTTTCTCTCCTGTATGTGTTCTTTTGTGTACGATCATGTTCCTAGATTGAGTAAATCTTTTGCTACACACATCACATTTGTAAGGTTTCTCTCCTGTATGTGTTCTTTTGTGTACAATTAGGCTAGTAGATTGAGTAAATCTTTTACCACACACATCACATTTGTAAGGTTTCTCTCCTGTATGTGTTCTTTTGTGAGTCTTCAGGGAACAAGTAAATGAAAATCCTACACCACACACATCACATTTGTAAGGTTTTTCTCCTGTATGTGTTCTTTTGTGTTCATTCAGGTACCCAGCTTGAATAAATCCTACACCACACAGATCACATTTGTAAGGTTTCTCTCCTGTATGTATTCTTTTGTGTACATTCAGGCTACTATATTGACTAAATCTTTCACCACACACATCACATTTGTAAGGTTTCTCTCCTGTATGTGTTCTTTTGTGATTCTTCAGGGTACAAGTAAAAGAAAATCCTACACCACACACATCACATTTGTAAGGTTTTTCTCCTGTATGTGTTCTTTTGTGTTCATTTAGGCTCTCAGTACGAATAAATCCTACACCACACACATCACATTTGTAAGGTTTCTCTCCTGTATGTATTTTTTTGTGCCTCTTCAGGGAACCAGTTTCAGAAAATCCTACACCACACACATCACATTTGAAAGGTTTCTCTCCTGTATGTATTCTTTTGTGCCTCTTCAGGGAACCCGTTTCAGAAAATCCTACACCACACGCATCACATTTGTAAGGTTTCTCTCCTGTATGTATTCTTTTGTGTTTCTTCAGGGAACCATTGTCAGAAAATCCTACACCACACACATCACATTTGTAAGGTTTCTCTCCTGTATGTGTTCTTCTGTGCACATTCAGGTGTGAATTATGAGCACATTGAACACCACAAACATCACATATGTAAAGTTTCCTGCCTGTATATGTTCTTCTGTCCATCTTCAGGCCACAGGAATCAGTAAATTCTACACCATGCACATCACATATGTGAGGTTTCTTTCTTGTATGTTTTGCACTGCCTATCTTAATGTTACCAGCTTGAACAAATTCTTCACTACAAACATTACCTGTATGTTTACATTTTGTATGTTGATAAATGTGTCTTATCACTGCTCCAATGTGAACACAATCTTTGTTACAAACATCACATTTGTAATTCTCTACAGTATGTAAATTTCTGTGTGACTTCAGGTTGTCTGAACAATTAAACCCCAGGTTGGAAAAATGACAATTGTCAGGTTTCTCTTCTCCATATTTCTTCCTGTGTGTGTTCAAGCTAGCAAGTTTAGATAAACATGATCCAGAAACATCACATTTATTCAGATTCTCACAACTTACACTACACACAGTATGTTTAGTACCTTTCTTATAAACACATAATTCATTTTCTGACAGTGTGCTACATTCTCCATTATTGACATTCAGACTGTCCTCATTCTGGACAATCTTACCAATGATATCTTCAACCTTGACCTGTTCTCTAACTGTCTCTCTTAAGTCATTCAGTTTCTGTTCTCTTGATGTCAAACACAGATCTACATTCTTGTTGTCTGCTTTCATTACTGTGTTTCCTTTGTGTTCATGAAGCTTCTCACAATCTCCTGTCTCATCTGATGTATTCTTCACAATGTTTCTAATATGTTCTGGAAGATTCTCTGTCAAAACATCAATCTTTACAAATTGTGATTGTTGAACACTATATACACTTTCTTGTATTTTCTGAACACCATTCTGAGAATTGATGAAGTGCTCCGATGTGTCAACACTGATCTCTGAAATATCCAAACAATGATCAGTGACAAGTCATGTAGTGTAAGTCATAATAAATATAACAACATAAAGAATTTATATTGAAACAATCTATGACATAAAGACAATAACAGACAGTGTTAGATAAACACTTTGTGTGTACTGGTTGTGTGAGGAGTGATGTACAGAATGAAACTTTTAGAAACATTTCAAACCATCAACACATACTGGGAATTCAGACAAACAGAAATATTAAATATGCTTATTATAAGTTGTCTAGAATTACTCCTACCATGTCTACCTTACAAATACACTTTATATGGAAGTCGGAGTGTATGGGGTGTCAAGGAGGGGGTAGTAGCTCAGAAGTTAATCTCACTAATGGCTCCTAGTAATTGCCAGCATGCAGCAGCAGAAACATCCCTGAAATGACTTTGATGGGCTGGTCAAACCAGGAGTGGGTAACTGAGGGACTCTGTGTGCTCAAAGGAATGTTTGCTCAAGCATGTAAAAGCTTGGATATGGTGGACAGTGCAGATGAAACATCTGATGTTCATCAAGCTGGAAGGCACTTGCCAGCAGAGCATTGTAGAGCACAAAGAGTTTCAAAACACATAGTGATTCCATCGGACTTGCAGAGCATGCTACAATAAATAGAAAAATTATGATAAGAAAGAATCAGAAGGTAGTAGACGGACTTTAAACCAGGTCCATTAAGCTGGCACCTATTCCCCTCGCAACTTGAATCAAAAATGTTTTACGAATTCAGCCACACCGCATTTCATGTGTTTGAATAAGAAAATCATGTTGAAATCCCGACTGCTGATTTCTGCTTTTTTTCTGTAACTCCTCAATGTTTCCTATTTATACTACTCATTTGTCCATGATAAGAAAGAAGTGGTTTGCTCCACTCAGCAACATCCAAGGTGTTATAAAGATCTACTGTCCAGATCATGCTGGAGTAGGAGGCAATGATAGTGCTGATGCTTTGGTGGGCAATGCTATATTTGAAGGGTCAGTGACAAGATACAGATCCAGTTAATTCAAGCAGTTATATACAGTGGAATACAGTTATAACAACATGGTCTAGACTGATAAAATCATCATCATCAGGTGCCATGCTGGCTGGAGTAGGCGATCATGGCTCTCCACAGCTCTCTGTCTCCAGTATTATGTATCATCTCGTTATTGTTTCCCTGCCGTGCCAGGTTGTCAAACTAATATTTTCTCACGTTGTCACTCTCTGTCTCTGTTGCCTTCAATCTTGCCTGTTGTGACTATGTTCTCCAAACCTCCCAGTCTCATGAAGTGGCCAAAAAATAAAGATTGCCTTTTTCTTATATTATTGATTAATGTCCCGTTTCGCATTTAACTCTTTCAACACCTCTACATTAATGACATTCATGTGTACTTTAATACAGGTACACCGATAAAACATGTACGTAATAACAGAAATTGGCTATATATAGTACAAATAGATAATAAATATAATTGAGGATTATGAAAAATGTTGTTATATAAGGAAATTTTGTATAATATAAGGAAAAGTATTGTTACAAAAGAAGGCCCGTTAGAAAGATTCCACTCCTTGGGGGCTAAAGATCCCTTTCTAGGTGCATCCACAGGTGGCGGGTAGTAGAAAAGCATCTAGATTTAGAGATCAGCTGTGATATAAGCTGAAATTTTTCTGGACGAATAAGCAGTCATGGACCAAACCGGTGTTGCTGCCTACCAGGACACAGGGTATCAGGCGGGGCTGATATCCCCACTGACATACCCCATGTACTGAAATATTCCAGTGGTGGGCAGCACAGTTGTCTTTTTCTCTTTTGTCTCAAGCAATTGTTGCTGACGCTTGAATGGTGGGAAGGGGGGGGGGTGCACTTGCAAACAGATTACACAAAGGAAATTGATATAGCATGCATACAGGAAACACACCTCACAAACACCAGCAGATTCAACATCAGAGGGTACCAAAATTTCAGAAGGGTAGAGAAAAGAGACATAAAGGAGGAGTACTCATACCATTTAAAAACAATAATGCTGCCTCAGAAATCAGAGTTAACATACTCAGAAACAAACGGAAATAATTGAAATCTGCTTAACCCATTTAGTAAATAATCCATTTAACCCATAATCAATTAAAGAGGTTACAGTATATAACTATAACTGCCTATAGGAAAATATCCTCTCTCTCTCTTGAGCCTGACACGCTGTAACCCGGTGATAGCAAGCAAACTCACTATCAGCTAGTCTATGGCACTCCTCTTGAGAAAAGGTTAGGTCCCAGCCATATTCTCAGCATCTCCTGTGATTCTCTTCATGATGTGTTTATATTCACATGTAACAGGTGATTTGTTTATATTCACATGTAACAGTCGATGTGTTTATATTCACATGTAACAGGTGATTTGTTTATATTCACATGTAACAGTTGATGTGTTTATATTCACATGTAACAGTTTATGTGTTTATATTCACATGTAACAGTTGATGTGTTTATATTCACATGTAACAGTTTATGTGTTTATATTCACATGTAACAGGTGATGTGTTTATATTTACATGTAACAGTTGATGTGTTTATATTCACATGTAACAGCTGATGTGTTTATATTCACATGTAACAGTTGATGTGTTTATATTCACATGTAACAGTTGATGTGTAATTCACTGTTTCACTAATAAGGAAGCCCATAAATATTTAAATCATATTCTGTTTGTTTCATAAGAAGTTCCATCTCTAGCAGACATAAAGCAAAACAGTATATGAAATTATCCAACAACAAACACAGAAGACATCACAAAAGTATCAGACCACATATCACAAATGAATAGTATTGACCTTCTTTTATATGTCTATCAACTCTACATAGACCAGGCTGTATAACTTCCTGACATCTTGATACTTCATTGAAATTTTCAAACTGATTGAGCTGAATGTTGACATCTTCATTGCTGACCATCTCTTCAGAGATCTGAAATAACAGCAAGAATATATGCTAGTTTTCTTCTGTATAAACAACATTGGATGAGACAGTGATGAGAAGAGATAAGGTTGAGTTAATTAGGGCAGTCAGGTTTACACTCAAAATAATGAGCAGGATGCTGACAGAAATAATGTGTATGTTCAGAGAATAATAGAAATGAAAGTAATTTGAGGAGAGGGGAGAAAGTGAATCCTCTCTGTACAGATTGGGTCAAAGGGCATGAGCTCATGGACCACTGGATCAGCAACCAACCAACCATCTGTACAGATTTGAAGAACTCACGGATGACTGGTACAATGATTTTATATAGGCCTACTCTTAGATGACTGAATGACTGGTGATTTATTCACTTGTGGAATATCCCCAGTGCCACGATACTGATTCCTATGTATCACAACACAAAGTCTTCTCTAGCAAAATGTTCACTTTTAGCACATTCAAATTGTTTGTACATTAAAAATAAATCTCACCTCAAACTTTTGTTCCAGTTTTATTAAGTCCAACAGGAATGGTACATGTTTAATCTGAAGATAAACATTCAAAGAACACGTCAAATAATAAAACAACATGTAACTAGCTTTGTTGACACAATAAGAAATCTTTAATCATTCAAATAATTATCACATTCACTAAAGTAATGATCATTGAACTAAATATAATTATGAAAATATTATTTAATTTTATTCACCTGAGGGATGGATGGAGCATAGAGGTTAAGTCATTTGTCTGATGAAAAAGAGGTAGTGGGTTTAATTCTTGGTCATTGCTTGTGTACAAGCACATTTTTCTAGAGATCCCTTGAAGATTATCACTTTAAACTACTGAGTTACGTGCTATGAGTGATACTCTCGTATTGCATATGTAGTGCATATGGCAAAAACAAAACATATATTTTTGTATAAGTAAAGATGCTAATCAAGCAGATAAAGTCAAGAATCATGACAACATTTTGACATCAAATGGCCAGTGTTTCAATGAAATAAAGAGCAGGATATCACAAGCCAAATCAACATTTTAACATCAGATGGCCAGTGTTTCAATGAAATGAAGAACAGGATATCACAAGCCAAATCAACATTTTAACATCAGATGGCCAGTGTTTCAATGAAATGAAGAGCAGGATATCACAAGCCAAATCAAGATTTTAACATCAGATGGCCAGTGTTTCAATGAAATGAAGAGCAGGATATCACAAGCCAAATCAGCATTTCAAAAGGTGAGAAACTTTCTATGCAATGGAGTACTACCAATGCAAATGAAAATTTGAGTGCTAGGACATTATATCAAACCAATTCTCTATGAATATGAAGCATGGGTGGTAAACAAAACAGTTCATGATGAGCTGGAAGCAACTGAAATGTAGTTTTTGAGAAGAATGATGAAAATTCCATGGACAGCCAAGAAAACTAATGTAGAAGTTCTCAGAGATTCTGGAGTAAAAAGACAAATCATAGCAAAAATTAGAAGGATGCTGTCAAGATTGTCTGTCAGTCTAAATTATTAGGGCATGTGATAAGAAGAGCAAAACTTGAACATTTACAAACCACTGGAAAAATCATATGGGGTGATGAGACAGTGGAGGGCAAAGAGAGAAATTGCTGGATGTGTTGTCACTGTGGCACAAGAGAATGTCCCCAACTGAACTTATTAACAACACAAGAGGCAGAGAGAGGTGGAGAAATGTGGTCACCTATGCCACTCAATTTGTTGATTGAAAGGCTTTAATTCTTGGGGAAATGTTCACATAATTCTACATAAAATATTTCTTAAGTTCATAAGTGCTCCTTTTAAAAAATATTTTTAATTTAAAGACCAAGTTAATTTTTAAAATGTTGGCAGTTTTCTTGGATCAGTCTGTGGATGTGATATCACTTCAACATTGAATCTACAAGTTCTTGGATCAGTCTATGGATGTGATATCACTTCAACATTGAATCTACAAGTTCTTGGATCAGTCTATGGATGTGATATCACTTCAACATTGAATCTACAAGTTCTTGGATCAGTCTATGGATGTGATATCACTTCAACATTGAATCTACACGTTCTTGAAGTCTGTGGATGTGATATCACTTCAACATTGAATCTACAAGTTCTTGGATCAGTCTATGGATGTGATATCACTTCAACATTGAATCTACAAGTTCTTGAAGTCTGTGGATGTGATATCACTTCAACATTGAATCTACAAGTTCTTGAAGTCTGTGGATGTGATATCACTTCAACATTGAATCTACACGTTCTTGGATCAGTCTATGGATGTGATATCACTTCAACATTGAATCTACACGTTCTTGGATCAGTCTATGGATGTGATATCACTTCAACATTGAATCTACAAGTTCTTGGATCAGTCTATGGATGTGATATCACTTCAACATTGAATCTACACGTTCTTGGATCAGTCTATGGATGTGATATCACTTCAACATTGAATCTACAATTTCAAATAGAACATCCTGTTTAACATTTAACAGCATTTGTTTATTTTAATGAGATTGTATCCTTTCAATGTGGACTAAGTTATTCACCCCTTCCTCAAGAGGTAAAGTACTCAAATTTGAATAATAAATATTCCTTACAATTTTTATTTTTGCTGACATCGCAGCAATCCTCCAACATATTGACCTCATTATCTACAATATAATTTCCTTCAAACTCACTGAACTCATTGTCTACAATATAATTTCCTTCAACTCAATGTCTACAATATAGTATCAAACATATTGATCTCATTCTCATCATCTATCAAAGTATTACCATTAAACACTCACCTCATTCTATATCTTCTTTTTCTTCTTCAGCGTACATTCTCAAACTCCCACTGGATCTCTCTTGTAGTACAACAAATACCTACTAGATTTCCAGCAGGATGTAGTCCAGAGAATGGAAATGCACTGTGTCGCCATTTTATTTGCACCAATGGCCCGACACATCTGTCTTCGGCGGGTCGTTATATATCAAAGTATTACCATTAAACACTCACCTCATTGTCATTATCTAGTTCCTGACTTATTCCTGCCACCAAATGTGGAACAATAGAACCATTATTCCCAGAAGCCTGAACAAATAAAACAGACAAATCAGAGAATAATGAGGTAAAAGATAATCCTAAAACTGTAATCAAATACAACAACAGTTTCCATAGTGATGTCATACACTTGTAGTCACAATCTTTCTCTCTACAATGATTCAATGCATTTTATAATCACTACCCATCTCTTTGATCCCATACACTTTTTCTTCTTCTTCAGCGTTCATTCTCAAACTCCATTAGAGGGGGGAGAAGAGGGGGACCACTGACCCCTATCAGGCGTGTCCAAAGATTGAGGATCATCCTTCAGATATGGAGTGTTAGCTGTGATATAAGCCAGAACTTCTGTGTACAAATAAGCAATCAGACCAAACTGGTGTATATCAGGCGGAGCTGATATCTCCACTGAAATACACTATGTCAAGTGATTGGCAGCATTTACCCCGTGCCAGGAGTGAGTGGGGAGGGTGGGACATTTTTTTAAGGGTCTTCTACTGTTGCCTTTGGTCACCATTAGAGGATGGAAACACTATTGGAGACACCTCTCTAAAAAAAACAGGAGTAAACTACTTTACATACTTTCAATGTGGACAGTGCTAGAATGCTCATTAATTTGGATAGGGAGACTCCATAATTTCCCCCACTGATGATGGAACATGTCAGCCTAAACATGCGTAAGTACCCAACAATGGAAATAAGACACGTACTCACCATACAGTTAATGATAATCTTCAGATTCGTAACATGAAGGCTGCCTCTGTGGTTCATCACCCATAGAGGAGGAGCTCCAGACCTTTAACCTCTAATGATGATGTCTATGTGTATCGGGGATCCGGGATTAAACAGAGTAGAGCAACTGGTCAAACCAATCAAGCAAAACGAAAACCATTGGAACAGTGATGGTGTAGTTAAGAACAAATTAAAACTACAGAATTTCCTCCAAAGAGAAAACAATGATGCTTTATGTATCCAGGAGACACATCTTACTGACAGTAACAGATTTTCCATCAGAGGTTTTGAATGCTCCAGACAGGACAAATTAGAATACAACAGAGGAATCATCACTATGGCACAGAACAACATACCTGCTACAGAAATTGCATGGAACCCAGGACTCTGAACATTAAACCTATAACAAACCCTAATCTATACCACAAACCCTAATACATATCTACAATTTTATCACAAACCCTATATCATATCACAATTCTATCACAAACACTAATCTATATCTACAACTCTATCACAAACCCTACCAGTAATCTATCAGGGGGACAATCAAAACACATTTTAGGGAATAATTCAAGTTTTAAATATTAAAAAAATATGTATATGTTAGATGGATGGGCATCAGGATTTTAGAAAGACAGGTGGGGCATGGGTAAAAAAAAGTTTGGGAAACACTGCCCTAATCTATATCTACAGCTGAATCATAAACTCTAATCTATATCTACAACTCTATTACAAACTCTAATCTATATCTACAACTCTACCCCAAATCAGAAAAATATTTAGATACCCCAAGTAATATATCTGTGATACAAACAAAACAAATATATACCAGATTAAGATCTCTTGTTTCCGTTTCTTGACTCATTTCTTCCACTGTACGAATACTTTCCATGAAATTTCAACTGTTATAATCTCACCAGCAGCTTGACTCAAATTAAATTTTAATAATCTGAAAATAATTAAATATTGAAAATATACTCCAGAAATATCTAAGTTATACAAAACAATGACACCAAACCTGCAGAGGATTTACTGTATTTGTTCACATAGTTTCATACAACATCATCATGAGCTATATCATAACTTCATTGATTTGAATAAGGTCTTTGATTGATTTTTTAGAAAGGTCTATAGAAAATTAATGAGAAAGTATTACAATGGTTATTGTTATTAAATATATTTATGACACACATCATGCAAGAAATGTCCCATAACCATAAAACAATAATTACAATTGATGGCAGGTCTCTATGCAACTTATGGTTTGCATATGACGTGGCTGGAAGCAAGAAGGAACATCAGGAACTACAAAACTTGAAAAATAACTTTTTATGGCATAGAAATTAACATTGGGAAAAAGGAAAACTAATGGAGATCAGAGATAATCAACAGACTTCTGTTAACTTTTAGCCAGCCATATTTATAAAAAAAACATTTCTTATTGTTTTGTATGAGACCGGCTGTATCCAAAGCAGCATTTATTGAAGTATTTCTAAAATTCTCCCATTTCATTTCTATGGATGTTATGGGATTTACTAATTTTGATGGCTTATCTAAGGCGGTGTACTGATTGTTGATTTTGGTGTTGTAATTACTTACTACTACTAATATCGAAATTAAAAAAGGGGAATTATAGGCTGTAAGACTATCCAGGAACTAAAGCTGCAGGCAGCGGAACGCATCATATGGAGAACCAAAACCTCTGTCCTATGTGTCGCTTCGGCACGAAAGGAATAAACTAACAGTAACTGGAGCAAGTAGTGACCTTTGTTCTAGTTTCGAGGTGTTACCTGACCTTTGTTGTTTTTATTTGGTAAGCTTATGGATAAGTACTTAGAGTAAGGTTAGGATTAGAAATAATATTTCTTTACAGAAATACTGATCGCTCACCACAAATAATAGGAAATTGTAAAAAATGTGTAAATTGGAAAACAAACAGATTATGCATACGTTCATCTGTGTCCAGTTGAACTGTGTGATTGTCGGATGTGAAGTCACGGCATTATTATTTTGATTGGTGTTACACGGGAATCCATGACGTTGGATAGTTAAAATTGTCAACAGTATGCAGCATACTATGCAGCTATTTATAGCACAGTGAAGAACTAATCTGTGCTTTTACCCAGTAACTAACTAACTAATATCGAAAATTTGGGTAAAAAGCGAGACATTTAATGTAGGTATATGTAATGTCACTCACTATTTATTTGTAATAGACTAGACAGTAGTGAGTATATTCAATAATGTGCGGTACGTAGTAGTATCAGTCAGTGACACACAGTCACACACTAGACAGGACTCACTCAGGCTACACAACTGTAGTACTAGTAGGTAGAGTGTAAGTTGTAACTGAGTAAATTATCGAGTACTGATGCGGCTACATTGTCGTTGTGTAACACCAAGAATGATCTTTTTCATAAATATTTTTTAAACAACACATAAAAGGTAAAAGCACACACGGATATCTCTTGCACATAAAAAGTAAGCTGCAAGTTCAAAAATATAGATTTTTTTTTTTTTTTTTTTTGCCAGTAGCATAGTTACCACTCAATATTTAAAAAAGTCTCCAGTTCTTAGGACAAAATAATGCATAGAAAATCCCAGCTCATATTTGGTTTTCTGGGAAAGTGGGTGGGGGGGGGGGGGGGGGTAGATGTGGAAGCTACTGACTGGTTGTATAGGTCTTGGTTTCGCTTGTCCTAAAGTTAGTTCCTTCTGTATCAATGTATTTGCGTTCACTGAGAAGTTGCTCATCTCCAGCCTGCTTATACCATAGTTATCAATTATTTGGTGCATAGGATGGTTCAGGAATCTCTTGTATTTTTCTGCTTGTTGAACTACTTTCATTACTCATCTATTTTCCATTGACTGAAGGTCAGTTATTGTTTCTAATGTATGTATGGGTGTAGATTTCATGGATGCAGTGATAATACAAGTAGCTTGATTCTGGGTTTTGTTTATTTTGTTGAAATGTTTTTCAGATGACGTGGCCCAGGCTGCGACGCCATACTCTAGTACTGGCCTAACTCTACCTGTGTATAGTCTTTTCACGATTTTCCTATCCGCTCCACGGTTTATGTCTGCTATCTTTTTCTTTATGCTCATTCTGTTTCTGGCTCTTTTCTCTGCCTTTTCTGTTTTGCCTATGTCATTTTAGAGTCCATGCTAATTTCAAGGTAAAATTGGGTTCAGCTCAGGTGGAAGTAAGTGATTGTTTATTTTTAGTGTTGAGATCTGTACCTTGTTGAATAGGGTGTGTATGTATTGTGTGTGTGTGGTTTTCTTCTCATTAATTGTGAGCAACCATTTCTTGGTCCAGCTTTCTAGTTTGTGCAGTGCCTCTTGCATTCTATTTTTTGCAACATTGTCTACCCTGTCCACAAAGCCAGGTCATCTGCATACATTGCAGAGTGTACTCCAGTCAGTATGCCCTCCGTAATATCATTTATGTAAAATAAGAAGAGTGTAGAGAATAGTACACCTCCTTGCAAGACACCTTGTTCTAGCAAAGCAGAACTTAAAGAAAGGCTGGAGATGGATTTAGCGTCCTTCTCACAGCTAATGGGGATTTGGAAATACAACATCAGTGTTGGAGTGAAAGTAAAACTGTATAAGTCGCTGGTGCTTTCTGTTGTGTTGTACTGTTGTGAGAGTTGGACACTCACTGCGGGCATGGAGAGGCAATTACAGTCTTTCAAATACAAATGCCACTGACGAATTCTACGAATTTTCTAAAGGTAACATAAGACCAATGTATACATAAGAAATAAAGTAGAGATGTATGCAGCTGTACAAGAACCATTGCTTTCAATAGTGAAATGACGAAAATTAGCATGGTTTGGACATGATTCCTTGTCAAAAACAATACTGCAGGGAACTGTCAAAGGAGGACAGCTGAGAGGAGGACAAATTAAGGCATGGACAGACAATATCAAGAAATGGACAGGACAAGATATTTCCAGATCATGCACATAGCTGAGGATAGAATTCGCTGGAGGACTCTATGTGCAGAAGCATCCAATGTGGTACCCCTAAGACACTGAAGGGTTACGGGTTTATTGACATTGACTTGCACTCTAGCTGTTTTTTTTATGTAGTTGCATATCCAATTATATAAGTGTCCTCTGATTCCTAGTCTAAGGAGCTTGTTCTTGAGTCCATCTTACCAAACTTTGTCAGCCTTCTTTATGTCAACCCACACTGCAAGCGTGTTGTTTTTTTGTGTATGCGCCTTCAATATCTTGTGCTATATAGGCGACATGGTCTTCTGTTGATCTGTGTTGTCGGAAGCCACTCTGTTGTGGTGCTATTAGTTGTTTTACTTTCAGGTGCCGCATGTCTTCTATTGACCATTATCTCCATTAATGTGCCCATGCAGCTGAGAAAACTGGCAGGTCTATAGCTACTTGGGTCGAGTTTGTCTTTTCCTTGCTTTAGAATGGGCACCATGATCACTTCTTTCGATGCTGTGCGCACCACTGGTCTCCAGCTAGTATTTACTACCTTTAGAAGCTTTGTCTTTGCTTTAGGCTCCAGTTTCATAAGCACCTCATTGGAAACGATCATCTTTGCCTGGTGACTTCTTGCGTTTGAGGTTCTGAAGTGCTTCTTCTAGCTCAGTTTATATAAACTTTGACAACATTTGCTCTTCTATCATCGTGGGTATACCCTTTAGTCCATGGATTTCATTCTTAACTTCCTTTTTTCCCGTATGTTTATCTGTCTCACGATTACATTTTTTATGAGAATATTTGTTGCTGCTTTTCCCATGTGCAATTTTGTATCGTATTCACACTCTTCACCCTCTCCACAAAGCCTGAAAATTATACTCTCACTCTAGACAATACCCCACTCCCAAAAGAAAACACCCCAGTCTACCTGGGGCTAAAATTTGACAAAAGACTTACTTGGGGATCACACATTGAAGAGACAGAAAATAAAGCCACACGCAGACTACAAATAATGAAAAAACTATCTGGGACAGATTGGGGAGCCAACATAAAAACCATAAGACAAGTCTATGTAGGTCACATCCGTCCAACTCTGGAATATGGATTGACCACATATGCAACAGCAGCAAACACCAATCTTCAAAAGCTGGACAAAATTCAAAATGCAGGTCTCCGAATCATAACAGGAGGACTAAGGAGCACACCTATAACATCAATGGAAGCAACAGCAGGATTACAAAACCTAACAGACCGCAAGGATGAGAAAATCACAATAATGACAGAAAAATTTAGACGTCTGAAACATCACCCTATGCACGAAAAAACAAAAGAACTAACAAAAAACAGACTGAAAAGACCAAGCTTCAATCACCTATCAAAAAAACTTATGAAAGCCAATAAAGAAGTAACCAGCAACAATCCGGATGAATGGGAACAGCTAGAAGCATATTGCAACATCACAAACACTTCACCCATATATACAGCAAAACTTACAATACCAGGCATTGAGAGCAAAACTATGGAAACCCCTACTGCCCTTAAGGCAAAAACACTTGATCACCTAGACACCCAATACCCTACCTCACAGTGGATTCATGTCTTCACAGATGGATCATCAGAGGGTGCAGTAAAGAAAGGAGGAGCTGGGATACTAATACTCATACCAAACACCCCAAAACTAGAACTCTCAATTGCTACTGGCAAATTATCAACAAATTACAGGGCAGAGCTACAAGCAATCTTGGAAGCATCAAAGGCTCTAGAGGAACGGAGGCTCAAAGGAGCTAACATAGTCTTCTTGTGTGACTGCATGTCAGTACTCCAAACCATCCAAAAGGAACCTAAAGATCTCCTAACAAAAACAACTGTAGAACTTCTAAATCAACTATCTGCCAACAATAAAGTTGTGCTGCAGTGGATCCCTGCACACTGTGGAATAGCAGGAAATGAAGGAGCTGACAGACTGGCAAAAGCAGGTGCAAAAAAGGAACAATTCCACCACAGAATATCACTGACTGAAGCAAAAACCCTCATCAAAGGAATATACAAACATACATGGAGTCAGAGAACAGGCAGTAACTTTCCACAGGACCCTATTCTAAAGCTAAACAGGTCACAACAAACCACAATTTTTAGACTTCGCACAGGACACTGCAGACTACAAGCACATCTCCACAAAATTAAGGCTGCCCAAACTGACCAATGCCCATGTCAAAAGGGTCCCCAGACTCCAGAACATATTCTGCAGACATGCCCACTCTTTGATGACGTGAGAACCAAAATATGGCCTCAAGAGACAGATCTGAAGGTGAAGCTGTGGGGCAACCGTGAGGACCTCCTGCTGACGACTGAATTCATGGAGGCGGCCCACCTTCCTGTATAGACTTATGAGCATAGGAAACTGATCGCAGAAGAAGAAGAAGTATCGTATTCAAGTGTTATTGGAGGTAGGATACTCTTTTCATCACTCAATGTCTTGGCAAGTTTCCATAGTTTGTTTCCATAGCTTGTTCATGTTATGGTCTTAGTTTTTTCTATCCAACTCTTCCTTGCAAATGTTTTTACCTCTCTCTTGTATTTAGCTGAGGCTACATTGATAGCTATATTTCTTTCTGTACTCTGATGGTTCTGCTAATTCTCTGACCATATTCAGGTCTTCTTCAAGCTTTTGTACTTCTTTGGACCAGTACAGTTTGTAGTTTTTCATTTCCCCTCTTGGTATTGCTTTGTTTGCTGCTCTAAGTATTGCCTCAGTTAGCTTTTCTGTCGTGTTCTTTATTTTCTTTTAACGGGTATTGATAGGCTTAGTATATGCGTCTGTGTTCTTTGCAAGTTTTCCCAGTCTGCTCTCTTATAGCTCCACCGGGGTAGAGATTTTTGCTCTTCCAGTGTGTAGTTGAGGTTGATAGTTCTTCTTCTTCTTTCGTTGACTTGAAACATGTCTATATCTGTAATTCTGTCTCCTTAATAAAACTCACTGTCTTTTGTAGTTCATACAGTGTCCCATAGAGCTTTGATTCCAGTGTTGTTTCCTCTGGCCAATATGTCTGCCTCAGCGTTTCATGCTCAGAACACTCTTGAAGTATATGTTTGGCACTCTGTGCTGCCTGTCCACATGTACACATGGCCGTGTTGCCAATCTTGAACTTTTTATACATGTGACTGCGGAGTCGGTTGTGTCCTGTTCTGAGACGTAGAATTATAACTTGTTCTGATCTGTTCATATTGTGATAGTCATCTTGTGTTGGTGTTTGTGGCTTTCTTATTGACTTTATCATCTGTTTTTTTCTGATGGTAGGTGATTGGTATATCTGGTTGGTCTTCGGCAGCACCTTCCTTAGCCAGTTGGTCTGCTTTTTCATTTCCTGGTATTCCACAGTGAGAGGGTATCCACTGCATGGTTACCCTATACTGGTAAGACAATTCGCTAAGTAGTTTTTTTGAGTCTGTTAGTTTTCCAGACTGGAGAGCTTGAAGCACTGACCTTGCATCTGTCAGGAATACCACAGGCTGTAGGTCAGAGTTGGAGTTCAGCAGTTTTTGTTCAAGAGTGTTCTGAGCATGAAATGCTGAGGCAGACATATTGGTCAGAGGAAACAACACTGGAATCAAAACTCTATGGGACACTGTATGAACTACAAAAGACAGTGAGTTTTATTAAGGAGACAGAATTGCAGATATAGACATGTTTCAAGTGAACGAAAGAAGAAGAAAACTACTTTCCTCAAGTCAATGAAGGTAATTTTAGCCATTCTTATTTTTTTAACTTCTGCCGTCATTTGTTACTATGTGTCCAAGATATTGATGTTTTACTTCTTGTAGTTTCTCTCCATGTAGCCCCCCCCCCTGTTTGTTTGATTATTATTCTTCTGTGTGCTAATTATCATGGTTTTTGTTTTGTGGATATTTATATCCAGTTCATATTTTTACTTGATTTATTAGTCTTTGTAGTTGATATTCACTTTCTGCTAAAAGAAGAGTGTCATCTGCATATCTCAGGTTGTTTACTATTTTCCCATTGATCTTGAGTCCTGGCATTTCTATATTTTTAAAGATATTCTCTGTGCAGATAAAAATAGGCTTGGTGATAAATTGTATCCTTGTCTTATCCCTCTTCTTATTTCTATGTATGGTGAGTAGCCGTTTTCACACCTTATTGATGCAGTCTGTTCCCATCTGTGCCTTTTTCTTGAAGACATTTGATTAATTTTTCATGCTAGACTCAGGCTTTGCTGTATTCTATGAAGCAAATAGTTTTTTGGAATTCTATATATTTATCTATCACTAGTCGGATACTCTAAGTATAGCTTATCTGGTCCTTTATTTTTTCCTAAAACCGAATTGTTCTTTGCCAACCTCCATGCCTACCTTGTTTCATGTATTATCTTGAAGAAATAATATATCTGGAAAGAAATAGCTCCTTAATAGTTGTAACTTTTGTTTTTATGCATACCTCACGCTATAGATGTGGTCATCATGAGTTTCTTGGGATGTATACGTCATATATATATATATATATATATACATACATACACACATATATATATATATATATACACACATATATAACCTGTAACCTTTCTATCTTGTTTAGTGTTTACAACTTTTTTAGTTTGGTTACTGTAGCACTCTCCATTTTGTCGGACATCCTCCCATATTTTGGTTATTTATATTTGAATTCTCGCTTCAAACTACAGAGTTATGTACTATGAGTGGTACCCTCAGCGTGCTGCTTCGCTGAGAGTGACAAGTACGCATGGAAGACGAGTACAAATAAATCAATCCTCTAGGACTTTTAAACTCTTTTATTTAAACAAAGTGACCAATGAAAATTGCAGGAAAAGTAAAATTGCATAAATTTTAGAATAATGCATCCACATTATTAATCTCTTCAGTGAACAGGATAGGGAAAACTTGGGGACTCCTTTAACTGATAACCATGACATTAACTATCAATATTTTAAGACCTGCTGGCTTATTGGGAATCATGTAATGTGACACATTCGAATTTAAGATTGATTCTTGCTTGTCACTTTTGGTATAATTTGTGACGACAGCCAATAAAAATCACTTGAAACATCAAATGTGTTGCTTCAGAAAGATGATCCCCGGATGAATTATCACATCTATTTGTGGATGGTCATTGAGTAACCCCTGAAAGCCAAAGATCTATTTTTATAATCCATCTAAGCAAAATGGTCTCCCATCCATAAAAGGAAGTCTCCAAAGAAAGTCAGATTACAATAAAGGTCAAAGGTGAATATACCTTTCCCCAAATTCAAGGAACTGTTACACTATTCTCTTGTCCTTGAAACCCAGTGATTATGTCATGTGAAACTCTGTACAAGGGACATAACATATGGTAATAGTTGTCCACTAGTGTATAATGCAATTCGACTATTACACACATTTTGTCAGTCCAATCAAATTTGTTATAATGGTTTTCCACTGTATAATGTTGCATGGTAGTTGGTCTAGTGATCACTGATGGCTGCCATCCGACCAACTGTATACTGGTAGGTGGACCTGGCTAGCCTTAGTTTCAAGCCTCTGCAGGCTGGATTAGTCCCGATCTCAATAACAAGAATGGCCTCGATTGAGACATCTATGAATAAATCTTATATCCCAACACCAGATTTGAAAAGTCTATCTAAGTTATGTTGACAGATAAGTTATGTTGGCACCTGTTCAGGAATACAACAAAATCTCTGTTGTTACAGACATCATATTTGTAAGGATTCTCTCCTGTATGTATTTTTTGTGTGTTCCTTTAGGTGACCAGTTTCAGAAAATCCTACATTACACACATCACAAATGTAAGGATTCTCTCCTGTATGTGTTGTTTTATGTTTCTTTAGGGTACTAGTTCGTGAAAATCCTACACTACACACATCACATTTATAAGGTTTCTCTACTGTATGTGTTCTTCTGTGTACATTCAGGTCACCAGATAGAGTAAATACTACACCACAGATATCACATTTGTAAGGTTTCTCTCCTGTATGTGTTCTTTTGTGTCTCTTCTGACTACCAGTTTCAGAAAATCCCATACCACAGACATCACATTTGTACAGTTTTTCTTCTCCTGTATGTATTCTTTTGTGTTTCTTAAGGCTACCAGCTATAAAAAATCCTACACCACACACATCACAAATGCACGGTTTCACTCCTGTATGTGTTCTTTTGTGTACATTCAGGTTACGAACTTGAGTAAAACTTACATCACATGTGTATGGCTTCTCTCCTGTATGTGTTCTTTCATGTATCTTCAGGCCATGGGAATCTGTAAATTCTACACCACACACATCATATATGTGAGGTTTTTTCCTTGTCCTTTTTGTACTGTCTATCTTAATGTTATCAGTTTGAACAAATCCATCACTATAAACATTACGGTACCTTTTTTCTTACATTTTGTATGTCGATCTATGTGTCTTGTCACTGCCTCAATGTGAACAAATCTTCTTTTACAAACATCACATTTGTAATGTCTCTCTACAGTATGTAAATTTCTGTGTGACTTCAGGTTGTTTGAACAATTAAACCCCAGGTTGGAAAAATGACAATTGTCAGGTTTCTCTTCTCCATATTTCTTTCTGTGTGTGTTCAAGCTAGCAAGTTTAGATAAACCTGATCCAGAAATATCACATTTATTCAGATTCTCACAACTTACACTACACACAGTATGTTTAGTACCTTTCTTAGAAACACATAATTCATTTTCTGACAGTTTACTACATTCTCCACTATTGACATTCAGACTGTCCTCATTCTGGACAACCTTACCAATATCTTCAACCCTGACCGCTTCTCTAATTGAATCTTTGAAGTCATTGAGTTTCTGCTCTCTTGAGGCCAAAGATAGATCTCGTAGTTGGGTACTTTGTCCCACCAGTGGATGTTAAGTAATTTACGTACGCAGCTAAGCTGGAAGTGATTTAGTTTTCTTGCATGCCTAGCATATACTGCCCACATTTCACAATCGTATAGTAGTGAAGATTACAGGCTTTCGAGTACAAATGCTACAGACGAATTCTACGAATTTCCTATAGGGAACATAAGACAAATGTGTACGTAAGAAATAAAGTATAGATGTGTGCAGGTGTTCAGGAGCCATTGCTTTCAATAGTGAAACGATGAAAACTAGCATGGTTCAGACATGTATGCAGGCAAGATTCCTTGTCAAAAACAATACCGCAGGGAACTATCGAGGATGGAAGAAGCAGAGGACAAATAAAGGAATGGACAGGGCAAGTTATTTCCACACTCATCCGCATCGCTGGGGATAGAATTCGCTGGAGAACTCTGTGTGCTGAGGCATCCAATGTGGTACCCCTACGACCCTGAAGGGTTACGGATTTGTAGATTGATTATCTATTATGTTGTGTTCTGTCCTGATGCGGAAGATAATAACCTGCTCAGCTATGTCAAGAAAATGATAGTTGTCTTTTGAGTGGACGACTTTATCTTATCTTTGATAAGGGTCGTCTTTTTTTGTTAGGTGATTTTTTGGATAATTGTAATCCTGTGTTGCTTCATCTTTTGCCAGCATATCTGTCTTACATTTCCTGGTATGCCACAGTGGGGGATGGTATTCATTGACGAACAACAAATGCAAATATGGAAGCATTATCACACATTCCTTTTCCTGGTCAGTAGCTTCTCATGTTGTTTAGAAAGGGCGTGTTAAGTCTCTAGACGACACATCACTCGGTAAAACTGTCAAAGAATACACCGGTGACCAGACCACTATTACAAGCAATCTTATGATGAAGATAAAGGCTGCGATGAGGCACTAACATGGCTGATGTCACAGGACTACTCTCATGCATGTATATTTAGTGACTCAATGAGCATGCTCTGCAACGTTAAAGTGGAAGTTGTCTGCCATCAACAGATGAAATAGTACAATCTATGACCAAAAAGATTATGTACCTTTATATTTCTGGCTGGACATGAGGGTGTTCAGGGTAATGAGTAGTCGACACATTGGCAGGCATGGTGACAGTGTCAATAGGTACACCAATGAGTTGATCTGACGTTAATGTGTAGATGGACGTTGTCCACTCAGAAGACTTTATAAATTGTTAATCATGGTCACTATCAAGACTAGTATAAAGAATGGAACATTCCATAAAGAGAAACATAATAGTTATACGAAGAAACTGATTAATCAAAATCAAACTGGAAATGTCAGTCGTTACGCATATATGGATTTTTCCTGTGTACGCTAATTTCATGCAGTATTAACTCATAATTCTAACACTGATAACATGCAGTATTAACTCATAACTCCAGTGTATGGTGATAACATGCAGTATTAACTCATAACTCCAGTGTATGGTGATAACATGCAGTATTAACTCATAACTCCAGTGTATGGTGATAACATGCAGTATTAACTCATAACTCCAGTGTATGGTGATAACAAGCAGTATTAACTCATAATTATAACACTGATAACATGTAGTATTAACTCATAATTATAACACTGATAACATGCAGTATTAACTCATAACTCGTACACTGATAACATACAGTATTAACTCATACCTCGTACACTGATAACAAGCTGTATTAACTCATAACTCCAGTGTATGGTGATAACATGCAGTATTAACTCATAATTATAACACTGATAACATGCAGTATTAACTCATAACTCGTACACTGATAACAAGCAGTATTAACTCATAACTCCAGTGTATGGTGATAACAAGCAGTATTAACTCATAACTCCAGTGTATGCTGATAACATGCAGTATTAACTCATAACTCCAGTGTATGCTGATAACATGCAGTATTAACTCATAACTCGTACACTGATAACAAGCAGTATTAACTCATAACTCGTACACTGATAACAAGCAGTATTAACTCATAACTCCAGTGTATGGTGATAACATGCAGTATTAACTCATAACTCCAATGACAACAAACTATCATCCAATCGCATGGACTGCCCTCAGCTGCAGCATTTCTTAATACAGTATCTATAAATAACCTTCCTGACTTCATTAACACCCACAAAGTCATTCTTGCAGATGACCTAGTCATATGGACAAGTGGATCAGACTTACAAATGGCTGCTGAAAGACTTAGAGAAACTCTTCTCATAATATCAACCTATTGCAATTTCTGGAAATTGAAGGTAAGCACCAGTAAAACCACATACACCATATTTACATGTATTAGTTGGTTGCTGATCCAGCGTTCCATGGGCTCGTGCCCTTTGACCCAATTTACATGTATAAACAAAGAAACAAACTAAAAGAGCAGAAACTGAAAATCACCTTTGAAAGAACCCAAATAAATAAAGAAAGACAAACATATTTAGGTGTCCAGCTGGACAAGAGGCTAATGTTTAACAGATTTGCTAGTAACATCACAGAAAAAAGGAATCAAGGAAGTTAAAAGTGATCTGCAAGTACATCTTGGTGAGCCAACAAAACTATACTCAGACATGCATACTTGGATAGGTCATACCAATATTAGATTACAATCTTCCCCATGCAAGTCACATCATTAAAAAACTTGCTCACAACTGGACAGAGTACAAAGCTATGCTCTCCACTTAATTTGTGGAGGCATGGAACAACACCAAGATGTGTCAAACAGAAGTTCCAGATGAAGACGGATCTGTTGGGCCATTTTCGTAAATAAAATGGCGACACAACGCATTTCCATTTTCTGGATTACATCCAGCTGGAAATCTAGTTGGACCATTGTCCTGCTATAAGAGAGATCCAGTGGGAGTTTGAGAATGAATGCTGAATAAGAAAAACAGAAGTTAAAAGGAGAATAAGAATGGCTAAAAGTACCTTCAATGACATGAGAAAAATATTAACATCTAAACAAATTACAAACAAGCTAAAATGAGAATTATAAAAGGCTACATCTATTCTATATTAATGTATGGCTCAGAAACATGGGCAGTAAACAAATAATTAGAAGACAGAAGTGATGCTTTTGAGATGCGGATATATAGAATAATAGGGAGAACATCACGGAAAGAGAAGAAAACAAAACAAACAAAGAGGTTCTAACAACACTTAATATGAAGAAAGAATTATTAAATGAAATAAAGATCATACAAATAAAACATTTTGGACATGACACCTCGTTGAAGACCTTACTTGAGGGTACAGTTGAAGGGAGGTGAGCAATAGGTAGGCAGAGATACAAGTGGGAGAGTAACATCACAAGATGGACAGGTTACAGTCTAGCAGATTGCACCACCAAAACAAGAGACAGGAAATGCTGGAGGGCTGTTGCAGCCAACCTCCATTGAGGAGACAGCACTTGATGATGATATATTAACACCAACAGTGTCCTGTGAAATTGATGCAAACATAGACATGGAGAAAAGGCAACCATAAAAACTGAAAAAATACCAGCTTTTTTTTACACAACTATCCTAACATAGTCAACAAATGGACACGCAAAAGGAGACAAAAATCTCTAGTACAATGAGCAGAAGAAATGAACAAGAAACATCACCTATCAGAAGATAGGAATCTGAAAGAGTATTATTTGTTAGGTATGGATGACTATCATTCTGCACACTCTCCAGCAATCACATTACCAAATATGAAACAATACATCCAAAATAATTAGTATGCACTCACTGTACAAAACAGAAATCCAACAGGTAAAGCTTGAAAAGGGGTAATGATAGTTAGCTAATAACGAAATAATACACACAGAATAATCACACACACACAAATTGACATTTCGATCAAAAGAACTTTATCGAGGTTACATACAAGTATACATGTCGTTTTTAGATGTATATGTGTATATAACCGTGATAAAAAACTTTACAAATGTTGGGAAGATGTTGACACTAAGAGAAGAGACAAAAACAAGAATAAATTACATACATTATTAGAAAAAAAGAATTGACATACATCAGTCACGCAGAAAGAATGAATGAAATCAGAATACCACTCAAGTCTTTACATGGTCACTGAGTGGCAAGAGAAAAAAGTAAGGCCAAAAACAACACTGAAAAGAACTATTGAAAAAGAAATCACAGCAGCGGGTATGAAATCAATCTGGAACAACTAGCTGTTGATCGACAAGCATGGAGACCTATGACATCTGCCCTATGTATCACGCTTGGCACAAGAGGAAAATGAAAGTCTATACTAGATTCAATTTATATCTATCAATAAATCTTGTCCAATGCTCCGGATTGCGAACATTCACTTTCTTCCCAGTGTCAGGTGGTGGTAGGTTCTTGTCATCTTCAGCTGTGTCTGCATAGAGTGTAAGTGACAAGAGAGATTTGGTGGTAATAGTTGTAGCTATAGGTCTTTTAGTTCAGGACAATCTGTTTCATCCTCTTGTCTTTTGTAGTATAGTGTATGGTCTACAGTAATATTTTGTAGGTGTTTATTAAGTTGTATATGTACCTATCGCATGGGCCAGAGTCATGCCCTGATGATGATGTCTGTTTCGGCAGCATTAGACTAGGAACACCAGCAAGTCAGAAAACGCAATCATCACAGTGTTAACAACAGAGGGAGGAGAAAGAAGAAATTCATAAGGAAAACAGAATTCGCAAAAGTAACATTAACATTGGATCCTGGAACTACAATAGTGTTAAGCATCGTGGCCCAGTTCTAGAATATCTCCTGTACGACTTTGACATCATATTACTACATGAGACACAGGTTGAACAGTTAAAATTCACGGAGTTCGTGTTACATCAATCCTGTAAGCCCAACACACCACAGTGAAGCCATTCTCGTTAGGCAAGGATTAGTTTTACTATTGACACACTATTAAACACACACGCTATTGAGCGTAACAGTTTGGGATAGAGAGAATAAAGAGCTGCAGGGAGTGCAGATAACATTCCAGGGTAGAAAGTGGAATATTGTTAACATCTACATGGGAAATTGTTCTCACATTAATTCTGATGACTAGGAGTTCATTAGGGAACGTGAGCATCTCCCTGGAGAAATGCTATTAGTTTGCGGGGATTTCAATGCATGCAATATCTCTTGGGGAAACCCAAACAATAACCCCCAGGGACTGGCATTAAATTAAGCGGTATTCGAAAACGACCTAAGTCTTCTTAATTGCGTGAGCATGACTAGATTACCGGTAGCTCATCTAGTCATCTGTCATGAAAAGACACATGAAATATGGCAACGCCCCAGGTCCAGACAATATCACATTAGAAGAATTAGCAGCTTTAGATGACTTTGGAGTTGAAATAATCACAAAATTGTTGAATGACATATATAACAGCGGAAACATACCCAATGACTTAATGAGATCCATATTCATAGCATTACCTAAGAAACCAGGGACCACTGAATGTGAAGAACACCGTACAATCAGCCTCATGAGCCAAATAACCAAAATACTTCTCAGAATCATCATGAAGAGAGTGAGAAACAAAATAAAACCAGAAATAAGTCCAGAACAATGTGGTTTGTAGAAGGCAAAGGAACCAACAATGCGATTTATATATTGAGAACACTAACACCTGGATCATGGTCCTGCTAGATTTCCAGCTGGATGTAGTCCAGAAAATGGAAATGCGTTGTGTCGCCGTTTTATTTGCGCCAATGGCCCGACACATCCGTCTTCAGTGAGACAGCAAGGATTTAAGAATAATTAAGAACATGTACTGGCAACAAACAGCAGCAATAAGAGTAGGAAATCAATTTGGCCCTTTTCAACAAATAAAACAAGGGTGCGTGCTTTCACCAGACCTGTTCTCTCTATACAGTGAAAACATATTGTGTGAAATAGTAGATATCCCAGGAATATCAGTGGGAGGACATAACATAAATAATTTGAGATATGCGGATGACACTGTTCTGATTGCAAAAAGTGAGGAAGACCGTCAAAACTTAATTAAAGTAGTAGTCACAGAAAGCAAAGAGAAAGCCTCTTCCTTAATATCAAGAAAACAGAAGTAATGGTTATTTCAAAGAAAGATAATAACACACCTTGCAAGATCATAGTGAATGATATAGTATTAAAACAGGTCCACCAATTCAAATTAGGTACAATTATTACAGCAGATGGAAGAAGTTCAACAGAAATAAGATGCAGAATAGGACAGGCACAAACAACATTCAGAAAAATGAAAAATATACTGTGTAATATGACCTTGTCATTAGAGGTGAGAAAGAGAGTTCTGCAGTGCTATATAACCCCTATACTAACATATGGGTGCGAGTCTTGGACAATAAACAAACTGGAAAGTGGAATATTGGAGGCAACAGAGATGTGGTTCTACAGAAGAATGCTGAGAATACCATGGACTGCCAGAAAAACTAATGTAGAGGTGTTAAAAGAGTTAAATGCAAAACGGACCTTAATCAACAATATAAGAAAAAGGCAATCTTCTTTTTTTGGCTACTTCATGAGACAGGCAGGTTTAGAGAACATAATCACAACAGGCAAGATTGAAGGCACCTGAGACAGAGGGCGACAATGTGAGAAAATATTAGACAGTTTGACAACCTGGCACGGCAAAGAAACAACAACGACTTTGATACATAATACTGTGGACAGAGAGCTGTGGAGAACCATGACCGCCTACGCCACCCGGCATGGCACCTGATGATGATGAGTCATCTGTACCAAAAATACAGATTCAGATTCTAACATAGACCTCACACTGATGTCAGGTCATGGAGCGACAGATGTGAGATAGACAGCTCTTAAATACTATGGGAGCAACCATTTGCCAGAAGTTTTTTGAAAGGGCGTCAAGTCAGATTGATAAAGATTCACCACCCTTTTAGATATCCTGTATGCAAAGCATCCATGCCGTACTGACTAGGTTCCAACTCAGCTGGATTGGCCACATAGTCTGTATGCCAGACAAGCACCTTCCAAAGAGACTTTTCCATGGGGAGTTGTGTGATGGTAAACGTTCAAGTTGAGGGCAGAAAAAGTGCTAAAAGAATCACCTAAAAAACTCTCTCAAGTACTGCAGCATCGAACCTAGCTCCTCTATACTCCTGCATGCACTGCAATAGAACTTTCCTGGCATGAATCGGACTCATCAGGCATTTATGAACTCACAAATCAAATTAGACAATCACAAATGTTTTGTTTTTTCTGTTTGTTCATCACATTCATTGTTTTTCATGCCATGCTCATCTTCACTTGCGAAAGAGGAACATTATCATCAAATATTCTTTTGAGCCAGTGTCCCATCCATTGTTAACAGTTGCTGTGGATCATGTGTTTAGTTGATATAATGTTGGTGGCAATTCTGACTGGGGCATACTTACTTCCTTTACTCTAACGTATCAGCATCTCTATTCCCTCTATAAACTGTAGAGTAGTACTGATAGTGTAGTATTGTATGTATGTTTGTAGGTTGCAGTATGTTGCTTATGATTGTCTTGGCTGTCCGGTTCCAGTTTTTAAATGCTTGTGGAGCAGACAGGAAGTCAGTCAATACTAATAGGTATTCTGGGATGTATTGTTTCATATTTGTATTTAGTGGTGATGTATGAAAGTGTTTCTGATATTACTTGACCTCTCACTTCTGCTTCATAGTTGCTGCAGAACTATCTACAATGTGCAGACAACACTTTCAATGTTTTATCTGGAAGGACTATGAGAATCATAACCTACATCAATAACAGCTTTGAAGTCTGACCCATCTGTATATGCTTGGATTCAGTAATTTGTAGTAGAAGCCCATTGCCTAGATGCCTTGATGGAGATACCTATCAATAAATCTTATATCTCAAACACCCGATTTGAAAAGTTTATCTAAAATATGTTGGCCTGTGTGTCTCAAACACATTCAACAAAAATTCAAAGAGTTCAAAATTCAACAAAATCTCTGTTACGTGCAAAACATTTGTAAGGTTTCTTTTTTGCATGTCTTCTGCTGTGTTTCTTCAGGTGACTAGTTTCAGAAGATCCTACAAAACACACATCAAATTAATTAGGTTTCTCTCATGTATGTGTTCTTTTTTGTAACTTCAGAGTAATATTTTGAATACATCCTATACCACACAAATCATATTTGTAATATTTCTCTCCCGTATGTGTTCTTTTTTGTAATTTCAGTTTACCAGTTTCAGAATATTACATTTGTAAGGTTTTTCTCCTGCATGTATTCTTTGTGATACTTCAAGTTATCAGTTTCAGAAAAACCTATACCACACACATCACATTTGTAAGGTTTCTGTATTTGTTATTTTGTGCCTCTTCCGGATACTAATTTGAGCAAAGCCTACACCACAGACACCATATTGGTAAGGTTTCTCTCCTGTATGTGTTCTTTTGTGATTCTTCAGTGACTACCTAGAGAAAATCCTACACAACACACATCACATGTGTACGGTCACACATCACATGTGTAAGGTTTCTCTCCTATATGTTTTCTTTTGTGATTTAACATGTTACTACTTTGAGTAAATCCTACACCACAGACATCACATTTGTATGGTTTCTCCCCTGTATGTGTTCTTTTGTGACTCTTCAAGTTACTAGCACACGAGAATCCTACACCACAGACATCACATTTGTAAGGTTTCTCTCCTGTATGTGTTCTTTTGTGACTCTTCAAGTTACCAGCACATGAAAATCCTACACCACAGACATCACATTTGTAAGGTTTCTCTCCTGTATGTATTCTTTTGTGTGCATTCAGGTTCCAAGCTAGAATAAATCCTAAACCACACACATCACATTTGTAATGCTTTTCTGCTGTATGTGTTCTTGTGTGATTCTTCAGGGTACCAACACATGAAAATCCTACACCACACACATCACATTTGTAAGGTTTCTCTCCTGTATGTATTCTTTTGTGACTCTTCAGGGTATTACTTTGAGCAAAGCCTACACCACACACATCACATTTGTATGGTTTCTCTCCTGTATGTGTTCTTTTGTGACTCTTCAGGGTACCAATTTGAGCAAAGCCTACACAACACACATCACATTTGTAAGGTTTCTCTCCTGTATGTGTTCTTTTGTGTACATTCAAGATTACAGCATAAGTAAATCTTTTGCCACACACATCACATTTGTAAGGTTTCTCTCCTGTATGTATTCTTTTGTGTACATTCAGGCTTTTAGCATCTGTAAATCTTTTACCACATACATCCCATTTGTAAGGTTTCTCTCCTGTATGTGTTCTTTTGTGTACATTTAGGCTTATAGAACGAGTAAATCTTTTGCAACACACATCACATTTGTAAGGTTTCTCTCCTGTATGTGTTCTTTTGTGATTATTCAGGGTACTAGTATATGAAAATCCTACACCACAGACATCACATGTATATGGTTTCTCTCCTGTATGTGTTCTTCTGTGACTCTTCAAGGTACTAATTTGAGCAAAGCCTACACCACAGACATCACATGTGTAAGGTTTCTCTCCTGTATGTGTTCTTTTGTGTTTGTTCAGGCCACTAATACATGAACATCCTACACCACAGACATCACATTTGTATGGTTTCTCTCCTGTATGTGTTCTTTTGTGACTCTTCAGGGTACTAATTTGAGCAAAGCCTACACCACAGACATCACATGTGTAAGGTTTCTCTCCTGTATGTGTTCTTTTGTGTTTGTTCAGGCCACTAATACATGAACATCCTATACCACACACATCACATTTGTATGGTTTCTCTCCTGTATGTGTTCTTTTGTGACTCTTCAGGGTACTAATTTGAGCAAAGCCTACACAACAAACATCACATTTGTAAGGTTTCTCTCCTGTATGTGTTCTTTTGTGATTCTTTAGGTGGCTAGCTAGAGAAAATCCAACACAACACACATCACATTTGTAAGGTTTTTCTCCTGTATGTGTTCTTTTATGTGCATTCAGGTTCCATGCTAGAATAAATCCTACACCACACGTATCACATTTGTAAGGTTTCTCTCTTGTATGTGTTCTTTTGTGTACATTTAGGCTTATAGAACGAGTAAATCTTTTGCAACACACATCACATTTGTAAGGTTTCTCTCCTGTATGTGTTCTTTTGTGATTCTTCAGGGTACTATTACATGAAAATCCTACACCACAGACATCACATTTGTAAGGTTTTTCTCCTGTATGTGTTCTTTTGTGACTATTCAGGCCACTAATACATGAACATCCTACACCACACACATCACATTTATATGGTTTCTCTCCTGTATGTTTTCTTTTGTGATTCAACAGGTTACCAGTTTGAGTAAATCCTACACCACACACATCACATTTATATGGTTTCTCTCCTGTATGTGTTCTTCTGTGATTCTTCAAGGTACTAATTTGAGCAAAGCCTACACCACACACATCACATGTGTAAGGTTTCTCTCCTGTATATTTTCTTTTGTGACTATTCAGGCCACTAATACATGAACATCCTACACCACACATATCAAATTTGTATGGTTTCTCTCCTGTATGTGTCCTTTTGTGACTCTTCAGGGTACTAATTACAGCAAAGCCTACACAACACGCATCACATTTGTAAGGTTTCTCTCCTGTATGTGTTCTTTTGTGACTTTTCAAGTGACTAGCTAGAGAAAATCTTACACCACACACATCACATGCGTAAGGTTTCTCTCCTGTATGTTTTGTTTTGTGCTTCTTCAGGGAACTAATTTCACAAAATCCTACACCACAGACATCACATTTGTAAGGTTTCTCTCCTGTATGTGTTCTTTTGTGCCTCTCCAAGCCATTAATACGTGAATATCCTACACAACACACATCACATTTGTAAGGTTTCTCTCCTGTATGTGCTCTTTTGTGATTCTTCAGGTATGAATCATAAGCAAATTGAACACCACAAATATCACATTTGTAAATTTTCCATCCTGTATTTGTTCGTCTGTGCATCATCAGGCCAAGGGAATCTGTAAATTCTACACTACACACAGTATGTTTAGTACCTTTCTTTAAAAGACCAAGTTCATTTTCTGACAGTTTGCTACATTCTCCATTATTGACATTCAGACTGTCCTCAATCTGGACAATATAACCAATGATATCTTCAACCGTGACCTGTTCTCTAACTGACTCTCTTAAGTCATTTAGTTTCTGCTCTCTTGATGTCAAACACAGATCTACATTCTTGTTGTCTGCTTTCATTACTGTGTTTCCTTTGTGTTCATGAAGCATCTCACAATCTCCTGTCTCATCTGATGTATTCTTCACAATGTTTCTAATATGTTCTGGAAGATTCTCTGTGAAAACATCAGTCTTTACAAATTGTGATTGTTGAACACTGTAAACACTTTCTACTTGTATTTTCTGAACACCATTCTGAGAATTGATGAAGTGCTCCGATGTGTCAAAACTGATCTCTGAAATATCCAAACAATGATCAGTGACAAGTTAGGAAGTGTAAATCATCTAACATATAATAGCAGTGTTCTGTCACTCTCTGGAACTCTCTACAAATATCGCATTTACATCACGGAATTCTGTGCAACATCTAATCAAAACGATCGGTGTCAAAGTTATTCAAAGCAGACAACATTTTGTATACAAATATTATTGATGCGCTAACATGTAAACTTCTGTATAGGCTTGTTGTTAAAGTTATCTAAAATACATTATATTTAAAATATACATATAATTTACTTTAAATGATGGATGAAGATGATACAATCGTAAGAAAGCATAAAAAAACAAAAGAACAAAAGTCTAGATGGTTCAGCTGTCAAAGTAAAGAGTCATTCGCTCGGATTCATGCCGTAAATGCTGCAGAGCACAGACATAGAACTGAAAGAGAGATGCAAAAATTTGATCAAGACCCCTTCAACAAAGACAAACATGACTTGCTAAGGATGCTGATTTGCATTGTCAAGCTAAGCTAGAATCACCAGCGCAAAGAGAAAATCAATAAGCTATGAATAGAGAATACCAGCATCGTTATAGACAGCATGAAACTGTTGAACAATTTTGATATAATATAACAATTTTGTGGCACAAAATTCTTTTTGGACAACAATAACAAGTCATCGCAGAAAGGGAAAGATCATGCTCCCAAAGCCACAAGGCATCCATGTTAATAAACGGGAGTATCACAAGTTCCTGCACTTGATGCTCTGATAATACACACACATTTTCACGAGAATATTAGCTCTTATAATAGCGCTCTTTCTTTCGCGTCAATGTTAGCAAAAATTATGTATTTTTAAGGTCGAGGTTCATATGTTTTAAAAGTTCATGGACAAACTTATCGAACTTCTCATATACAAGCGGCATACAACAAATTTTCACAGTTCGCTCAGTTCTATGCTTTGGACAGTGCTCAAGCAACAGACATTCGACAAGCACACGCAGCAGCAAATGCTACAAACGAAATACAAATTCCTGATAAAATTGATCCCCCATTGAGGCCAGCACCTTGAAATGGTGATGGGGCTTAGTTCAGCCATCAGGTGCTGGAAACTAAGACTGGTCGGATAGTCCAACACGAGCAAGACCACAGTCCTACCCAAGTACGGTAAGCAGGGTGCTAAAGACAGAGACAACCAGCCAAATGGCGTACAATTAATCTGGATGCCACACACAAAACACATTGGGGACATGTCTATAATAATAGTTATGGTGCTTGCCCTGAGACGAATTTTCAGGCAGGGACGGTGCCGGGCCATATACCCTAAAAGGGCCCAACTCCAATTACTGGAGGACCTTCTCAATTGCCCTGAGGAGCCAGAAGGCAAAGGGAATAGAGATACTGGAATGCTGAGGGTGTCAACAGCAAAAGCAATGGATACAGTAAAAAATTGGAGCTTGAAAATATCCTGTGTGAAGAACAAGTTAATGTATGCTGAATTCAAGAAACACACTTCGGCAATGATATAGCCTTTAAAATCAGAAGGCTACCAATCAGACTGAAAAGACAGATGAAAGGATGGAATTCTGACAATTGTTAAAAACAATATCAATATGTCAGCTGGAAGTGTATATAGAGGGGGCAGAATACGAGATGCTCCAGCTAAAGACAGACAGTAAAGAATTCCATCTCCTTAACTACTATTGCACAAATGATACACCATTGGCACTAGACACAATCCCAGAAAAAGTGAGACTTTTGGTGTGTGGTGATTTCAACAGCCACTCTCAGAGCTGGGGCTATGATCACATGGACAAGAGAAGTGAGGAACTTTAGAGCTGGCAGGATGAAAATAAGCTCATACTTATTAACCAACCAGCACACTCACTAATCTTCTACTCAAGAGCATGGCAAACCACCTCTACACCAGACCTGGAATTCCACTCACAAGGCCTCGAATGGAACATTACACGACTCATTGGAAAGCAGCTTGGAGGTAGTGACCATAGATCAGAATTTTTATAAATTCACAATGAATTTATCAAGGACACCAGCCCACTCACTAGGTGGAATTATAAGAGGGCAGACTGGAAAATGTACCAGCATTTAATTAGTGTTCTAGCTAAGGACATGAACGTGGACAAAGACATCAATAGAGTAGTGAGTTGTTTGTTTGTTTGTTTTTCGTTCGCTCCATTGTAACCATCACGGATATCCGTGCGATTTCCGCCGGGAGCGTGATTACGTTGTGCCACCGTTATGCGCCTTGTAGGCCTAGCACATCCGATTTCGGCATGCCTTGACAATTCGGGTGGGCTACCCTTAGCCTGTGACAGTCTCTATATCTGTCTCCAGGCACACGTAGTGAAGACTCTTCGCCCAGACGATTTTCTAGCTCTCGTCTCACTCGAACGAGGTGTTCCACTGTCTATGAACTTGCCTCGTGTAATTGGACGTGCTGTGCCTGTGCCCATTGGGTACTGAACCGTTTCTCATCCATGAGCCTTGTTCCTTAAGGGGAAGAACTCAACAGAGGAGTTGGACCCTGGCTCTTTCGCCCTCTTAGCCGAGGTGTCATTCACCGACATCGTGTACCCCTTGTCCAAGTTCGAGTCTCACACCACGCGTTTGAGAGCAAGGCGTTCTCGAGCTGAGCGTCCTTGTCCCAATAGCGCCTGAGCCCATCAGGTACTGAACCCTTTCTCTCTTCAAGTGTATTTCCGGTGTAGGAAAACCTGACAGTAGAGTTCGGCCAGGGCTAAATCGTTGTCCCTTTTGTGCCTGAGCGAATCGAGTACAGAACCCTTTCTCTCTGCAAGTTACTTCCGGTATAGGAAACCTTGACAGTAGAGTTGGGCCAGGATTGCCATCGTTGTCCCTTTCTTGCCTACACCCATCGGGTACAGAACCCTTTCTCTTTGCAAGCATATTTCCGGTTTAGGAAGGCTCGACATTAGAGTTGGGTTAGGTCTTTTGCTTTACCAAACGCCGATGGATGGGTCTGGGTCTCTGCCTGTTAGGAACTCTGGTAACTAGAAGCCCGTCTCGAGCTGACGGAGCTTGTAGTTCCCTTTCCTAGGGACTTTTCACTTTCTATTTGCAGTTCGCGCTGCCCTCTAGCGCTGTTCTGCCCTTTCATTGTTTCATTGTACTCTGTGTGAAACATATTTGTCTCTCGCCATGCATTTACCTTTACGTGCATTTTACATTGGCCGCCCCTCCAATGTTCGGACTGGACTGACTAGCTTCACTGTATGTCGACAGTGTTGCTATATGTGGTGATGCTGGTGGTGTCGGAGATATTGTCTGTCTCTTGTGCAGTCAAATCTCTTTCCATCTGCTACCTCCACATTCTCGGACACGATCCCCAAATGATTTGGCCAGAATCAGCACGAGCTGCTGTATTTCTGTTTCCAGGGTGCACCACGTGGAGGTACATTTGGGATCTTGGTTATCTGCTAACCATGGGTCCGCCTAGAGCAATGCGTTCCCTTTGCACCCCAGAGTAGTGAGTGAATTTAATAGATGCTTACTACATGCTGCTAGTAAGACTATACTCAGGGGGGCACCAAAAAAAAACTACAAACCCTATTGGAATGATGAACTGAAGATGCAAAAAGAATTGCAAACATCTAAACAGAAGGCAGAGAACAGACCTAGCCAAGAACACCAAAAATAATATACCGTAAAGATCCGACTATAAACCCATCGAATTATAGGTCGAGAACCTGATTATATCTTCCTGAAAGTGGCGAAAGTCTAAGATCCGACTATAGACCGACATCCCCAACTTAACAATGCCGGCAATAATGAACTTCGTCATCATATGAAAGAACGGACATGCTAAATGGAAATTAACACAAACTTTCGCAACTGTAAGAAAATGCATTCCTTTCATTTGCCTCACTCTCATAACTTGAATGAAAGAATCAAGGAATGAATTGGCTACTGTATTCTGGGAACAATACATTCGAAAATAATATCGCGACTGACTTCCCTATCCACGTCTATAGACGGTTTATGACATGGTGAAACTTTGGAACAACAGATCATACTTTCCTGTGATTTGGAACCTCGTTTCAAGTCTTCTATAAAGAAAGACTGAATTCAGTCACTTATCTGAATGGCACCATCAAAATGTGAGGGAAACTTAGATTGGTTGAGCTGATTGAAATGGGTAGGGCCAGTAGTCAACCTGCAGCCTCAGTGGACTGGACTAATTAACAGAATATAAGGCTGACTTAGCTAGCTAAGAATACTGCACAAGTAGTTTAGCTTCCAGTTCATACATTTTTATTGTCATTGTGATTTATTTGTGTTTTATAAGAAGGATGCCTGGACAGAAACAAGCATCAAATACTGCTGGTTTTAAGGTGGATGTTATCGCTTTTGTGGAGAAATCCAACAATTCCATGGCTTCCTGTCACATCATTGTGAATGAAACGCAAGTGTGAGAATGGAGGGAAAAAAAGGAAGAATTTTCTGATGCCAAGGTCAAAGAGAGCATCACGCGACCGTACAACTTCATTCCCTGCGCTGGAGGAGAAATTATCCAAATGGATAATGGAGTCAAGGCAGAACGGATTAATTATAACCCGCACCAATATTCGAATCAGGGCGCTCTCGATATTGAAAGATCCTGTACTCCAGAAACACAAATCTGGGGACTTCATTGCGTCAATTGCATGGTGCAATCGCTTCATGAACAGACATCACTTGTGTCTATGAATACGCACTAAGCTGGCGCAAAAGTTTGAAGGATTTCAATGACTGTTTGGACTGGCACCAATAAGTTTTTCCTTCTGTTCTCGATATTTGATGTTATTCTTTGTTCTGTTTTTGTGTTTCTCTATAGCTAATATTGTTTAAACATTTTATTGTACGCAAGCCAAATCCATTATAATTTAGCCTGTTACTATCAAAGCACTACCCAGTAGGGCTAGGCGATAAACACGAGTTACTGGTGTATAGACGTCATTTATTTCCCACAGACACCGTAGTTAGGTTAATAAATAACATCAGATACTGGTATACTTTCCTGACCAATTTTGATGATCATTCAAGCCTTTACGATAGAGCAGAAATATTAAAAGTTGGAAATACCCATTGCAATAACATTACTAAAAATAGCATTTCCGGGGAAATTATGTTGTGTAATATGGCGGCACGTGTGGATATAGACATCACAGATTAGTTTTTATCAAGAAATATAGGAGATTCGAAGGTAATATTGTATGATATATAGAAATTAATGTAAATCTAGGTCTAGCATTATGATAAGTATGCTCTAGATTGCTGGTGAGCCCTAGTCATTTTATCCTGACTTAATATATCAGGACATGGAGTTGCTACTGGTTTGTTTTTTTAAATCGTGTTTTTCTTATACTCTTCTTGGTTTACATCAATGACCTAGTTTCCGAACTACCAATGTACGCGGATGACCTGGTGATCTGGTGCACGAAAGAACATGCAGTAGTGGCCACTAAACAAATACAAAGAGCTATTGATGTCCTAACCTTATGGGCAAATAGATGGTGTGTCAGCATTAACACAAATAAGTGCAGTATTACATTCTTTACCCTCTCACCAAAACAAGTCAGTGATATCAAGATAGATGGAGAACTTTTGAAAGAAGACGAACAAACCACATACCTGGGAGTTATTTTTGATGATAAGCTGACATGGAAGCAACACATAAACAAAGCAACAACAAAAGCCAGGAGGAAAATAGCTATCTTGAGAAAACTAAGTGGAACCACATGGGGAGCCAGTGGGAATATACTCTGTAAAATTTATACAACAAAAGACAACTGGAATATGGTTCAGCTGTGTGGTGTCCTGCATCAGGATCTAGATAAAGTGCAAAACCAGGTTCTTAGGATAATGTTGGGAACAATGAAATCAACAACCATAGTAGAGATGCACAAAATGGGAAGAACACATATACTTGGCAAACAAAGAGACACAAAGGTACTAATACAAGAACAGTTTCAGTGTATGCCAAGTCATTCAATCAAGGAAAGATTCCAAAATCTAGCAATGGGGTGACTAAAAAAAGCAGCTTTATCTACCAAGCGAAACAACTCTGTAGGATCAGTGATAAAATACAGATCGAGTTAATTCAAGCAGTTAAATACTGTTATAACTACATTCAAGCAGTTAAATACTGTTATAACTACTTGGTCAGAAAGGAGAAAATATGCATGTAATAACAGAAATTTGCTATATACAGTACAAACAATATAGAATAAATACGAGGGGGAGTCAATAAGTAAGTCACAAATGGCTCTTTAGAAAAAAACTGAAGACGATAAAAACCTGAAAACTGTTTATTTTTACACATACATTATCCCTTTACTTCTCAACATAATTTCCACCAACATTGATGCATTTATCCCATCGTTTTATGAGTCCTCCCAAACCTGCTGCGTAGAACTGCGTGCTCTGCTTTTTAAGCCACATTTTCACTTCACATTCAACTTCTGCGTCAGTCGTGAAATGCTTCCCGCCAAGGTGGGTTTTTAGTGGACCAAAAAGGTGAAAATCACTAGGGGCTAAATCGGGGCTGTAAGGAGGATGTTCCAGAATTTTCCAACCAAGATTTTTTATTTTCTCCTGAGTTAATCGAGCCGTATGTGGTCTAGCATTGTCATGAAGGAGTAGCACTCCTCTAGTCAGCAGCCCTGGACGTTTTCTTCGAATTGCATCCCGAAGCACTGATAGAACTTCACAGTATGATTCAGAATTCACA